>OY776112.1:26739606-27264606 GCA_963675035.1 Allygus modestus | reverse complement strand
TATTTATTTTGCTCTCCCCCAATTTTATATATTCGGTCAATTGGTTACCGAAATATTGAGAGTGCTAAACCCAGTACGTTGTCCATAGTTAATCTTATGGAGAATAAGTAAAATTGTATATCTCGCTTATTAATGACAATTAATGAAACTTGGTGTGTGGCTTTATATGGTTAGGTTTTAATGCTAATTGCATACGAAACTCATTTTTGTGGTCCCCATGGCAGCAAACCTGCGTAATCAACAGCTATAATGTTATTGTTATGGAGAATAATAAACATGTGATACCTTGCTTGTTTATGAACATAAATTGATAAAACTTGGTATGTTGCTTCATCTGGAGGTAATCCGTTGATACTTGCATAAAAACCAGATTTTGAGGTCCTTAATGCAGCAATCCTGCATACTCAGTCCTAATGTTTTTCTAATCTATATAAAATTAGAGTTTTGTCTGTACATTGCTTGAAATCATGAAATATTTGCATATTTTTACGTTTCATACCATAGGAAAGCAGGAACGCGTCTTATCTCAATTTCTGTCTGTCTGTTTGTCTGTCTGTGTTTGTCTGTCTGTCGGTGACGCTCAAGGACAGGTTTTTGTTCGCTTTTCACGGGGAAACGGGTGCACTGACATTGATAAAACTTTGTTTCTTTGTGCTATACATGCGTGAGGAGGTTTCAGCCCACTTTAAAAATGCATACGCCTTTTCTAAAAATAATGGCGGCCACTCAAAAAACGTGATTTCGTGCGATTTTGGACACGTTTTGTTCGCTTTTCACAGGGAAACGGGTCCACTGATTTCGATGAAACTTTTTTCTATGTTCTATATGTGCGTTAGAACGTTTTATGTTGATTGGATTTTTGAAAATCACCTTAGGACTCTGTCCTACGGGGTTTTAAAGATCCCATGTTATTCTTAAGGACAAAGTATTCATTTATATTGAACCAGATGATGACTTAATAGTTAGATCTATAACTTAAAATATTGTAAACAGCTGTTTATCATTATGGAAATAAAAAACCTAGTTGAATGGCAACTCTCATAATGGTAATAAAAAAAAACTACTTGAATGGCAAGTCATACTCTTTTCGATAGGCGAGAGTAGGGGATATTGGGGTTCCCACTGCACGCGCCCCCCCAAACTTACTGACCCCCCTACGATTTTATAATTTTGCCCCCCCGTTTTTATATTAGTTGCCCTCCGATTTTATACATTTGATCCCCCCATTTTTATTTTTGCCTCCTCGCATTTTATATTTTGCTCCCTCCCTCTTCGATTTTTTATTTTTATTTTATGTCCCCCCATTTTATATTTTTGGCCCCCCACCCGATTTTATATTTTTGCCAACCCCCCGATTTTTATTTCCCCTCCCATTTTATATTTTGCTCCCTCCCTTTTCGATTTTATTTTTTATTTTATGTCCCCCATTTCATATCTTTGCCCCCCGATTTTATATTTTCACTTTCCCCCTGATTTTTATTTTTGCCCCCCCCCCGATTATTTATTTTGCTCTCCCCCAATTTTATATATTCGGTCAATTGGTGACCGAAATATTGAGAGTGCTAAACCCAGTACGTTGTCCATAGTTAATCTTATGGAGAATAAGTAAAATTGTATATCTCGCTTATTAATGACAATTAATGAAACTTGGTGTGTGGCTTTATATGGTTAGGTTTTAATGCTAATTGCATACGAAACTCATTTTTGTGGTCCCCATGGCAGCAAACCTGCGTAATCAACAGCTATAATGTTATTGTTATGGAGAATAATAAACATGTGATACCTTGCTTGTTTATGAACATAAATTGATAAAACTTGGTATGTTGCTTCATCTGGAGGTAATCCGTTGATACTTGCATAAAAACCAGATTTTGAGGTCCTTAATGCAGCAATCCTGCATACTCAGTCCTAATGTTTTTCTAATCTATATAAAATTAGAGTTTTGTCTGTACATTGCTTGAAATCATGAAATATTTGCATATTTTTACGTTTCATACCATAGGAAAGCAGGAACGCGTCTTATCTCAATTTCTGTCTGTCTGTTTGTCTGTCTGTGTTTGTCTGTCTGTCGGTGACGCTCAAGGACAGGTTTTTGTTCGCTTTTCACGGGGAAACGGGTGCACTGACATTGATAAAACTTTGTTTCTTTGTGCTATACATGCGTGAGGAGGTTTCAGCCCACTTTAAAAATGCATACGCCTTTTCTAAAAATAATGGCGGCCACTCAAAAAACGTGATTTCGTGCGATTTTGGACATGTTTTGTTCGCTTTTCACAGGGAAACGGGTCCACTGATTTCGATGAAACTTTTTTCTATGTTCTCTATGTGCGTTAGAACGTTTTATGTTGATTGGATTTTTGAAAATCACCTTAGGACTCTGTCCTACGGGGTTTTAAAGATCCCATGTTATTCTTAAGGACAAAGTATTCATTTATATTGAACCAGATGATGACTTAATAGTTAGATCTATAACTTAAAATATTGTAAACAGCTGTTTATCATTATGGAAATAAAAAACCTAGTTGAATGGCAACTCTCATAATGGTAATAAAAAAAAACTACTTGAATGGCAATTTTATATATATGCCCCACCCCCCCCGATATTGTTTTATTTTTTGTACTTGGGTTCTTTTATTTCTAAAATCGAATCCAAAGTGTTTCGTGCACCGATTTGGAGTTGCAAACCACACGCCGTTTACCACCCGACAGAGTTCCTCGAATTAGCAACAGGACCCGATCTATCTGCCAGTATATTTCGTTAACTTCGATTTAATTGTACATTAAACGTGTAAAATGTAATTTTAATATTGTAAAATCATGTGGATTGTTATTTTCTTTAGTTAATATACCATTTAAATACAACCCCTACGAAGGACGGGTACACAGCTAGTGGGGAATAAATAAAATGTCATATCTCGCTTATTTATTAATATATGCTTTGATTAAAGTTGGTAAGTGGCTTCATGACTTAGTGAAGTACCATTTGAAATTCGCTGAGTATGTAGGTTTGCTGCAACGGGGTATTATTAATTTATGCTCATAATTAACGGAGATAACATTTTACTTTTTCTCCATAACAATTACATAGGGGCTGAGTACGCAGGTTGCTGTTACGGGAATCCCCAGAATAAATTGATTTTTCGTGCAAATAACAATAGACCACGATCAGATGAAGCCGTATACCAAATTTCGTTAGTATACGTTTATAAATAAGCAAGATATACAATTTTTCTTATCCTCCATAAGAATAAAATTTGACAAGTACTGTGTTTAGCACTTTCAATAAATCTGTAACCAATTAACGTAGAGAAATGATCAAAACACAAAATTGTGTGTCTCATAAAGTTGAATTAAATAGTGAAAACTAAAATTGGATTTACTAAAATATTCCATGCAAAAACTTTTATTGGGGTACAAAACCCCCCAAAATACCCCTTTGGATTGAGCGACCTGGCTGGTTTTAAAACTTAAAGTCAAAATGTTGCTTTACACATTTATACCAAATTTCATCAAAATCGGACCTTTTTTACGAGAGTTATCGCACCCACGGACACACACATATATCTAATATATAAAAATCAATGTTTGTTCGTCCGTCCGTTCGTATTTTATGCGCTGCCATACTGTTCATCCGATTGCTTTGAAATTTTTCATAGTAACACAGGATAACCCTGGGAAGGTTATAGGCCATTAACCGAAGTCCTAGGACATTAGGGCTGTGCCCCACTGGACTTCAAAGTTTCAACGTTAATCTTATGGAAGAAAGATTTCTTTTGATTTATCAGATGATATATATAACTTAAAATACTGTAAACTGCTCATTATCATTATGGAAATAAAAAACCTACTTGAAAGGCAACTCTCATAATGGAAATGAAAAAACTACTTGAATGACAACTCAAACTCCTTTTTCGATAGACGAGTGAGTGAAGTGAACGAGCTCATATTGAAAACGAGTTCGCACGCAGCACGCTGACGTGAGGGAAGTGAATTTCCACAAAAAAAGTTTAAAACTCAAAATATGTGTAAAAAATTCCAATTTTTATTGAAATCTGAAAACATTGATTTTTTGGCTGTTCTGATGCTCCTGGTTTCATTTACCTGCAAAGCTGGGAATAATACAATTTTGCGCATTATAATGTTAGGAGAAGGTCCAGGCAGGCTTGAATGTAGGCGTGAGTTGCTGGGAATGATAAAAGTACTCTAACAAAGGAATAACAGGCTTTTCTAGTGTAAAACCCCCGTAAGACAACGTACTGTGTTTAGTCGAAACACGTTCTCTTTAATAACTCGGTAAATATTTATGCTAGAATGATGAGAGAGAGCTTACAACTTTAGCCTCACTAATTCCCATCTTTTTACATGCATTAATTTTACATCCGGGGCTTTTCTGACCCTTTTTGGGCCCAAAAACTCGAAATTTGAAAGATTAATCCCCTAAAAATGGGTTTAAAGTTTTCCAATTGTTTTGCCCAACTAACTTGTCCAACTGATTACAGAAAGGAACGTCCCTACCAAATTTGAAGTTAATCAGACAAAAAATGTGACCGCTAGAGTGCATACACATATATATATATTTAACATTTTGAACGACCCCCCAAAACGTGTTCAGGGGGTCACGTTAGGAACTTCTGTGGTTGTCCAAGTTTCACCATGCGGGTCATGCTAATAGTTCACTTTCCAAACGAAATTCACTAATGAACGAGTATTTGACATAAAACAAATTCAATGCCGCTTCCGCGGTAGCAACGCGCCGGGTACCAGCTAGTGTATATATATATATATATATACAGTTTCGAACGAATGGTGTTTTTGGGGTCTGGGGACCTCAAAACGAAAAGCTATCATGGCCCCGGGCCTAGGTCTTACCATGCCGACTACGGTAATAGCTTCTTCCCTACAGCCTAGCGGAAATTCGCTAAAAGGCTCCCAAATCCTATATTGTGAAATTTGATAAACTAGACAAAATTAAGCTATATAAATTAATCATGTGATATGATTATATTTTACTAACTAATATCGACTTGTTCAACTTATTTCAAAGCGTGCATCTGGCATCGCTCAATCTGTTTTATGCATTAACAAGATTAACCACATCTAATCAAACCAAAGTACGTCTCAAACCTCAAACTGATCAAGGAAGGAGACCAGGAAGCCTGTCGATCAGTCTAGAAACTCACTCCGCTTCCACACTGGAAGTGGTTGCGCCAACTGTTTAATGTTAAGCAACCGCACGCGCGCAATCGCGCACACGCACACGCGCATCCCTCACTTGACCCACACCGCTAGTTCTAATTGTTTTCGCCAGCCTTGATACTCGCACGATCTCGTAATTGATTACGCTGGACCCTGTTTTGCAGTAATTGCGCCTAATCTTGACAGACTGAGTAATTATCGGGAGGTAATTGTGTTCGTGATTGCCTATCCTCCCGCTGCAGGGGCTTTGGGGCAATCTTGTTTTAATAATCATAACCGTTTAATTAATCGCAATTACATAGTCAAGATTGCTTTCTACATCTCCATGCGACACGGTGGATTCGTCTCGCTTCACCAAGGTGTTTCGCCTTCAAGATGGGAATTCTTATTTGCCTCAATTATATGTGTTACTACTTACCAAGAATTCGAACTAAACTTACATAAAAAAAGTATTGATCCTTATTAAAACCCCTGCCATCAATTCCTAATCATTTATGCTGATCCACCGGTTCATGATTGTAGAATCATGCTACAAGCCGATGAGGGTTAAATTATACTATATTATAATATATAAATACCCCCGTAGCAGCAAACCTGCGTACTCAGCGAATTTCCAATGCATATATATATATGTATCTTAATACCACACAAAGCCACATACCAAGTTTCATCAATGTACATTCATAAATAAACGATTTATGACATTCGAATTATTCTCCGTAAGAATAACATGGCGTCTGAGTATGCAGGTTTGCTGAAGCAAGGAACACAAAAAATGGGGTTTTATAGAAATATCAATATAACTTAAGTAGGTAAATAACACACACCAAATACCAAATACCAAATACCACATACCAAATTGTATTAATTTATGTTCATAATCAAGGGAGATAACACGTTACTTATTCTCCATAAGAATAACATGGGGGATGAGTACGCAGGTTTGCTGCTATGGGAACTATCGGCCAAAAAATTGTTTTGGTGCAAATATCAATAGACCACAATTATATGAAGCAATATACCAAGTTTCATCAGGATAACTTGATAAATAAGCGAGATATACAATTTGTCTTATCCTCCATAAGAATAACATTGGACAACGTACTGCGTTTAGCATTTTCAATATCTCTGTAATCATTTGACGTACAGCAATGATCAAAACACCGAATTGTGCGTCTTTTTAAGCTGATTCTAAAGGAAAAAAGTAAAATTTGACTTTTTCAAAAATTATATGTAACAAACTCAAAAACCCATTTTTGGGGTACAAAACCCCGCCAAAATACCCCTTAGGATAGGTCTATATGTCTGGTTTTCAAACTTAAAGTCATAAATGCTGCTTTATACGTTTATTTCAAATTTCGTAAAATTCGGATTATTTTTACGAGAGTTATCGTGCTCACGGACATATATATATATATATATATATATATATATATATATATATATCTATATATATACATTTAAGAAATTAACACCATTTTGTTGCAATATTTCGAGGTATTCTCTTTATCAAGCACAAAAAATGAATGACAAACAAAAACAACAGATCATATGTTATTTACACATTTGGTTAAGATCAGATGATGTGGAATAAAACTATTTTGATACTGTAGAAAGAATAAGGAACCAAAAATTATCAAATTAACGAATGTTGAGTCCATGTGGTTGTTTCGTTCTTAAAACTAACTGGTGAGCCAATTCGACTGTTCTCAAATTCATGTCATTTAATTCTTTGTTTTCAACACTTTGGATTTTGTGTATAGCTTTAAGATGGAAACAATCCTCAAACTCAGCATTATGTTGAACAGCGTGTAAGGCCACCGGCTTGTGTTTGTCTTTATGGTTATATATATATATATATATATATATATATATATACATATATATTTAGTAGCCCTAATCACTCTGTTTTGAACGAATGGTGTTTTTGGCATCTGGGGACCTCAAAACGAAAAGTTATCATGGTCCCGGGCCTAGGTCTTACCATGTCGACCACGGTAATAGCTTCTTCCCTATAGGGGAAATTCGCTAAAGTTGTCTTTACCTATCAATTTGGATCTTATCGTTTATAGTTAGTTTATAAAGCTTATTGAAATCCTGTTCAAAACCATTGGATCTGACATTGTTGAAACGATGTAGTTGTAAATGGTCCATTTTATTACAAAGCTTTCGATCATTTTGCAACGTTGAATTTGTGATGGATTATACATCTATCCCATCTATCCACGTTAGGGTTAATGCCTCACTTAATAGCTACAGAAAAACCTCTATATTTAGCATATTTTTATTCGGAGACAGAGACCTCTGCATGCTATTGTGCCGGATAGTTTCATTTAGAACCTCAGGTTAAATAAATTTCACAAGTGATACAAGAAAACGGTAAATAAATAAAACTCGGATAACTCTGTCATGACCTTAACTTCCAAATTAATTTAGTCAATAAACCTTAAATTAGGTAATCATACCTGAAGCTTAAGATAAATTAAACACTTTTTAGATTCAGCCGTCATCATACGATATCTTCTGATATCGAAAACAGTTCTTCTAATTTGACAAACCAGAGGAGACCTTCAAGCAATTGTAGGTGAGTCTTCTGTCACCACTTAATTGACACATATATATATATATATATATATATATATATACATTATTTATTAATTAATTAAAAGCAGATTTTTGCCCAGAGAAATGTTTACATTCACAATACATGCTGAAGTTGGAAATCTCCTAGGATTCTTTGATGATGATTTGAAAATCAAAAATATTTCATTAAACTGTACAAAAACATAACACGTTCACAAAAATTGGCATAACTGTTCAAAAATATCATAACTCTTTAAAAGAAAATTAAACTACGTTCTCGCTGAAGTCTCCCTCACGATTATCCATTTTCCTTATCTGCTGAATACGAAAATCAATCTTGCAAGGCGCCAGCGCCATGCGAAAACAGTAAAACTAGTTTGCCATAAAACAAGTTAGCACGTTGTACGAGGCACGTGCAAGTGACGTAATTCAGCAGGCGCATAACACAATCTGGCGGGAGGAATACGAACAGGGAAAGCTGTAGGCGCCGCGTAGCGCCACCCGCACCAACACACACACAACACACAACACACGCACACAACACACACCAGCGCGAACTGTGTACAAGGCATTCCGGACTCTTCCAAACGTTATGGCAGTTCCTGGGATCTCGGAGTATTTCTGGAGACGTTTAAAACACGTGATGCTAGCTGTCAGTTCTAACTAATAACCGTTAACCGAATTATAAATCAGTCCTTGAGTGGGTGTTAAGACTCGCTCGTTTTACAAAGTGGAAGTTACACATTACATGCTCCCTGATTTCAACTTATGAAAGGTTGGGCTTATGTGTGCTTAATGTGGAAATACTTGTCACCATCATCTCAATTTTCATATTTTTTTACATTTAACATGTTGTAAATTACAAAAAGATTCTTTAAATGTTGCCAAGTTTCTTGGAGAGTTTATTAGACTAGTAGCTTTTATTAAATCCATTTGATTGTCTAGTGATGCAATTTTAATCAAACATAACATACCTAAATAAATATATCAATTAACCAATACGATTTTTGGATCACAAATAATATTTGTTCATAACAATTCCTATATATTCATTATGATGATTTATGGGATAATTCTACCGTCAAATGCTTACGATGGTCCATTATCCTGGCTCCAGGGAGGTAGCTAATAGGGTCTATCTTAGAGCAGGAAGGTTATAACACCATTATCAATCTTATCGTCGGCATTATTACTTCGAATTCGCTTATCAGCCGCGTTATCACTTCAGTTTCTCGCAGTTCGCTATCACTTGGTATCATTGGGCAGGTTTTCCCCGGTCAACAAATCACTTCTGACCCCAGGCACTGCGTAGGTGAACCAAGGGTTTACATCTGACTAACTTGTTCACTATGTACTCGCGTTACCAGTTTGGTAACGCTGACTGTAGGTTTGTTGTGCAAAGAGGACAGACATTTGGCACGATCTCGCGCCGGTTGTTGCTTGTCCGTGAGTATGAAACTGTTATAATTTACATCCAGGCTAACAAGGGAGCAACGGGGATTGCCACTGGTGGAGGGTACTCGTGTTCAGTGGTGCTGCTAATCTGTCAGTGAAAGTTGTTGCGAGGCGGAGTGGTAAAATGGAACGTGCATTTTGTAAGTTCTGATACTATGACATTAAAGAAATTAAAGTACATATCATGTTAAACTAATATTTCTCAAGGTTTTTTTTTTCGGTGCGAAATAATCCCTCTTAGTTAAAACTAAAACAATACAGTAATTGGGCCATATTAATTTTTGTTATATCATAGGCTATAAATATACATGTTTACCTTTTGCACACTCAGCAATAACTTGTCATAGAATAATTATTAAAAATCAATTTTCTTTGGTTAGTAAAAACATATTAAGCCTAGCGGTTTAATCAGTTATGATGTAATTGTTTCATAGACCCACTGGCAGTATCGCATACGGTTAATATGTACCGATAAAATTGTGGATATTTAAATCTTAACTGCTCAAAATAAAAAAAATAAAAACTGTAGTAGTTCCTGGGGGATAATTTTGTAGTAAACAAATATTCAACCGTATAAATCGTACCACCTGGGAGACCGAGCCATGCTTGGTGAAATTAGATTAATTTTCTTTTGTTTAGTTAGAGTCACGCCAGTTGTTATTATAACTCAATCTCCCTAGTTTTTTATGTATATATGTTTGATTAGTTTGTATATGTCCGTTCTATATGCAATATCAATTCAATGGTTCTAATCTTTTTCAAGAAATCACTTGTTGACACTTTACTATGTGTAAGTGATCCTTTGACAGTTAAATCAATGGGGTTAATACATCTCGTGTAATGGGGTCTCGTCTCCTCCACCATTTGTTTGCCCCTCTGTCCACTCTGTTCCCATGACAACTAATCAAATCCTCTTTTTAACAAGTTAAATGTTTGTCAGCTGACAAACAAATCTGAAGAGAGGACTTGATTAGTTACCTTAGGAAAATGTCGGTCATCATTTAGGCTTCACTTTGTAAACCTAGACAAGATCTCTAGATGCAACCTTGTTGAGTTCACTGTTTAATTCATTCACAGCTCTAACGATTGGTTTGTTTTGGTTTGAAACTCCACAAACCCAATGTAGAAATTCCCAATTTTCAAATGAGATTTTTAACAAAAGATGAATTTCCGGGGTTGAGGCTTTTCCAAATCGATTTCACTCCCTAAATACTTAGTTGTAACCAAATCGTTCCGCTGGATTTCACAACCCACCAACTACGTATTTCCAGCTGGAACCCGCCTCGCCACCCACTCGATCACCTCGGCACTCACTGCACTTGCCGAGTGCAGTCGGAGAGATTTGCCACTAACGGGTCCGGGCGGAAGTGAGGTGTGGGTGCAGGTGGCACTTTCTACCGCACCTGTTGCCGTGGGAACCGCCCGATCTGCCACTTTACTCGGACATCCGATCATCCGAGGCGACCCGAGCGCTGACGGACCCGCCCGAAGCGCCGCGACATACCGCGCCCGGACCTCGGTAAACATGTGTATCGTTATTATGCGCGACCTGACCTTTCCCCGCTACAGGTGCGATCGTCCGCGCCTGGCGTGGCGCCGTCCTCGTAACTACCGCTGAAGAACGAGCTACGTGGACGGGAATGCCGATTGAATTTAATAAGGTCTGGAGGAGTTGGATGCCTTGTTAACCCGGGTGCATCGAGTCTGAGCGTTTTCTACTTTTAAATGATCAATTAATTAAATATCTCTTAACCGAACTCTCTCCAGAAACTTATGTAACTCGATGAGGTGGAATGAAATAAAATAGTTGCATAAACATCGGGTCTATCTAATTTATTTTCCTGTCCATTTGCCTGTATGTGTTTTTTTTTATCATAACCTAATACCTTAGAAACCACTTAAGGCACTGACGCTAAGGTGCTAAGTTAGTACGGAATTGATTTTAATGTTTTTGTTTTGTATTGTTTTAAAATGGCGATCGTATATCAATTTGTTTAAGTTGTCTATTTAAAAAATAGACAATTATATATATTTTATATCTAGACATAAGAAGTGTAAATTTTCAAGCAAGGAAAGGAGGTATAAAGATATTAAAGCAACATTTAGCTGTGTAATTGCAATTTTTCTAATCTAAGCCATAACAATTTCCCGCAATTTACAAACAATTTGCACGAATTTACAAATTACAAGAGCTCAGAAATAAGTAGAGTGTCATTTAAAGTCTTTATATAGTTTTTCGGTTTGAAATCTTTATTACCAAGATTAGTATTTACACAACTTTTCATTTTAAAGGTATAATTCCTGGCCGCGATTTTCAAACGGTAAGCTGAAAACGTAAAATAAATACCAAATTAGCCGGGTACATAATACATGACACGAGTTTCAAGTCAGTGCTTCAAAGTAGTTCCTATATAAGAAATGATAAGGTTGTAACACATTCAGGTAAATAGAAGATGTCCTATAAGATATAATAGGGGCCTACGTGTTGTATCTTCAGTTGGCAAACAACAGGAAAACGCAATTTACAGTTTTATATAAATAAAAAATCAACAATGAGTGTGGTTACTAGGCATTATTGCTAATTCAGAAAATGTTATATTTGCGTAATAATTTTCCTAAAATTATTACTGATAAAATATAATCTATTATACAGGGTGTTCAGAAAAGGTTTTCAAAAAATTCAGGACGTGAATGAACACATCAAAATAAGAATAAAAGTTGATATGAGCACATGTTCTAAAACCTTAAGTTTTCCGTCTATCTGTCTGTATGTGGTTTTACATCATTTAACATATCTTACGAACCTCTTAAAGATTCAAGTTCAAACTTGGTACATGCATTATGACTAATAAGACCTATTTTGGTATGGAGTGTCAAATTTATACTTTGTACCATTTCAAAGTGGCGGCCATGTTTTGTTGTCAAAGCTAAATATCTTAAAAACCGTAATATTTAGGAAAAGACTGTAAGTATCAAACAGTTTTGTAACTGTCCTAAAATCAATTATATGAAGATATCAACTATAGGGTTGTAAATTAGTGAGAAATTGTAATTTTTATATGATAAAACATGATTTTTTAGTCCAGAAATGTCAAAAAATCATGTTTTAACTTATAATAATTACAATTTCTCACTAACTGTATGAAGATACAGTTAATATCTTCATATAATTGTTTTTAGGAACATTACAAAATTGTTATGATACTTACAGTCTTTTCCTAAATATTACGGTTTTTAAGATATTTAGCTTTAACAACAAAACATGGCCGCCACTTTGAAATGGTACAAAGTATAAATTTGATACTCCATACCAAAATAGGTCTTTGTAGTCATCATGCATGTACCACGTTTGTTTGAACTTGATACCTTAAGAGGTTCGTAAGATAGGTTAAATGATGTAAAAATCAAATACAGACAGATATATAGAAAAATATAGGTTTTAGGACATTTGTTCATATCAACTTTTATTCTTATTTTGATGTTTAAAATCACGTCCTGAACACCTTTTCTGAACACCCTGTGTATCGGGGACTAACCTATTAGTCGTTTGACAACGTTCGACTGCATCTTCAACAGTTACACTCCCGCCAAAATCAACATCTAACGCATCGGTAACGTAGATCACCTGAAGACAGTAGTCGTTGGAAACGTCAAGGATCAACATGGATAGTGAGAAAGTTACGTACCATTACTTTTTACAGTGCATAAGTGTCATGCAAATGTTATTGGAATCTGCTACTTTATATTCTATACAGTATTATCTTATGTTATGTTAAGTAGTTCTACACCGTCCACGGTAGACCTGCAGATTACTGGTAATATGGGGGGTTGTTGGCTGTGGTGGTTAGAGTCCGAGACTTTGGTAACCACCGATTCCCTCCCAATAAGTAATTATTGGTTTAAAACTCATTGTTAGTGATGGCGATTTTATGTTATTAGTTCGTCACTTACTATAGAAAACAAGTTTCATGATATTTTGGAATGATCTCGTCTTCAGGTGAAAAAAATTCGAGACCATAACAAATTGCCAGTACTCTTGTTATGTTCTAGGTTATTTTCTGGTTTTCTCACCTAAAGATGGGATTAAATTCCAAATTCATAGACGAAATAAAACTTCCTTTCCTCCAACCAGTGGTGGAAAATGTTAGATATTTAATAAATAGCAAATCACAAATGGCTATTGCCCAAAGAACCAACTACATTCAGAACCAACTAATCTGTTGGTCCATATGTCTAAAATACAAAAGTAGATACAGGCCTTTGAGGCAAGAATAAAAACTCAGAAGCAGAAAAGCGATAACACGACAAATATAAATACTGTAAATATACAAATATCCAAATATATACAAATATACAAATATGTATATACAAATATAAAAATATTCTTATTCTTTTAGCGAATTTCCCCTATAGGGAAGAAGCTATTTACGTAGATGGCAGGGTAAAACTTAAGCCCGAGACTATGATAACTTTTCGTTTTGAGGGTCCCAGATGCCAAAAACGCCTTTCGATCAAATTTTATATATATATATGTGACCGTAAGCACATAACTCTCGTAAAAAAGGTCCAATCTTGATTAAATTTGGTAGACGTGTAAAGTAGCATTTATTCGAGTTCGAAATCCAGATGGATCGGACCATGCGAAGGGGTATTTGGGGGGGGAGGGGGGGTTGTACCATAACAACTTTTTTTGGGTGTTCACATGTCATGTTTATTGAAATAAAATTTTAATTTGGACCCTTGGATTCACCTAAAAAAACAAACAATTTGGTGTTTTTATCATTGCTCTACGTCAATTAATTGGTTACCGAGATATTGAAAGTGCTAAACACAACTAAAGTACGTTGTCTAATGCTATTCTCCATGGAGAACAATAAAAATGTTATATTGCTTATTTACGAACATTCACTGGCAAAACTTGGTATATGGCTTCATCTGGTTGTAATTAATTTATTGTTGTTTGCAAAGAAATCCAATGTTTTGCCGATGAATCCCGTAGCAGCAAACTTGGGTACTCAGCCCCCATCTTATTCTTATGGAGAATAATTCAAATCGAATAAATCGCTTATTTATGAATATATGGAGATATATATATATATATATATATATATATATATATATATATATATATATATGGATGGAACATAGTGTGTGACTTCACTTGAATTCTATTGATAATACCATAACAACCCATTATTTTACGGTCTTGTTGCAGCAAACCTGTGTACTCATCCCGATGTTATTGTTATGGAGAATAATTAATATTTTAAATATCGCTTATTTGTGAATATATTTCTTATGGATCCTGGTAAGTGGCGTATTGTGTTATTATATTCATTGGAAATTCGCTGAGGACGCAGGTTTGCTGCGAAGGGGGTATTTCAAAGTTCAAGGTATTTAGGTTAAAACATGGTACATGTATTATCGTTTAGAGTCAGGGAGTTTTTGTAAAATTCACAGTTGGTTACCTTAAAACCGCTCCTGTGGTGTTGACAAAACAATCCAGGATAAACCCAGTCTCTCACGGAATCTTACAATCCAAAGCTAATACATAAATCGATGTTTAACTGTTTGGTAGTTTTTAATGGCTACACAGATTTAACAATCTAAGCTCAATGTGTTAAATTCGTTCTCTCTGATTATAATAAGTTAATTTTACTGAATCATTAAACCCCATGTTTTCAATCAAAATCACACTACTTTCTATAAAATAGTCTTTAGTGGGATTAGGAACTACTTGATAAACCAACATCGTCTCTGGTTGTTTATGGTAAAACTTGTTCTTTAGCACGATAAAAAAACCTAGACTCAACATATTTAAGTGCTATTCTAATTCTAATTACTTACACATTAAAAAAGTTGCACCATTGCGCATGCAAATCTAAATCTTTTATGAGTCTGTCGCGGGCCAAAACGTATTTCAAATCAACACAGGCTTGTTATGAGTTTAAATCTTGTGTCTCCGAAGTTTCCTCTCCCAGACAATGAGTTCGGACTGCTGATGAGCTCATTCCCTGCTAGTCAATACATTAGGGCTTATTAACTTGTCAAATGCTACCCGCCGCCTACTCAGCTCAAAGGTTACATTTGAATGTGTAAATGTTCGCAATTTACACGGCAAGGTTCTGCTCGCTGTGAGGTATTTAACTCAAAGATCTTCCTGGTGCTCTTTGTGCATGTTGGATGTTCGGTTGCCTCACTTTGAACCCTCGTAGAAAATCTCCCACTCCATGTGAACGATTTCAAAGTGACAATCACCACAAAAATAAGTCAAAGGGATCAGTTTATTGTCTATATACAAATATTGCACTCTAATTCTATTAGGTATTGGGACATTTATACCTTTATTACTTTCCATTACCATAAACCTGGATATTTTAAAATATAAATCTGCTGCGTTGTTATGATTAAATTACAATTACATTGGTTACAAAACTAATTTTAAAGCGAGAATTACTTAGTAACCAATTCAATTTCCTCGAACCAAATGTTTGTTAATTATTACTACAGTTGAATTTGCTTAAAATTTCATAAACTGAAAGGTCGTGATCACCTATTTGAAAATCGTAAATATACTACTGTAAATTACGGATTAAATAGGTCATATAAACTAACGATAATCTAAAGTTAAGATTATTTGTTACTTCTGCCTGAATTTCAATATTCTTCCTTATTGTGTGTTACATCATGAATATGCTATTTATTTACATCGCTTTTGTGGTAAAATGTAAACTGTTATGGATTTTTTACAAATACCTAAACATATTCTAAAGCGTACCCTTATCATAACCAAACATCACCAACAGTACAGGACATTTAGAGTCTACTTTAAGTAGTCTTTGGGTTAATTCTGACATCTGTAAGTATTTTCCTAGTAATGAAACGATCATAAACAAATGGCGTTAGAAAATTATAATGGACATCACATATAATTGTAGTAACAATAGTGGTGCAGTACGACGAAAAGTATGCAAGGTAGAAATAATATTCATTATTAATGTAACAGCTACCACCGTGGTATCTATAACTTTTATTTTTTATATCTGAACTCTAGCCTACTTTCATTTGCAGCATGATGCGGTGATGTTTTTGGTTGCTATGGATATAGCTGCCCCATCCTTGGCCGGGCGTGAGTCTACCGCTCTAGAGTTATGTGAGACGTAACTATTGTTCATGGCAGACAATCATGTATAAGGATACTTTCAAAACTGTAAAAAACACACACCGTTGGCAAGGTGTGCCAAAACACAGCAAGATTGCATAAAACTAGCAGTTTTAGTCAGTGTACAGTTTGTTATTTGAAACCGGTCACCGAAGCAAGCGGGTTCAGACACCTAGAAGCTTCGGCCCACGCCGATAATTTCTGACATAGAATATATGGAACAAAACCACTCTTCATCAATTTTCAATGCCTGGCTTCAATCGAAATACCGGATACACACATGAGCGCAATGAAGAATCGAGAAATACTGGTTCCAACCCGTTCCTCTATTCTATTACATCAGTAGTTACCCTGAAATTGCAAACGAGTCTGGTATCTGCAGCAGAGCAAATATTGTTCAGCACGATCTGCAGCAGCAGGATCATGGAAACATGCGTGACCCAGCTGATGGAATGTTGCACTCAACCTGTTTGCTCTCAACTCCGGTAAACAAGAACCACGACTGATCCTATCGCTAATGATTTCGTTAGCCTAGTCGTGCATTTCCACCGTGCTGCCTCACACCCGTTGCTTAAGCCCGCTTGCTAATGGCTTTGCTAATTCATTAGGTATCCACTTAATTAGTTTACGTTCACCGAGGCCTGTGCCGTGCTTCTTGGAAAGGCGGAGGTTAGGCTAGGAGTCGATGGGGAGGAATGTCTTGGGTGGTTGAGGTGGACTGGGTGATACTGAGAAAAGTTGTCTAATACAGCTTCATTTTCTGAAGTATCGATCCTGAGTAAATGTTGTGAAGGTTCGAAACTGGATCCACTTGCCGCTGGTGATTGGCCTATTAATTAATTATCCTGGCTAAGGAATCAGTCGGTCTTAGTAACAAGGCTACACAAGGAATTTCACCCATTCTACACTCAGTGATCCAGTGAAGTTGATTGCTGCAGTTTATCTCCTACAGATAATATTGGAGTGGTAATTTCAACCAAGTGTGATTAACTTCGTCAGCTTTGAAGAAAATTAGATCTGAGCACTTTCTAATCTCTGTAAGCTATCTAATATATTTAAATTGTTATTTTTTTGGGAAATTGGGATCTAAAGAACTTAAGGCGATTCATTGTAAAATGTTTAAAGTCGATTTTCTAACATCATAATATTCCTTGTTTACGGTCAAAAGAGTGAAGCAGAGCACCAAAGTAAAATTGAAATCTCTTGGAGTTTCCGGTCATCCTTCATCCGTTCAAGTTTTAAATCTAAACAAATTACAGCTTCCTGCATTCCTTTTATATTTATAAATATTGGGATGCCGATTTCTTGAAGGAATGCTGTACAACCAATAGTCATTTTAACTGAAACTTTAGAAAATCTTTGAACTCCTTCGAGTTCCCTTTTCCAGAAGAAAAGAGTTCACAAAATGAAGGATAGCACAATTCTTCATCACCCAGAAACTCTGGTGAAACAAAGAATTACCAATCCAATCTCCAACATAGCTCATCAAGACCCTCGGAATGCAGAGTTGACAAGCTGATGTATTCCTCACAGTAATGGTAATGCACCGGCCACAATGAAAGATTGGAGCACCGATGCGATGTTATTCGGAGAAGTAATTAGTAAACAATCCCGAAGTCTAATGACGCCGCGCTGACTCATTGACCCCTCACCCTCTGATCGTAATTGCCACCATTTTTTGTCCGTCTGTAATAGACATGACTGTTTGCTTTCGGCTCACCCACGGCACGGGAAAGCGGCGCAGGTGGAAGTTGCTTTCTAACGTATTGTGCGGCTGCATCCCCCGCACGATTACCGTCGCGTTCCGCCAGATGAAGCGTCCCAGGTGTCACCTTCATTTGGCCCGTGATGCGTCAGGGTCATTAGAGGAGCGTTTAGAGGAGTGTTTATGGCTGGAGCGGGTGCCGCTCGATCATGTACGGGTTTCGGGTCAGTTAGCTCCGTCATAGAGGATCGGAATACCGAATCGGTCATGATTATATTTTTTTATAATGAACACGGTATTGGTTAATTATGTTGCTTCCGTGGAAATATTCGTACGGGTTGGAGTGTGCTGACGTAGCATCAGGTTTACTAGGCCATTACTATTACTAAAATGGAAAAACAACTTCCGCATTCTAAAATTTAATGGAGTAAAAAGAATTGAGGCTTGGAACCTGTCCATATCGGCAAAATCTGCTCCTCTGCTAACAATCCTTTAGGACTCATTGCTCGGTCATCGAAAATGCATTCTATCCAACTACTGTGAAGATCCTCTACCATATCTAGTCAGTCCCATACTCGAGTATAGCACTGTCATATGGTCCCCGCACCAGATAGGTCATTGTGTTTTCCTCGACCAAGTCCAAAAACGTCTTCTCCGCTTGTTGTGAGAGGTGGTTAATCAGCTTTGCGGAGATTTTTACACTCTTGATTTCCACACAGTACCAGGTCATTCCACTAACATCTCGAAGAATTGCCCTAGACATTATCTTCCTGTTTGAAATAGTTAATGGACTGATTGATTGTCCTGAGCTGCTCCAGCTGTTTGATCTCCATGTATCGGCTGGTCCCCGCCACGCCGTGTTAAGATCTTTTCCAAACATAACACCACTTCTTATGGCAATCATAGCACCGTGCCTTGCTTGATGAGCTTGGACAATGCGTTGCAGTTGGAGTTCTTCGGGCCGTCTCTCCAGTCTTCCGGAAGCAAGGAGCTCCTGGGTGACAAATCTGGGGTGAATCTGTGCGACACACTTTCCTTTTAAGATACCTTCGTTTATTACAGAATTAATAAAATGGTATTTATTTCTCTAGTCATTATAAATATGTTTCTTATTTAGTAGTAATCTTTCTAGTTAGAAGTTTGGTTTTTTATCTTTCTTTTTCTTTATTTCGTGTTCGTAATGTATAACACCTGACAATTGGCTATGCTGTTAATGAATATAATCGTTCTTGATTTTTGATTCAATAAATGTCTCAAAAAGAGTAAAACTAAAGATTTTACAACGCTTTAAGACGGTTCACAAGGTAGTGCTAACAGCCTAAACTAGCTTATTCGTGACTTGGAATATGAAAAGAAATGAGAAAGGTTTACCTATCAAATTTAAAAGTTTCAAGCTGTTGCAATAGCTGAACCTTTACTCCGTAAAATAAATGGTATTGTACTTACTACTTTTCCACAGCCCAGAAGAAAGCCGCAGTCCAGTGTTGTGGTATCACCGGCAGGTAGCCGACACTTTCCTTTGTCCTGATGTCAACCGTCCTGCAACTCATCCCGCCGAATACGAACATTTGCATAACTAGCAGAGCCCCGGGAGAAAGAGGTGGCATTATGCAAGCTAAATGCTCCGGAATGGTGAAAGTTTTCATGGAATATTTACTAAATATTCAACTTCACTTGTACCCATCAGTGAGTGTGGGTGCTGTGTCAAAGCCGTGGTGAAAATAATGGCACATCTTGATGAAGGGAGAGTTTGTGAGGGAGATGTAGTCCAGTTCTCGATCGCCTGGAAGGATCGCTCCTAGATTAAGCAGTAAGATGTTGCAATTTGGGAAGATTTGTATCTTCTGAATATGTAAGGAATATTTGTTCCATTACCTTTGAAACGATTAATTTAGTTTTACATCAAAAAATAATTTAATTATGAGTTGTATCTTTCTTGTTGCTTAGGAACAGACCAATGTTCCCATACAACCTTTGACACTGAAAGCAGCACATGTTTTTCATTCTTTAGAATATAGTAACTAACACAATTAGTTAATAAACATTGTATTTAATGGGGTTGGTTCTCATAATATAAGCAAATGTAATTTACTGAAGTTTAAATGGAGCGATAACAATGTATTTAATTAATTTAATATGCATAGATTTATTAACAGTTATAGATCTTAATAAGTTACTTTTAAGCAGATTTATATTGGCTAGAATTTTAACAGGTAAGTGCGTTTATAGTATTTAAACAAACTACTCAAGTTGGATTAACCGAAAATATACCCCCTTAACCGGGGATTATGAAGAGATGGGAACAGGTGCGCACTCGTGCTTGCCGTCTACGGAGCGCAGTGAAATACGCACGACGCGCTCGGCCAAGAATGCGCTTAGAATGTGACGTGTTTTGCATATGAACTGGACAGATACAAATATGGCGAAGGCGGAGGCTGATTAACCCGACTAAACGTGCGCTAATAAGGAACAGTCCGGGCCCGGAGCGGTCCCCTGCGGTAGTCCTCATCACCACTTCCTTACCGGGCCCTCCACTCGTCTCCGCACTCTACCTCCTCTACTCCGGTGACCTTTCGTACATTCGGACCGGACTGTACCGGAGTGGAGTGGAGTGGATTTAAATAAATGCACACCTATTGATTTATGCGCTTTGATTCCACGTCGGATCGCTTATCCGGTTGATTTATGGGGGATTTCACACGCAAATTGTTGCATTACTCGGATCGCCCGGTGGTTACGTGTTGCATTAGAACAGACAAATGTCAGAGTGGTGTTTGCTCTGAGAGCGGTAGGTGGTCCCTCCGTGTTGACTTTGGGACCTTTGGAAGTACCTGGGGACTGATCTTTGCTCGGGGAAGGTCAGACAGTTTGTTTATATTACCTAAAGTAGTTTCTACCACGTCCCAATACTGAAGAGAAGATTTGCTTAGCTCATTTGTCTCTGTTCTGCATGATTAAGGTCACTCTATGTTATTATAGCTCAACAACATTCCATTAGGTAGTATGTTTATTATAAACACACTTGATTCATTTTGGATATGACCACTCTGTATGTAATCTTAATTCAATGGTCTTAGTCACTGCTCTCAGAAAACCAATTTTTTCTTTGTTTCTTTTTCATTATTTATTTTTTTGTCATTGGCAGAATACTATTAAAGCCCATAACTGAATTATAATAGCGATAATAAATAATAAAATACATTATTACAAAACACTAAATAGATTAATATACATATTTCATAATGACAAGTCCATATAGACCACATTCAATTGTACTTAAACTACATTATGTAGAATTACTTTGTCAGTTAACTGACTGAATTTAAACCTCTGTTATAATTCTTTTGTTTTGATTTTAAACTCCAAAAGCCCAACGCTATTTTTTAACTTTTAATTTAGTTTGTATTAAATTATTTCATTTTCCCTGGGGATGAGACTTGCCTAGAAGTTATTGTTATACTAGAATTATTATTAATTACAAAATTTGTAAGAAATAGATGGAGCCATTTTTGGGATCCGAGTTGCAAGCAAGCTAGCAAACCTTACTCATATTAGAGTATAGGATACAATATGTAATCAGGATGTGCAAAACTGGGTAAAATTTACGCCTTCACAGTGGTGGTTTCCAATGAAGTTCCAATGCCATCAAAGATGACGTAAGGCAACTTCCGGCATATGAGGCTCAAACCCTAGTTAGTACACTTACGTTACAAGCTTTAAATAACAGTTCCTTAATTTTATCATCCAATAAGCTTTATGAGCTATGTATTCGTTACGTAGACTTATCCTTGTTTACAATAATTTTAGGAATTAACATTTTTCTGCAAATAAAACAAACACTATGACACGTTTACCGTCCGATTCTAGTGTGTTTGTTTACTACCAAGCCCCAAGTTTCACCGTGTCTCGTGCAGGCCGCCAACAGGTCACAGGCCTTGTAATGGAGCGGTTGCGTGAACTCCCGACGACTCACAAATCACACATGTTCGCGTGTTATAGAGCGGCGATTCAAAATTCATTTACTTTCTCGATGTTTGTTTCTGGCGTCGTTTTATCATTTTAAAGTAATGACGTGTTAAGTTTACATAAAGCCGCGTTTAGCTCATTTGTCCGTCCGGTTTGGAGCAAATTGCTGAGATAATTTGTTGCTCTTGTGGCTTGTGTAAGTGAGAACTCAACCTTATGAGAGCGCAATGAACATGGTTCAAAGGTTTTGGGCGAAGATAATAAATTTATTTAAGTATTTATAGGACATATTTTGTTTATAATTATTGTAAATAAATTTATAGAAGATATAAAAGTTAAATATTAACTAAAAACTAACGGTAAAAATTAATACTGGAATTTAACTAAAAGTAATAAAGAAAGTTAGAATGATACAGAAAATAATTTGGACAAACTTATTTTTATAAGTTAATGGGGGGAGTTCACGCCAAAAATGGCCAAAATATGAATTTGTACAATTTTTTATTTTTTATTATTTTTTAATTATATATTAAATTCTGAACATAAAACAGTTAAAACCAACCTTATACGATTTTTTTTTCTCATAAAAAAAATACTTTGAAGTTGCACTTTATTTTAGTGATTTTTGCAGCATTACACAATCTTGACATAGTTTGCTTTTGTAGATTGATTACTTATTCTAAACTAAATCTAGCCACTAATTATAGTACTGGCATATCGTATTATGGATTTACTTCCAAAGCTAGAACCCATCAGCTGACTGAGAAACCAGTTCCAGGGAAGGGGGGGAGGGTATTATTCTATAGCAGAAATGTTTTCTGAACAGCTGACTCACTGTTTGTTTACTTTGGTACAGTACAATAACTAGCTCCAGTCTTTGTTGTTGTTACCATGGAATTCAAAGTTTTCTTCATTATGTGTACATTTGTAGTTATTACTGAGTGAATTAGCCGGTTTAGTGAAGCTGTATGACTTACAATTTGATCTGTTGAATTTCACCAACGAATTTGTTTTGTTCCTGTAGTGTATAATGTAGTACATTTGATAAAGTGCTTTAGAGGTTAGATTTTTTTAGTTTACTAGTTTTTGCAATAACTGTTGACTATGCCTCCTGTGAAGCAAGCTGTGATAAAAGAACTTAGCACAAAAACCCGATCTAAAAAATCTAAGGCTGTGTTGGCAGCAAACAAGCGATCACAATCACTAAAAGCACCGTGTTTTGGTTTTCGGTCGTTTTTCAAAAGTTTACTTTTTTCGCATGGGAACATAAATATCTCAAGTTCTATACTAGATAGAAGGATGAAATTTTTTTTATTTTGTTCAGTTTGACAAGATCTACAATCTCTAGCATGGATTTGTAAAAATAATGTCATTAAAATATTTAAAAAAATAGTTTTTACCAGTTATTTTGGGGGAAAAAATATTTCGAAATTTAAAAATTTACTGTAATTTTATTTTATATAATTTCCCTAAACCCATGCTAGAGATTGTAGGTATTACTCTCAGGAACAGATTAAAAAAAAAACAACCCTCTATCACTTTAAAAACCTGAGAAATTTATGTTCTCGCAAACCCTTGCAATACACAAAAAATCCCCCCCCCACCCATGGGTAGCGGAAAAAAAATTTTTCCCAGTTTTTTTCTGTATGTTTTATATAACTTCACCTTAAGGTGTAGTATGAGTAAAATTGGTTTGTAAATAAAGATTTTCACTTTTTATTTGAACTCCCCCCTTAACTAAAAACTAACGGTAAAAATTAATACTGGAATTTAACTAAAAGTAATAAAGAAAGTTAGAATGATACAGAAAATAATTTGGACAAACTTATTTTAATAAGTTAATTATTATTATAATGCTTTTATGGTTTAACGCAACAAGGATTATTTCGCAGGAGCCCTCAAATCGCAATTGATTTAGATGCAAAATCCTGAACGAAATAGGAATTGATAGGACCAATGTTTTAAATAATTTATTGAGTCATTATAATACGTGTTGTTAAAATTAACAGGATAAAATAAATTAATTAAATTTTCTGATTGGGCTTGATGATGACCGGTGTGCCTGTTTGAAATCGATCACATTGTACCATCTTTTTTATATTTACCATCTTGTATGTAAGTACAGTATAAGTATAAATATATTTTGTGGTGTTGTGAAACGTAGTTTATTTTATCCTGTTAATGATTTACTAAAAACTGCCAAAATTTCGCTCAAATTTTAAAATAAATAAATAAATTTATATATATGTTTGACAATAAAATAAAAATACTTACATTAAATGCAATTACAATACCGCCATTCTCTTAGGTTTCTTAGGTCCCGATATCGTGCAAAGTTATAACAAAATAATTGCTATAAATAATAAACTGGGATAAATCTAAGGTAAAGAGTCAGTTCTACCTAATATGCAGCAGTAATTAATCTAAAAATCTGGTCATACAGGCTAAATAGAAAACGAGTTCGCACGCAGCACGCTGACGTGAGGGAAGTGAATTTCCACATAAAAACTTTTAAAACTTAAAATTAGTGTAAAAAAATACTTATATTCCAATTTTTATTGAAATCTGAAAACACTGATTTTTTGGCTGTTCTGATGCTCCTGGTTTCATTTACCTGCAAAGCTGGGAATACAATTTTGAGCATTATAATGTTAGGAGAAGGTCCAGTCAGGCTTGAAAGTAGGCGTGAGGTTGCTGGGGATGATAAAAGTACTCTAACAAAGGAGTAGCAGGCTTTTCTAGTGTAAAACCCCCATAAGACAACGTACTGTGTTTAGTCGAAACACATTTTCTTTAATAACTCGGTAAATATTTATGCTAGAATGACGAGAGAGGGCTTAAAATTTTTGTCTCACTAATTCCCATCTTTTTACATGCATTACTTTTACATTTGGGGCTTTTTAGACCCTTTTTGGGCCCAAAAACTCAAAATTTGAAAGATTAATCCCCAAAAAATGGGTTTGGAGTTTTACGATTCTTTTGCCCAACGAACTTGTCCAACTGATTTAAGAAAGGAACGTCCCTACCAAATTTTAAGTTAATCGGACCAAAAATGCGACCGCTAGAGTGCAAACACACATATATATATATATATATATGTCTATATATATATATATATATATATATATATATATATATATATATATATATATATATATATAAAATTTTGAACGACCCCCCAAAACGTGTTCAGGGAGTCACGTTAGGAACTTCTATGGTGGTCCCGGGCTTAAGTTTCACCGTGCGGGTCATGCTAATAGTTCACTTTCCAAAGGAAATTCACTAATAACCGAAAAAGAAAAAGAAACACAGATGAAACAGCCCATATATAATTTTTGATTTGCTTCATGAATATAAATTGTGGGTATTAGATGCATAATAAACTAGTCGAAATCGATCATACATAACAACAGGTGTCTATCTGCAAAATGAATTTTGGCTGTAGACTCAGCTCCGGAATTTCGACACTCAAGCAGCCATCAACATCAGTAAC
Source organism: Allygus modestus (assembly GCA_963675035.1). NCBI lineage: Eukaryota > Metazoa > Arthropoda > Insecta > Hemiptera > Cicadellidae > Allygus > Allygus modestus. The sequence goes on along the minus strand of OY776112.1, from coordinate 27,239,046 downwards.
ACATATCAACAACATAAAACAAAGTGTGTAAAACGACATTAATAAATGCCCTAAACTCGTAATGTAAGTCTCTATATGCCGATGAAAATGTGTGTGGTTATACTTGACGCACCATATTTGTACGATATATTTGTTGATTTTTCGTAAAATGAAAAATTCGCACAAAGTCATGCATATCAGAAAATTAAAATTAATCAATCGTAGATATACTGTACACCACAAATTTCAAGCCTCAAATATCCGTATATTTAAAACGCAAAAATAAATTCTTAAGATAGTTTGTAGTCTTCTACTGGACCAAATTACAAGTGGTTTGCACTAAATCAAAGATAATTGTTCTTGTATTTTCAGGTTTTATTAGTGAATTTCCTATGGAAAGTGAACTATTAGCATGACCCGCACGGTGAAACTTAAGCCCGGGACCACCATAGAAATTCCTCACGTGACCCCCTGAAAACGATTTGGGGGGTCGTTAACAATTTTATATAATATATGTGTTTGCACTCTGGTGGTCGCATTCTTTGTCCGTTTTACTTCAAATTTGGTAGGAACGTTCCTTTCTATATCAGTTGGACAAGTTCGTTGGGCAAAACAATCTTAAAACTCTAAACCCGTTTTTTGGGGATTTATCTTTCAAATTTCGAGTTTTTGGGCCTAAAAAGGGTCAGAAAAGCCCCGAATGTAGAGTTAACGCATTTTAAAAGATGGGAATTAGTGTGAAAAAACTTTTAAACCCCCTCTCGTTATTCTAGCATATATATTTACCGAGTTATTAAGGAAAACGTGTATCAACTAAACACAGTACGTTGTCTTATGGGGGTTTTACATTAAAAAGCCTGTTATTCATTTGTTGGTGTACTTTTAATAGCCCCAGCAACCTCACACCTACTTTCAAGCCTGACTGGACCTTCTCCTAACTTTATAATGCGCAAAATTGTATTCCCAGCATTGTAGGTAAATGAAACCAGGAGCATCAGAACAGCCAAAAAATCAATGTTTTCAGATTACAAAAAAAATTTGAATAAATGTTTGTTTTTACACGGGTTTTGATTTTTTAATGTTTGTTATGTGGAAATTCACTTCCCTCACATCAGCGTGCTGCGTGCGAACTTGTTTTGATTTAAAATATTTGGCCGTTACATAGTTTTTAAATGAGTATTACAATTATCGTATGGTATTTAACATGGGACAAAATTTCATGTTTTTCAGTTCTTTGGACAGTTTATTTGAGATCCCACTTAGATGTGGTTTGTTCTCACTGAAAGATAATTGTTATTATATTTGCAGGTTGTATTTAGAATTTGAATATTTTGTTGTAAACAATTTTAAAACAAGAACTTATCGTTTCAAGGGGTAAAAGCTGTCAATTTTACAGTCTTTGATTTTATTGATAAAAATCGCTCTCTTCAATTAATGTTTCGTCAACAAATATAAAACAAAACTGTTTTAACTGATCTGATCCTTTTTTCAATTTTCGTCAATAAAATACAGTGTAATTACCGTTATTATAAGCTGGCGTGTGTATTAAAAATGGTAAAACCATTAAAGTGTAAAACCATTGATGTTAAAACTATTTGCTGTTCCATAATCCCGTATCAAATTGATAGACTAAAATCAGTCCAATTGCTTTCCTAGCGTGTCCACCCTCTTATCTATTTATCGGCCGTAGACCGCAGGATTACGCGACATCCAACGGCTTCACTTAGTATAAAACCACACAAAACGGCAACTTTACAGCCGTGATCTCTACCCGATCGTTTACTATAGAAATCTCGATACGCTTGTCGTTTTCAATAACGCTGCACATTTAAAATAGCAGTGAAACGCACTGAATGTGACAAGTGCCTAGTCTAATAGGCACCACGCCCCGTATAACAGATAGTGTGTCGGTTTATACAGCTTCCTAGGCTCTGTAATTGACTTTATGCGGTCGTTTGACGTATACATCATCTGATTTACCGGGAAGGAGACTTGTGAGACTGGTGTCTCTATCCCGGGTATCGGTTACACCGCGATTATTTCGTTACAAATATCAATGTTCGCTCTCGTGGCCCATAAACTGGGGTCGATTTGTTTGATGGTTCTCCCGCCCTCGTGTCGACCACATCCACATGTTAGCTCGACAACGATCCTAGGCTCGCTTCTAAGTTTCATCCGAGTACGAGGCTCCGTTACATTGTTGCGAAAGCGGTCTCGTACTTGTTGTTGTTAAAGTTATTTTATTTTCTCGGTGTAAAGAAAATATCTTTGTAAATCATAAACATAATTCACTTCAATCTACTGAAGTGGTCGTTTGGTAAGAGCGGGCTCCAATCACGAAACATTTTGCGTTTCTACTGTTTCCCTTAATAAGGGCAATACGACTGTCAAAGCCAGTGAACAATGTATTATGCGATATTGTGGATTTGTGGCTCATTTTCAGTGAGAGAAAGTTCTATAAATAATAACCATTCAATAACCAGTGTTTAGTGTTTTTTTATATCCCACTAAATTAACACAAGCCCCTGATTTATCCGATGTTAGTTTATATCAATTCCTTTTAGCGAATTTCCCCTATAGGGAAGAAGCTATTACCGTAGGTCTCATGGTAAGACTTAAGCCCGAGACCATGATAACTTTTCATTTTGAGGTCCCCAGATGTCAAAAACACCATTCGTTCAAATTTTTATATATGTATATATATATATATATATATATATAATATGTGTCCGTAAGCACGATAACTCTCATAAAAAAGGTCCGATCTTAATGAAATTTGGCACAAATGTGTAAAGTACCATTTATTTGAACGAGTTCGAAAACCAGACGAATCGCACGATCCAAAGGGGGGTTTTGGGGGGGTTTTGTACCCCAAAAATAGGTTTTTTAGTGTTTTCACATGTAATTTTTATTTAAATAAAATTTTAATTTTACCATTGAATTCAGCTTAAAAAACAAACAATTTGGTATTTTTAACATTGCTCTACGTCAATCGGTTACTGAGATATTGAAAGTGCTAAACACAGTACGTTGTCTAATGTTATTCTTATGGAGAAAAAGACAAATTTTATATCTCGCGTATTTAGGAACATAAACTGACAAAATTTGGGATATGGCTTCATCTGGTTGTGGTTTATTGGTTTTTGCACAAAAAAATTTTTCGCCTATGTTTCCTGTAGCAGCAAACCTAGGTACTTGATCCCCATGTTATTCTTATGGAAAATACTTAAAATGTTATATATCGCTTATTTATGAATGTATATGAATGAAACTCGGTATGTGACTTCACTAAGATGAATTCTATTGATATTTGCATAAAAACCCATTATTATGTGTGCCTTGTTGCAGCAAACCTGCGTACTCATCCCCAATGTTATTCTTATAGAGAATAATTAATATTTTAAATATCACTTGTTTTTGAATATATATCTTATGAATCCTGTTAAGTGGCTTAATCTGTTATGTTATATATTTATTGGAAATTCGCTGAGTATGAAGGTTTGCTGCGACGGGGGTATTTTTTACATATTACCGTTTTGTATATTGTTGCATTTAAATTCGCGACAAATGTGTTAATCTCCAACATTATTTTATACTGTTCACAGTTAGCCCTTGAATATAGACGGGGGTTATTATACTATACGCCTCGCATGTGAATAATTATTTATTTTATCTAAATATTTCATAATTTAATAGAGTATTTTTATAATTTGTTTGTTAATGTAGAAAATCTATAAAAGAGTTAAATATTTTTTAAAAATATTTAATTTATTTAAATAGCAAAATGAGCAACCAAATAACATGAAAACACATTAGTTACTTTGCCTATAACTGCCCCTAAAGTGCTTCTTTTCTATCTAAAAAAGCATCGTAAAACAGCAGTTTTCTGTTTAGTGAGCAAAAAAGACTTGTTGATCCCTTGTCTTACTTTTCTGCTCGCTGAAATAGGAATAACCAGCTGATCGATTGTTGCTTTAGACCAAGCTAAGCTAATTTGCTGGGATTGTCTAACCTCAGACTCGTTAATTCAGCCAAAACGGATGGAAGTGAATCTGTGTTCTTTGTGGTGTCCAAAATTTAAGCTTAGGAAAATATCGTGTACGTAACTCGAGGGTAAATTTCCTTTGTTGCTTTCGGAAAATGACCGCTCAACGCATAGTGGAGTTACACTGTTAACAGTTTTCTCTGAAGAAACATAAATAACTATTGCGTTTAATTTATACGTTAAAACATAACTCTCTGCACCATAATTATACTTACATAGTTCCTCTCGGAGCAGCACATCACAGCAGAAGGTGTGCTAGCAAGGTCATGATACAACAGTGAAACCTACACAAGCGATTTAGATAAAGTATACCCTAAGACCTGTTGGAGGTTCCTTCTTAGGAAAATCTCACTATCGTAAAATAAATTAAGAACAAGAATACCCCATCGAACCACTTGTTGTCGAGACTAATAAAAGAATCGGTAAACTGGTTACAAGAAGTTATCTCTGCTCTGATAAGGCCGTGAACGCGTCTGGAGCATGGTACCGGATGAGTCCATGTAGGGGCCTCAACATCACCTGCTACCGCGTCTCTGCTACCTGGCGTCCGCGTGGAAACCCCAACTAACTCAATAGCATTGGTAATATCTAACTTAGTCCTTATAGAAAATTAAAAATAAATTGAATGCTTGGAACAAAATAATGGTCGTCTTTTAAAATGTTAACGTTAAACGAACAAATAATTGATAAATTTTATATCAAAGCTCTTCCGTCTGTAGGTAAAAAATATACTTTGTACAGAAATAATTTGTAAAATATGCCATTTTTTGGAATATAATAATTACAGTTTTATTGGGATTGTTTTGTATAGATTTGTTTACTAAAACTTAATGGGCAGAGAGCATTTTTCATTAATAATATATCGAATGCCTATGAAGAAGCTTCGAAATATAGTTCAAATTTGCAAATATAGTGACAATTATAATTTAATTTATTACAAACCGCATGTAGTTCAGTCCAGTGGAAGGCTCAAATGAACTGTATTTAGAAATATAATACTTTGTAAGTATATTTGAAGCTTTAAAGGTTTGGTGTATATTTTCAATTGATAATTTTTTTTATAATTTATATCACTTTTTGCGAATAAGTCGGCCACTGGTAAGGTTACCGCTTATCTCTCATCTCGCTACCGTCCTCGGCTCCCCCTAGCGTCACACTGGTTTATACTGCAGATGACTTCATGTGGCTGCAGCAGTTCTGCAGCGAAGGTCGACCACAGGTGGGGTTACCGCTTATATCTCATCTCGCCATTGTCCTCGCCTCCCACTAGCGACTCACTAGTTTATACTGCAGATGACTGCATGTTGTTGCAGCAGTTCTGCAGCGAAAATCGACCACAGGTGGGGTCACCGCTTATCTCTCATCTCGTTACCGTCCTCGCCTCCCACTAGCGAATCACTAGTTTATACTTCAAATGACTTCATGTGGCTGCAGCAGTTCTGCAGCGAAGGTCGGCCACAGGTGGCGTCACCGCTTATCTTTCATCTCACCACCGTCCTCGCCTCCCACTAGCGAATCACTAGTTTATACTTCAGATGACCTTATGTGGCTGCAGCAGTTCTGAAGCGAAGGTCGACCAAAGGTGGGGTCACCACTTATATCTCATCTCGCCAACGTCCTCGCCTCCCACTAGCGTCTCACTGGTTTTTACTTCAGATGACCTCATGTGGCTGCAGCAGTTCTGCAGCGAAGGTCGACCACAGGTGGGGTCACCGCTTATCTCTCATCACGTTACCGTCCTCGCCTCCCACTAGCGAATCACTAGTTTATACTTCAAATGACTTCATGTGGCTGCAGCAGTTCTGCAGCGAAGGTCGGCCACAGGTGGCGTCACCGCTTATCTTTCATCTCGCCACCGTCCTCGCCTCCCACTAGCGAATCACTAGTTTATACTGCAGATGACTGCATGTTGTTGCAGCAGTTCTGCAGCGAAGGTCGGCCACATGTGGGGTCACCGCTTATCTTTCATCTCACCACCGTCCTCGCCTCCCACTAGCGAATCACTAGTTTATACTGCAGATGACTGCATGTTGTTGCAGCAGTTCTGCAGCGAAGGTCGGCCACATGTGGGGTCAACGCTTATCTTTCATCTCGCCACCGTCCTCGCCTCCCACTAGCAAATCACTAGTTTATACTGCAGATGACTGCATGTTGTTGCAGCAGTTCTGCAGCGAAGGTCGGCCACATGTGTGGTCACCGCCTATCTTTCATCTCGCCACCGTCCCCGCCTCCCACTAGCGAATCACTAGTTTATACTTCAGATGACTTCATGTGGCTGCAGCAGTTCTGTAGCGAAGGTTGGCCACAGGTGGGGTCATCGCTTATCTCTCATCTCTCACTTTATATGCATCAAGTAAATTTAAATTTTATATACAGGGTATTTTATCTGCAGATGTTTTCCCCCGTCTAGGATTGTTTATTTATAGCTTGTATGATCTTATTTTCCGAACGACAGTAATGTTGAAGTCTTACAATATTGTAGCGCAATTTTTTCTTAAAAACTCATTATACATTTTAATTTCAATTACAAAAATATCAGAGTGTATTTTTGGCAGATATTTTTGGAAGGGAGCAGTAAAAAAATGTTACTATCAAGCTTTGCCAATTTTCACCCTTCTTTAAATATTTTCCATAACAATCCTACCGTCATAATTCGGCAAACCCCGACTCGCTTACAAATAATTAAATGTAGACCAAATTACGACGTATGTACAAAAATGGTGAACAATAACAATGATACGCTGTCACAACACCCTGAATCACGGAGGGATGGACACTCATTAAGAGTGGTGATTTGTTTTGTGGTGCAGATCTATTTTTTGATCATAAAACTCTCGTGCTCCTTTCGATATTTCAACTCCTCAGAGAGGACGTACGAGTTGTCATTTTGTGATATAGGGTGGGCAAATGAAAAAGCTGTTTTAAAATTTGACTTTTAGGTACTGTATTAAAAAATTATTAATTTTCTCGATGCCTGCGTATATTTAGTTCCTTTGATATAATTGAAGTTTTCCTATCATAAAAATAGTAACATTGGTTAAAAATTAAACATTTTTAATTACCCAATTTATCACGTTAAAACAACGTAGCCTTACCAGACCGCTCTCTCCCATATTTTGAAATGTCATAATTTTTGGACGGTCCCAAGGGAGTCGGGCCTTATTTAAAGAAATATTTATATTATAACCTTAAAAAAAGATTGTGTTATGCTTTCAAAAGTATATATATCCTAAGAGATTCAAGCTCTGAAGGGAAAATTATCAGGAGGGAACCTACAGCCCAGGGAAATTCGCTTGTCCCGGAGAGCCAAAGAGTGGTCTGAAAGGGTCAAGAGGTTCAATCTAAGACAAAATAAGTGCATTATTTACTATGACGTTAGCCATTCACACTCATAACTCTTTTGAATTTATTTGTTCAAATGAAGTAATCCTCATGATGAGGTTCCCCTAAGTTGTTTAGTTATTGCGCTGCTGCGTCTGCCGTGATGAGGTCACCTACCAAGCACCTCCTACCAAGCCACCTCTACCACTACTACCACTATTGTCGGACAATGGGATTGTCTAACGAGTCTGGCTAATTGTCTCTCCTTACCTGGATCACATTTGTCTGATGATCGGACGGACCGTGTAATGATGGAAAGGAGCTGCCAGCTTACTGCATACCATTAAATAGGTTTTCGTGTCACGAATATACTTCAACTAGTCTATCCTGATTAAGCTGTGGTTTTGAGGTTTATCTTGGTTATAAAATTTTAAGTTTCGTAAAGAAAAGTAAATAATATGGTCCTTTCCACAAGACAAAATTATCTTTCCGGGCTGTGCAGTATCGACGATGTATTTGTTTTAGTTTGCAACGTAAGTTTCTATAAATTTCAGTTCTTAATTCTTGGTTTTTCTCACATAGCTTCATAGTCGAACACAGATTTTGCAGCGCAGCAGTTAAATAAAGATCATAGCTAACACATGTATATTGACCTATTTGAGATCCGTTATATTCACCTGCACTCAACCAAAAAGTGCTCCGTCTTTGAAATAGACAACGACAACGTACGATATTGCGTTTGGTAGATGCAAGAAGAAGCAGAATAGTATTTTGGAATTTAAATAAAGTCATCATAGGAATTAAAGTGAAAGTTAAAAATATACATCCCAAGGCTCTTTCTGAAGGCAAACCCGAACAAGTTCAGTTTTAACATATTTAAATGAGTTTAACTAACGTTTGTGACATAGAAATAATTAAATAATTCAATCATTGGCACAACGAAATATGAATGAACAATACTAATACAAATATATTTTACAAGTACAAAGACGTCAGTAAAAATATCAGTTATTTAAAGATCTGTTCGCACATAACGAATTTTACAACGAATCAAGTAGTTTGAACCAAAACACACGTTAACGAATAATAAACGAGGCAAACCTGTCTATAAATCACAAGAGGCGATGATGTGTGAAGTTGTAGGGACAAAGTGGAGGTTCTGATAATTAGAGAGCCATCTACGTCGCCCACGGCGGCCGCAGGACTGACGGAGTGTCTCCGGGCTGCGGGAACCATGGGGGCGTCGAGCTCAGAGGGTGACCGCCAGGTGGAGGCAGTGAAGTGCACCAATAGAGCAAAGTAATAACTTTATGGGTCACTCTTGTCTTCGAAGTAAACTGAAGATAAAGATTGTTTTGGAAAAATAATTTAAATTCCAAAATAATTAAGTTAATAGAAACATTCAAACCTGAGCGTAGTTTGAAGATGCAAAATTCATTGAAATGGGCCTAACTTTATAAAATTTTACAAATTGAGACAAATTTACTGTCCTACTATCACACCATGATTGATATTTCACAGGATTAACATTCAATTTAAACAGGGGAAAAATTTAAGGGACAAATGTCTTTTCGCCGAGTCTCGGCAGGAGAGTTCTGGACAAGGGATCAAAATTCTTTGCCTCGTCCACTCTGTTTGGTTAAGTAATCAGACACCCTTTTCCTGTCCATTCTGTCAGGCTAAGGAATCAGACACCCGATGTCTAGTTCTCTCTGTCAGATAAATAAACAGACGCCCTTTACCTTGCCTACTCTTTAGGGTCCGGGAATCAGTTGTCCTTTGCTTAGTCCATTCTGTCACAGAAAACCTTTAACTAGTCTTCTATATCAGGTCAAGGAATCAAAAAGCCTTTGCCTTCTACTATGACAACTCGTACTATGATATGTCAAGGATCAGACACGCTTTGGCTAGGCCATTTTGTTGGGCCAAGAAATCGTATATAATTTGCCTCCGGGAATCAGCTGTCCTTTGCTTAGTCCTTCATTCTATGAAGGAATCAGAAAACATATCACTAATCTACTATATTAGGCCAAGGAATCAAAAGGCCTTTACCTTCTACTATGGCATGATAAGAAATCAGACACGCTTTGGCTAGGCCATTTTGTTGGGCCAAGAAATCGTATATAATTTGCCTCCGGGAATCAGCTGTCCTTTGCTTAGTCCATTCTGTCACAGAAAACCTTTAACTAGTCTTCTATATCAGGTCAAGGAATCAAAAAGCCTTTGCCTTCTACTATGATATGTCAAGGATCAGATGTCCTTTGCCTCGCTCACTCTGTCAGGTTAAGGAATCAGACACCATTTGCCTAGTCTACTCCGCCAGATTAAGTAATCAGACGCCCTTTGCATAGTCTACAGTTTAAGGTCCAGGAATTAGCTGTCCTTTGCTTAGTCCATTCTCCCAGTTTAAGAAACCAGAATTCCTTTAACTAGTCTACCATAGACTTTGCCTTCTACTATGCCATGTCAAGGAATCAGACAAACTTTGCCTAGTCCACTCTGCTAGGTTAAGCGATCAAAAAGCCTTTGCCTGATCTGCAATACCTAGTCTACTCTGTCAGGTTGAGAGGAACCAGATAGCATTTGCCTCGTACACAAACAAAAATACGAAAAAGTAATTTAAAATAAACTAAATTCCTATTTGATTTCAACGACTCCAATTCGACGAGAGATTCAGACCTTGATTTACCGGCCCCGATTCAATTAATCGCAGGACCTTCGACCCCGACTCTCCTCGTTTTGAAACCTGGGCACAATGACCTAGCGAGCAGGTTTAGCGATTTACTCTCATTCATTTATGCATCAGAGCGACAAACGGAGTTTGGGCGACCTCGAGTGTGCTGATGTCCCTCTGCATAATACATGACCCGCTCCCGCAATCGCCCAATTTGTTTATTGTATTGCCCCCAAATAAATAGCTGCCCTCGGTGCCCTTTCTTTGTGCCGGAGTTATGCCCAACGCGCCGCGGTGCGTTTCCGCGGTCGCGCTTATTGTTTCGATGGCGACACAATTCCTCCTCATGCATTATGCAGTGGTGGGGTGTATGGGTGATGCACCGGTAGCGCATAGGTTGTAAGAAGGGGTTATAAATTCGGAGGTGTTAGAATTTAAATACTAAATAATCGTGGTCGGTAGTAAGCTTTTTAAGACTTATTTATTGACCAAATTAAAGTCAACAGTCTTTTTTTAGCAATACACATTTTAAACTGTATATTTACATTTTAAAATATTTTTTGCCTTTTAGGCAAATACAATATTACATATATTAAAAAATATACAGTACCAAGATGCCACTAGATTGGGTGTACGTTATCTCTGATTATGAATGTTAATACAACAAATATTAATATTTATATTTAAAATGGCAAATAAATTAGTATATTATTGTTGAAATGGTTTGTTTTCCATTTTATTAAAACAATAATAATAACAATATAACGCTAGGGCAACTGAATTTTGCCAACGAACTTCTTGGCTCATTTCAACGATTCGGGAAAATCGTAAAGTATGACTTACTTAAATGGTACTCCATGTTCCCAGCTTGGTTAAGAGAAGTTAGACAAATAAGGTTCCTTAATTTCCATCGTCACACAGTAAATATTGTTGATAAAACACTAGGGAATTCATAAATAATTGTTCTTCATATCATTTCAATTCATATTGTTTATCATACATCCACCAATTATATATCATCGAAATATTTATGCCATCTAAACCTCAGCAACTAGTTAAAACTCTTTATGAATCATATTCCTTTGAACAGTAAAATACTAGGATTTTTCGGGTATGGCGAATTAATTCAAACATTGAGAAAGTGTTTTAAAATGTAATGGAAGTTTTAACTAAAACAAATTACAAGGCCACGACAGTTTCGCCCACTCTCCTTAGTTATGACATTATAAGACAGCTCTATAAAACCTTTTCGTTCCACATAAAACTTATCAGTTAGGACTAATTAGCTGTTCGAAAACAGCACTAAATGGTCATTCGGCCTTAACGTGTTAAAATGCCATAACGACCCCATAAAATGGGTTGGAAGAATAAATAAACTGACCGGGCGTAAGTTAACGCGCCCTAGCACGCGCGAGTGGGTGCGGGCCAACGGGCCACCTCGGGAAATTAATAGGGGGACAACTTACAGGAAATTAAAACTCTAATTGTGCCAGCCACGCAAGCAGTGCTTGGGCAAGAATTTGCTCGCTGTGGGGCGACAGTATGTTACAGAATTTGTAGAAAGTAACTCAATATAGCGAGTATAGTATCGCGATGGTTAGACCGCTTGCTTCATACTTCGAGGTCCGTAGGATTGACACGACACGGAAAATGTTTGTAAAATTATTTTTGAAATAAATACCACAGTATTTATTAGGAATATCTGGTTCGTTTTTACAAAATAGCACAAAGTAGTTTTTTATCACAACCTTAATACGTAAAAACCTATCAGCAAGATTTTCACAAAGTTTGCAATGACAATTAATTCTTAATGAAAACCTTGTCATTACAACTTTAGTGTAAACCTTGACGCCAATCATCTAGAACTCTTTCAAAACCTTGTCGCCAACCTTTCCGTAAGTTTTCCATTTTCATTAGCAAGGTTATGTAAACCTAGAATCTTCTCGTTGACAAAGTTTTGAGAACCTTGTGAAAAGGTTAAACTGCTGAGAAGGTTGTTAATACACATTCAGATCCGCAGTCATTAATATTCACATGCCGATCGTTCCGCGGCGATCCGTTGATGAACACGTCACCGGTCTCTCGTCTTCAGCAATTGATTATCATGTTCGGGCCTCAGGGGTCAAACAGGCTTGTAATGGGCTCTTCCGGCAATTAATATTCGGTGAAAATTACAAAGTTTAAAAATACAAGGCCTGGCGATACTAGTTGCAAGGGAAGATTCGTGGCAAGGGAAAAATTTGGGGAAACTTTTGATCTGTTAGGACTAACGGCAAAATAATCATGTTTATATATTTTATTTTTGGGATCTCTCATATCTGTATAAATTAAAGGTTTAATAGCATTATAAAACCACTAACTATGTTATAATGACTTCGTATCTATAATCAATTATACTTAATAATCAATTAAGTATAATCAATTATACTTATAATCAAATATTGATGCATTTCAATTTGACGGTTAAATTTAGAGTTTGGTTGGGTTGGATTTGGTTTAAGGGATTGATTTTGGGACCTTTCAGAAACTTTACATCGTTAAACCCCTCAAAGCATAAATTCACGACTTGGGCAAAAAACACATTAAATGCCTTAGAGGTTTTCACATTTTTACGAAAATAATCATCGTTCCGCTTGTTAATCGGGTATCATATAATCTATATGTATAATAATGATAATAATTAAGAAAGTTTAGTTTTCATCGTTTGCATGCATACTTATTATGCCACGACAAACTACTGTGATAACGAAAATTTAAGTACTTAAAAAAGATTGATTGCATTAAAAGGTGGGATGTCTTTAACTATAGAAACTAAACCTGTTGTTAAATTAACGGCTGATGATAAGTCACTGATAATCTCTGATAAGTCGCATTCCCCTCAACAGAACGAATCAGTAATTCCTAAGCTAAAGTGGCTACCAGACAAGACAATTTGCAAGGAGACGAGATAAGTAAAGTAAACTCGGCAGTCGCTAGATAAAAGCAACTGCCGATAAACGATAAGGACCAATAGAAGTTCCCCGAGCTCGATTTGTCGCTGCTAATTGCACATCAGGCTCGCGGGCGTTTTGTATAATTAATCGCCAAGTCTGCCCCCGGTTGCCGATTTCATTGCAGATGCAAACGGCTTCTCCTTATGTTAATGCAATTAGTTGTCGTGCTGCGAATCATTCTGAACAAACGTAGAATTTGCCTTAGCAGACCCACGTCGCTCGTCACGAGCCTCGACCCACTCAACACTCGACCAACATCACTGCGAATCACTGTAGACAAGCGTTGAGTTTGCCTTGCCAGACCCATGTCGCTCGTCACGAGCCTCGACCCACTCAACACTCGACTAACATCACTGCAAATCACTGTAGTCAAGCGTTGAGTTTGCCTTGCCAGACCCATGTCGCTCGTCACGAGCCTCGACCCACTCAACACTCGACCAAAATCACTACGAATCGCTGTAGACAAGCGTTGAGTTTGCCTTGCCATACTCACGTCGCTCGTCACGAGCCTCGACCCACTCAACACTCGACCAACATCACTACAAATCACTGTAGACAAGCGTTGAGTTTGCCTTGCCAGACCCATGTCGCTTGACACAAGCCTCGCCCTACTCAACACTCGACCAAAATCACTACGAATCACTGTTGACAAGCGTTGAGTTTGCCTTGCCAGACCCATGTCGCTCGTCACGAGCCTCAACCCACTCAACACTTGACCAACATCACTACGAATCGCTGTAGACAAGCCTTGAGTTTGCCTTACCAGACCCATGTCGCTCGTCACGAGCCTCGACCCACTCAACACTCGACCAAAATCACTATGAATCACTGTAGACAAGCGTTGAGTTTGCCTTGCCAGACCCATGTCGCTCGTCACGAGCCTCAACCCACTCAACACTTGACCAACATCACTACGAATCGCTGTAGACAAGCCTTGAGTTTGCCTTACCAGACCCATGTCGCTCATCACGAGCCTCGACCCACTCAACACTCGACCAACATCACTACGAATCACTGTAGACAAGCGTTGAGTTTGCCTTGCCAGACCCACGTCGCTCGTCACGAGCCTCGACCCACTCAACACTCGACCAACATCACTACGAATCACTGTAGACAAGCGTGAGTTTGCCTTGCCAGACCCACGTCGCTCGTCACGAGCCTCGACCCACTCAACACTCGACCAACATCACTACGAATCACTGTAGACAAGCGTTGAGTTTGCCTTGCCAGACCCACGTCGCTCGTCACGAGCCTCAACCCACTCAACACTCGACCAACATCACTTGTTCTTAATCTCCAGCATGGGAACACAACTTCTTGATTTCACAACTGTGAGGTGATGGTTCTTTCTTCAGAATAAAAGATGGAGTACTTTTATCATGGAACAATATAAATTCAACATTACCAGTTTAAAGGTAAACCTACTACATTCAACCAATCAGCCAAACTGGCCCACAAATTATACAACGACACTTCTACAACCACCGATTCAACCACTTGAGATTTTTTCTCCTTAGCCTAGCATGTAAAATGGTTTATGAACAAGTACTTTTATTTAAAAAAACCTGTTAAACTTTAGAAAAGCATAGCAAAATACATAAACCTATTGCGCACTTTTTAATTGGACTGTACACCTCCACACTCGTTTAGTCAGAATGCATAGGCCTAGTCCATCAATACAGTGATGTCAATGAAAAAATTTAAATGGAAGTACTTTGTAAGAAAGAACAAGGATTTGGTTGACCAAAATATGCAAACTGACTTTAATTGCAGACCTCAAAAGTTCTGTTTGGTATACAGCAACCAAAGTTGGTTCCGTATTCCAAATCCATATTTGAGGGTTCCGCTAACTATAGAAGATGCAGATGTCAAATTTACAATACATTAAATAGCGTTTATACGTTTCATAAAACTTACAGGGCCTGTATTACAGGTAACTTCCCTGTATTATTAGTTGAAATTACAATAATGCGTTTCATAAAGTTTTACAACTTTAAAACTATTTCAGGGGATTGCCCTGTATTACAAGTACCTTTACAAGGGTTATAATTATTAGTGTTTCATAGAGGGTGGTGGCCTGTATTACAGGCCCTGTAAATTATAATTACACCATTGTTTAGACCATCATAAAACTTTTACAAGTATCGCTTATTAAGTTAAATAGTGTGTTATTGCATAGACTTGTAATTATAAAGTGTAGAATAGATACAGAAAGAAATTATAGTGATAAAGAGAATATTATTTGTGTAAACTATGTTTTGTTAATTTAGGTCTATGTTCTAATGACCTTTTTCAACAGTATCTATCCAAATACATTTAAGGAGAATCGTTTGCCCATTTATAGAATCATTTGCTACTGGCAGAGGTTAAGAGGGGAAATGCCCCCTCCCCCCCAGAGTTAGGTGGCAACATATTTTGAATATCCTGTGTTGGTCAATGCTAACATGACCTAAAACCGAGTTTTAATGAAATTGGACAATTGGACAGTAAATAAGAAATAAATAATATTTTTTATTCCCCATAAAAAATAAAAACTTCGGGATTAGAATTGTAATTGCAGTTGGCGTCATTTTATTAGGGAGTTGGACACCATAAACTACCACATCACTATTATTATAAAAATGAGGTGGTGTCTGTCTGTCAGTCTATTGTTCCATCACGCCAAAACCTCTGGACTAATTCTGCTGAAATTTTGCACAAATGTAGTCTATGTACCGAGGAGTGTCGTAGGCCTATTGCCGTTTAGAAATGTCCTCAGGGCTCTGCCCCTCGGGACTTCCAAGTTCCCATGTTATTCATATGGAGGAGAGTTTTATTTGGTTTATGTCACGTGTGCTTTACTAATTCAATTCATTTAAATAAACATCTGTTATAAGGAGCATATATAACTACAGACTGAAATTATGTTTACAATTTTTCTACTCTGAATTTTCACCCCGTTGCAAAGCACGAGTATAGCAGCTAGATTTAAATAAAATCTTTACACATCGTCAGAATTGTTCTATTTTAAACACACTAAATATAAATATTATTTAATATGAAAAATGAATGTACTGAGTATGCAATTAAAGTTACAATGCCATTCTAGCCTAAGTAATGACAGTAAACAATAAATCCCAGGATTCAATTTTAATACAGGTGGAATTTTACAGGTAATTTTAGGGTTGTAGAATAATTTTTATAAAAAAGATTTTACAGGAATTGTACTTTTTATTTTACAAGCCCTGTAATACAGGACCTGTATTACGGTACTTTTATGAAACGGGCCCCTGTACTTGCAGTCACCATTGCAAGAACATACTCTTCCCACAACAGCACCCAATCCGACTGCTTGCCAGACCGTTTCGGCTTGTTGCCCAGTTGTAACACGTTTACGGCGCGAATAAACATACACTCGAACACTTATAAACAGCTGGAATATCGCATTCATTTTAAAATGACGCCCGTAGTTCCCAAAACAGAGGCCGGGGGCGGCGTGTGGAGGCGGCACTTTATGGCACCGGAGGGCACCACCATTTACTGTACCACCGACCGCCGCATAGCTACATCAGGGGCATCGCATCTGCATCGGCTATTAAATAGAGGACACCCCTCGTCGCTGACCACTTAAAATGGTAATTTGTTGGTCTTTACCTATTGGACCGTTTTATTCTGTGTTGTCAAAGAATCTACGACCGAGTGGCTAAATTGAAAGCATATTCTGTTAGATCAGTATAAATGCACCTGGCTTGAAATGCTTTTAAATTTGTATTAATTTGATGTAATTTGGTTTTCTTACATTTTCTCACTAAGGCATTTTCTTCAAATGATTGGATGATAGATATCTTCTAGGCTGTATCCAAATTCACCAATGGTTGAAGGGTCAGGCAAAACATCCAAATTCACCAACCCCAAAACAGGTAGAAAACCCCGCAGATGTACAATTGCGCTGGCGGTCAGTTTAAATTATTTAAGACGATTTTTTTATTCAACTAAGTATAAGACTAGGTTAAACATATGGAGGTTGTAGAAATAACTTTTACTTAAAAGAAATTGCCAAGTTTAAAAAAAAAACTAGTGGTGGGGGTATTATAGGGAAGCCCAGTACAGTAACCCAAGGGGCTCCTGTGAGATGGGGTGGGAATGTGGCATTAAAAACATATGATTCTTGTTATTCTTTTAATGGCGAAATTTCGAATTTTAATTAATAGTACCTTGGGGCCGAGCTTTGCTCGGGGTCAGAATGTCAACAGACAAGAAATATCTCAAATCAATCGAGAACATCAGAGATGCGATAAACAAATTTCGGATATTTCCATTATTACGAGTGTTCGTACCCATTACTGTTTTACGGTATAATGTTGAACGTTTAATGTCAATGTGAAGTGGGGTAGGGTTTGAGTAGGGAGGGTAGATTTTGAACACCGGTGCAATTAGACACTATTCTGACGCAGGAATGTTTTGACCCTTGCAAATTCCATCGAAAGCGGGGGAAACATATCAGCCGAAAATCAGGCCATCAGGACATGCAATTTCACCAACTTTAGCCTGGTCGAGTTTCTGACCCCCGGGCCTTGTGTTTGTTTTCCCCCGCATGAATTAGCACCAATTCAACAATCCTTACCTTCCTGTCTAATTTAATTTTGTGGTTTTAATATAAAAGTCTTGTCATGAATCCGTGTTTCAACGATTTTAGCCGGAAATTTTGGCTTTTTGATGCATTTAAAAGGGCAAACTTATGCCAACGTAATATTCTTAAACCTCTATAACTAGTGAACCAAACATTCTGTTAAACTTATTTTTATCATATTTTTGATGAAACCTTTTTTTAGTAATGCACTTCAAACCGACAAATTCATTTCACTCTATCCAAGTTTCGAAATTCATTAAAATAACTGCAAGTAATGAGACCTAAACGAAATATGCATTCCTTAACCTATTTCACCAATGAGTTTAGTTATGTATTCGGCATAAAGCGGATTCTCAAAATTGGTGAATTTGGATTTTTTGCCGGCCTGGATTTTCTACCTATTTCGGGGTTGGTGAATTTAGATGTCTTGACCGACCCTCAAACCATTGGTGAATTTGGATACGGCCGATGTCTAAGTTCTTCCAAAAAGCCCCTGGTGCGATTTTACGCCAGGCAAACCGTGAAAGGCAATAACCTCACATTAAAAAGTTTACTAACACAAAACTCGAACATAATGTCAATCCAATTTAGTTACCCTATTTACTCTGATACGAAGCCTAACTTGCTTCCACGGAAAGTGCACTTTCCTCGAACCTTCCCTTTCACTTCCCATATCGTCAATAATGTCCCTCTTCCTGAGGATTACCTAGTAACAATCAAATGCCTATTACCTCCTAGACCAACGCTTGCACTTTCCAAGGTCAAGACGCTTATCGGCCAGTTCCCACTTGACCGAGAATGTTGTTCACTTGGAATCCCAGCTGATTGATCGGTGATCGGAGCGTGGAACGGCTCGGCAAATGAATCGCCGCCGCAGCACCGCAGCCTCTGACCCATAACATAACGATATCGTCGATGATGGCCCGGTAACGGAGCGGTCTGATCGAAGTCATTACGTAGGGAAACCGCAGTTGCGTGAGTGCTACCTGTGACCGGGACTCGGGACTCCTACACTTCCGCGGAACACGCGGCTCGGCCCACGCCCTGGAGGATGTCACGGCACAGTCGCGGCTGTGGGTGGGAAGACTCGAGATTGGAGTCGATATTTCAAAATGGGAAAAAGGTGGTGTAAGTTGGATTCCACTTGCACGATTTTATTCCGGACTCTACATCATAATATAAATAATGGAGATGCTTTACAAACCACACGAAAAATTAAAGACGAAAGTCCTTAAGAGTCTTCATCACCGGAAGTTGCCGGACGCCATCTTGGAGTTTTGTTCCATAAGGCCAATGTTAACTTTGTACCTCCGTTACTCTTCACCTGATCTTCACAAACAATTAATTTTGGTGTAAAATTAAAGGTTTCGTCGTCCTCTAGGGAAATACAATAGTAGAATTTTGATTTTGTTACAAATTAATGAGAACAAGTTCATTGTTTAGGTTCAAGATTAAACTATTTATTATTAAACTATGATACACAAATTAAGGAATTCGACATTGTAGTTCCCTAGAGGACGACTAAACCTTTAATTTGACACCAAAATGAATTGTATATGACGATCAGGTGAGGAGTAATGGAGGCACAAAGTTAACTATGGCCTTATGGAACAAAACTCCAAGCTGGTGTCGAGCATCTTCCGGTGATGAAGACTGTCTCGTTTCGAATTTAGCAGATGTAAATGTGGCATTCGATAATATTAATTCCACTAAATTATCCAGCAATAATGTGGAAGACTTCGTCGTACACTTGAATAAACATTAACAACTTGGAATACTGTATTGAGGTTTAAATATCTTTACCTTTCGATCCAAACATTATTTTGCAAACGGCAGAGACATCTTTTCTTTGTTTAATAAATAATGTCATGAGGGCCGAATTAAAGTACTGTACTTGCAGATATTTTAAAAATCCTAGCTAGTAGCCATATACTACTAGCTATTTCCTATGTGCATAAATCGTTTAAAAACTAAACTCGTTTAAAAAGTAATGGTTCGTTTAAGAAAGGTGTGTCAGTTAAGCTTTACTTTTACTAAGACCTTTAAAAGTCATGTACATTTCAACTTTCCGCAACAGTGTAATGAAAAGTCTGAACATTAGACAATTGACAGAATCCATAATGCCACCGGAAGGACAATGTGTTTTGTGTCATGCGCTACAAACACCTGTTTCCTCATTAAAACAGGTGCACCAACTGACACGATATCAGATAGAGCATATTGTTTATACAAACGAGGTTGAATATATACTGGAGGTCTCGTGTAAAAAAGTGTGGCCTACATGGTCTGCCGCCATTTGCCTCTTTGTCAACTCCGCTCCCATGACAACCAATCAAATATTCTCTTTACTAGTTACTAGTATGACATTCAGCTGACATACATTTGTCTTGTGAAGAGAAGTTTTGATTGGTTACCTGAGGAAAATGGCAGTCGATCATGTAGGCTTTACTTTTTTACCCCAGATGAGACCTCTAGATATATAATTATCGTTGGGAGTTTCCTACGGTTTTCTAAACAAATCTTGAGCACATTGCAAACCAACCACCGAATCAGTAGTGCAAACACAAGCGTAAAATCCCACAGCGGGGATCGATACAATAATGAAATCAGGAAACAGGTGTAACAACATAGTCGTAGAATCAGTGGCAGTTTGGCCAACAGCGAGTCATTGTTGATACAAGCGATCGTGAGCCGAGAGACCATACGGTCCGGGATATTTAGTAACGGTTGAGTGGGCAGTGGCCGAGATTCACCGGCGTAAACATGTGATTGTGTCAAGTGCGCGAAAGCGGCAGAAGCGGCGTCATCCTTGCAGGAAGCGCAGTCGCAACACCTCTCCCTCAGTCAATATGGCTGCGTTTTCAACATAATATGTATTTTCAAGAGTATGACTTGCTTGCAGCACGATATTGTTAGAAAATAAAAATAATTCAAACAACTTTTGACTTGTCTACACTTTTAAGCTAGACATTTAATTTATTATTGTTGTAAAGATTATTTACAAAAGGAGATTAACAAATTTGTTATTGATCTAAGTAACTGTCATCCGTCAGATCAAACATTTGAAGAAGAAGTATTACACATCTGTGGTGGTTTCCAATAAATCAACCCTATCTCTAATATTATCATTAAAATTGATTTTAAATGAGTTAAATTCTTGGTATAGTGCAAATGGTCTATTATTGAATAAATCCAAGACGAATATTCTTCACTTCCAGTTTAAAAAATCTAAAGACAAATTATTAAATATAGAATTAGAAAATGACAAAATTTCTGAGGTCTCTGAAATAAATTTATTAGGAATAACTTTAGATAACCACTTAAACTGGAATACTCAAATAAATAAAATCATGAACAAATTAAACTCTGTCTGCTTTAATCTGAGAGTATTAGCAAATTGCTTCAATTTTGAAAACCTAAAAATTGTTTATTACTCTTATTTCCAAAGTATATTACTATACTCCCTGTATATTAATACTCCCTGTATATTAATACTCCCTGTATATTAATACTCCCTGTATATTACTATATGTACCTCCCTGTATGGTTCGGCACATCTAAGGAGAACCAAAAGAAAATTTTTAAATTACAAAAACGAGCAATAAGAATTATTATGCATGCCAAACACGATGAGCCAAGTCGGAAACTCTTTGAAAAGACTCAAATTATAACAATTTTTGGACTTTATATTATAGAAATTTTGAAATTATATGTAAATGAACGAAGTGAAATAAAAGAATTACAACATAATCATAATTATCACAATAGAACACAATTCATCATTCAACATCAAATCCACAGAACCACTACATATGAAAATTTACCCCAATACATGATGGGAAGAGGCATAAATCAAATTAAAAAAATCACAAAATTGAAGTAATTGGAAGAACAGAATTAAGAAAAGTAAAATAAATTATAATGAACAATCCTTTATTTTCATTGGATGAATTTTTTAGAAGAACCAAAAAATTTAAAAAATAAGATAACATGAAAAAATAGAAAATTTAAGGTGTAATATTTTTTTAGACTTAAGATATTTTGTTGTAAAAGTCTACACAATTTATAATTGTTTTTCGGCAAATAAATATTATTATTATTATTATTATTACTCCTGATTTTCTAATTGGAGCATTTATAAATTAAATCAAGTAAACCTTTCGGTCGAAGATCAGAACAAATTATACTAGTAAAGATCAGAACATACCTGTATAGAGTACAGAACTTGAATGTACGTAGAAGAAAATCTGTAACATCCTAAATATTACTCCTTCGGTATATAGTTTATTAGAAACGTAGAGCTTGCTAGGCTATAACAACAGACTTTAAAGTGATACAGTCAAAAGTATATTTAACGATTAACATTCTCCCTTTGTAAGTTTAATGAGAGAAACTCATACGCTCGTCAAAAATAATTTTACTTTTACTTGTTTTTTCAGTAGGCTTGAAGCGTTGGTCATCAGGTCAAAGTTCTAACTCTAGGTTAGCCACAGGTTTATTGAAATCAGTTATTGGATGTATTGTTATTCGGTCAAATCAGTAGTTGAAGAATATGTGGGCTTAAAATAACAATTTTCTTGTTTTCGTAACGTGCTTCCATTATGTGAATTGCCTAATTAAAGTAGTCTAACGTAAAACCTAGATTTGAAAAAGTGTTTCAAATCGTACTTAGGTCGTATGTATTTAGGTCGTACCTCAGTTGACTTGAAAATCATTAACCCCATCAATGAGGCTGTCTGATTTATTGACGATTTTAAAGATTACAGTTTGAAAATTCCGGTAAAAGTTGGATGAAGCTAATAATACTTAAACTCAAAAGACAAAATCAATACTTCGCAAATACTAATTTTAGACAAAATTAAATTATATCAGACATTTTTAGGGTTTGCACATGTATAACAAATTCTCCAAAATTCAACAGCAAAAAATACTTCAAGAAAAGTTTTACCATAGTGTGGACAAATATTTAAAAGGCAAAGTGGAAATTCGTTCTATTACTACTTTAAATATGTTATCATTCATGCTTATGCAGTTTTAAAATTTTCAGCGGTTTAACAAAGTCATCAAGGTCGTTTCGTCAGTACAACCTTCATTACGTTCACATACTTTTTTGGCAACTACTAAATTCATTAAAGTATATTCCTAAACCCTGAACTACCTTAAAGTATTATTTTATGAACTAAAACTTTAGAAAATAATATAGTACACATTTATCAGTGAGAAATAGTTTGTGAACTGCAACAAATCTGTTATCGTGTTTATTTATCACTCGCCACACATAAACAATAAACAACTCAGGTAACCAACGATAAGTTTGACGCAGCTGTTGATTTAAATTTACTGACTCGCTAACTGACTTAAATTTACTTAATTATGCCCGTAAAAAATAACATACATGATAATTAAAATTTGTAATTATGGGTATCACTTCTTCTTTCGTCTTTTTTACTAAGGGAACATTAAGCAGACATAATGTTTATGTTTATGTCATCAAGCTCTGAAAAGTATGTAATATCTACTGAAACATAAGACCTGTACACTTCACGCGGAATATAATGACCTGTGGCTTAATCCACTGCCGGAGTGACTGAGACTACCAGCTGGGCTACTGAACATGGAATACTGACCAACAGTTATTTTGTATACATTACGATTAATGGACTAAACAGATGATGAATACAACATATGACAAATTTAGATCGATGTCTAAATCTCGCTCTACTCCAACTGTTGGAACTGAAAACAGTTCCAAAGGTCAAGATATTCTGCGTCAAGTGTACGGAGATGACTTGACGGCTAGCTAGTAAACAACTAGTTGAGGGGAAAGCTATCCCCCCCCCCACTGTCCATGCACTGCTTATTGACACAGCCAATCAATAAACTTTCAATGAAATGCCAAACATTTTAACTGTCAGGTGTAATCAAATTCTGCAATAAAACAAATCGAATCGCTTTTACCAATAGCATGAGTAATGATGATCGTGGTGGAGGTAACTCTCTCCTCACACCCTTTATACTAGCTGGCGATAAAGTAATCTCCTTACAATAACGTCATCAGTGTAAAGTAGGACCTTTGGATGGATATATAAAAGCGTTGAAGAAAATATGTTAGTATAGCTCAATGTTCTTCAATGCATTCCCGTTATATCATGCATGCAGGTAGATGCCCCAGGTACAAAGGTAAACCAATGTACTATAATAACATTGTCACAATCCGTGGAAGACTCGATTCAAAATCTCTCCTTCCCACTCTTTGTCACCAAACCCGGTAGCATCTGGAATCAGTCACACAATCAGACGGCAGAGAGAAGAAAGCGGATGACACAGCAGTCGAGTCGGGGTGTCAGACTGGAGATAACAATTAACGAAGAGTCTAGCTGACTTTCTCTGCTCAAACGATCGCGATATGCAAAAACAAACGGACGTCGCCCTCACAGCGGGCACGCGTTAGAACGACTGACGAGCAGACAACGGACGTTCTGATACTTGACGGACGTGATTAACGGTCCCTTCCCTTTCTTATCTCCAGCGCAAGTCCCATTCCATCCTTGACCCCTTTCCCGATCAGATGGCAGGTGGATGATTAATTTCATTCTGACTGTTCGATTTGGTCTTTCGATTTTATCGGAATTATAAATAGTCGGTGGTTCGTGTTGGTACAGCGCCTTGGAGATCAGATTTGAGAGTTGCGTTGTTGGGTTTCTAAACGATTCGACTGATAGGAAGTTTTTGAGTTTTGGGTATATTCCGTGTTTAAGGATGAATAAAAGCAGTTGTAAAATATGTTTATTAGTTTTTGCTGCGTAGTAACGGAAAATACGTTCCTGTTCCTTAACGTTCACTAAATCTGTTACATTTTCATATTCACCCTTGTACATGACTTTTTTTCGAGATGTTTTGTTTGACAGTTTTTAAGTTCCGTGGACTTCAGGAAGTGTTTTAGGCGTTGTGATATTAGTCTAAGTGTCTCTCTGTCTCTTATATTATTACCTCTGTCTCTCTGTGTCTCTGACCTTCTGTCCATTTGTCTGAATGTGTTAGGTTAGTTTAGTTAGGTAAGGATAGGTTAGGTTATATTATGTTAGGTCTATTTTTATTACATTCGAAAATGACAACATCCCCATTAAAAATGACAGTAACACCAGCGCTATAACCAAAGGATCATTAACTAGGTATACTAAAGGAAATGGACTTGGTTAATAGTTAGCAAAAAATAAGTCTTCTGCTTGGATTTGTTCATGATCCACTTATATTACTCAATTATTTTCCATAAAATTAACAGAAGGGTGAATAAGCGAAAAAAGAAGGCTTCTTTTAGACATTGGGAAATAAGAAGAATGATCAAAGCTTTTAAAGAAAGCTCATTCAATAAGCAAGATTTTGCAACACAAATATGAAAGAGGTATCGAGTAAAAGCCAGTTTATGGACACCGTTTATTTATACTAATTTAATGACGGATTTAAAGTAATATTGGTTAAAGAAGGTATATAATTTGTAACTCATATGCTATTTTATTTGGAAAATAAATACCCTTTAAATGAATTTTATAAGATAGCACTATACTTAACAAAAACCATAAAAAATCAAAAGTGTTGTCTATAAAAGTATTAATTTAAAAGCAAATTGTTGGATATTAAGTAGGTTCTTCTTATACAGATAGAACTGATTAAAAATACAATACAAAAAACAGAAACACTTCTAAAACAATTCTTTTTAAACCATCATCGATCACCAAGAACATAATTTTAGAAGAGTATAATGGCTCAAAGTAGTAAATGTTGTTAATCATTTCATTACCTTTTTCACATCGACTATATTAAAATTTTACAATTTAATCATGATAATCTAATTGTTCCTCAATCGACTGGATCGTATTTACTACTAAAGTTATGGCAAACAGGAAATTTGACTTAACCTACCCATTATATTTAATCAATAAGAAAAGCTGATTTGAAATAATTTATCTCTGAATCCGACCACTCTGACCAAGCGAACGTGGAAACCTGATAAATTCGCAGTAGAGTCGCGTTGTAATTAAGATTTAAAATTAAACAGAACCATATATCACACAGATTTATTTATCAACTTGTTGCATTTCCATATAAATACGTAGCCTGCGGATGGGAATTAAGAAATGAGAATATACAATTGAGAGTTATCGGGCTGGTGGCGCCCGGAAAAGTAAATTAAATCATTCAAATTAATCCTGTAGCCATGGGGAGCCCATTATAAGCCAAATGGGAAACAACTCCTTAAGTGGTCAAACTTGATCGTGAACCACGAGGCATTCGTCATGTCCCTTAACATTTTGTTGGATCTCGGGTTGTGGGGCTATTTTGAGCATTTACATTTTAAGAATCACTTAGTCTCGTTTGTTATTCCGTGGCGTCTTCGTATCATATATTATCTATCATTTTAGTTGAGCTTTTAACTGTTGGACCTTTACCTCCTGGTGTACATAATAATATGCTAGTTCTACGTTAGTTTATTTAGTATTTTTCTGGTTCTGCCGATCTGATTGCACTATATATTACGTTAAACTGTATAAAATCAGGTGAGGACACCGTAAGTCCGTCACCCGCCAATCGCATTTTTGAATGAAAGGTCTAAGCATGAAAATCTGAAATAAAATTTAGATTTTACGATTGAACCATTTCAATTTTCCTAGGGACAGAAACTAAAATGAGGATCAGATCAGATTAAAATACATTTACAAAATGTGTTTCTCGATCTTAACCAGCTGACCTTTATCATTTAACTTTAACGGTGAAATCAAATTAACGAGCTCTTGAACACATCACTTGTATAAGAGTTGTTTCATACTATTGTTTGTAGAAAGATAAGTAACATGCAAATCAGAATAATGATCGTTGAGATCAATTTCAAAACTTTGAATAAATGAATTACAATGTCACGAAAAAAGCAAGTTCTCTTCCTTTTTTTCAGTAAAGTGGGAGAAAGCTCTTATGAGCATCTTGACATAGTTGCACCACATTTATTCAATTAGTATAAACATTTGTGGCATGACTTAACTAGAATAAATTATAACTTTATTATTAAAGCCAGTTAAAAAATCCTATACTTCAGGGTCTGAGCAAATGCTCTTCTATTTCTTCAACCCCAAGCTTCCTAACCAATCCCAACAGTACAACCCCAATTGTAAACCGTTAGACGACCTCTTCTAATTCCCAAATGTTGCATGAAAGAACCCCTTCTTTCATTACGAATCCTCATTCCTCACCAACGCCTCCTCAATCGCTACCTCCTGACGCAGATGCAGCCTATAGCTGCTGAAAGGTCACAGATGAAGCGATACCAGAGGGACAACAGGGCCTCACGCGGTGTGCAGTAACGCGTGTGGTACGGGCGCTAGGGTGGTAGGCGTACCGGCCGCACAATAAGTCTACCTTTACAGTCTACCATTACATTGAACGTTACAAGCCTAACTGTTTTTCTAATGTCCTGTATAATTTAAGTATAGCCATGCTAATACATCGAGGTACCAACTCCCTCGTGTCTTGTCCGTCTCGCACTCTAGCTGCTCGGGATCCGACCTGTCATATGTCCTGTGCTCCACTTCCCGGTGTATCAGCTCGAGTTTATCGCTCTATATACCCGTGCAGTTGCACACGGGTCGGCATTGGTCTAGTTCTAGTCACTAGGATGGGTGATGGGTGGGATATCAAGTCTAGTGAATGTCTCTGCGTCTGTGAAACGTCTTTGGAAAATAGGATCTTAAAATATTCTTCAATTTGGGTATATAGGTAAAATATGTGTTCCCACGATTTTAATTACACAGTGTGAAAAGTATATGAAGGGATAAGGGCCAAGGAGATACAAGTACTATCACTACTATTATAAAAACGAGTTCGCACGCAGCACGCTGACGTGAGGGAAGTGAATTTCCACTTAAAAACTTTTAAAATCAGTGTAAAATCATACATTTGCCCAATTTTTATTGAAAGCTGAAAACATTGATTTTTTTGGCTGTTCTGATACTCCTGGTTTCATTTACTTGCAAAGCTGGGAATACAATTTTGCGCATTATAAGGTTAGGAGAAGGTCCAGACAAGCTTGAAAGTAGGCGTGAGGTTGCTGGGGACGATAATAGTACTCTAAGGAATAACAGGCTTTTCTAGTGTAAAACCCCCATAAGACTACGTACTGTGTTTAGTCGATACACATTTTCTTTA
Source organism: Allygus modestus (assembly GCA_963675035.1). NCBI lineage: Eukaryota > Metazoa > Arthropoda > Insecta > Hemiptera > Cicadellidae > Allygus > Allygus modestus. The sequence goes on along the minus strand of OY776112.1, from coordinate 27,211,231 downwards.
ATAACTCGGTAAATATTTATACTAGAATGACGAGAGAGGGCTTAAAACTTTCGCCTCTCTAATCCCCATCTTTTTACATTCATTGATATTACATCTGGGGCTTCTCTGACCCTTTTTGGGTCCAAAAACTCGAAATTTGAAAGATTAATCCCCAAATAAAGAGGTTTAGAGTTTTTCGATTGTTTTGCCCAACGAAATTGTCCAACTGATTACAGAAAGGAACGTCCCGACCAAATTTGATGTAAATCGGACAAAAAATGCGACCGCTAGAGTACAAACACACACACATACACACAAATATATATATATATATATTGCTTGACTTGTATATTAGGGCTACTAATACTATTATTTTTAAAAACATTATTAACAAGTACCCTTTTTTGAAACATTTTTATTTTGACTGACTAGTTTCAACCATAATGGTTATCTTCAGAGTCCTTGTACCATCAAAAAAGGGTACTTGTTAATAATGTTTAAAAAATATATATATATAAATAAATATATATATATATATGTTTACAATTTTGAACGACCCTCCAAAACGTGTTCAGGGGGTCATGTTAGGAACTTCTATGGTGGTCCCGGGCTTAAGTTTCACCGTGCGGGTCATGCTAATAGTTCACTTTCTAAAAGAAATTCACTAATAAGGTGGAGTCTATCTGACTGTCTATTATTCCATCACGCCAAAACCACTGGATTTAATTCTGCTGAAATTTTGCACAAATGTTGTCTATGTACCGAGGAGTGTCATAGGCCTACCGCCATTTAGAAATGTTCTCAGGGCTCTGCCCCACGGGACTTCCAAGATCCCATGTTATTCTTATGGAGGTGAGTTTTATTTGGTTTATGTCCCACGTGTGTATTCCTAATTCAATTAATTTAAATAAACAGCTGTTATAAGGAGCATATAACTACAGACTGTCATTGTCTTGTTTACAATTTTTCTACTGTGAATTTTCACCCCATTGCGAAGCACGGACATAGCAGCTGGTTGTGAATAAAAATACTTTTCATAATACTAGATGAGCTTTTCCCAGCTGACGCATTGAAATCTGACTCCATGTTTTTCACTGACACAATTCGTAGTTTCCAATATTCCACTCCAACTTCAAATTCACTTCAAATTACATTCATTAACCGGTTTTGTGTTAAGTGAACTTGTCGCTATATGATGGTGCCATCAGTATATTGAGAAATTAATAAGAGATAATCACTCCTTAAAAAATCATTATTATCATTATTAAATTATTAAAATCATTATTATTATTATTGTCATTTACATATTTGTAAATGACAATTCATCAATGGCGGACGGAGGTTTAAAATGATACTTGAATATCGAATTTATTTAGGTATGAAGGAAGAAGATTATAGCGCAAAAACCTAATTTTGAAACAATATAAAATGTGATACAACTATTTCATTTTAAACACAGTTATCATTCAAAGTTCATTCAATTGAGGTCGCAGTTTTGTTATTTTCTTGTAGTTTTAAGTTTTGTGTATTTTTCTATAATTGTATACACTTTTGTAACACACCTTTACATTCTTAATAATAACTTCTTTGTGAAATATGACTTGGACTAGCAGTTAAGACAGGATGCTGGCACATATTTTTATACTAATTATAACTACAGTTAAATGAACCCATTCATGAGAAAATTTTTTTTAATTCTATTTGGTCAAAAAACTCCTGATACCTATACTAACTTATATTCTTTTGTAGGTAATTAATCTGTAAGGTGTGTGTTTATTTTGGGTAAGTGTATATCAATGTATTTTAAAGCTTCAATTAGGAATAATTCAAACCCTGGTCTTATTACATTTTAGTTCTACCTATAATGCCTAAGATCGATTAAATGCACAATTAACTAATAATCCCACGATGATTGGCAGTATAAGTGTTATCAGAGTTGGCATTCTACTAATATTTATGCTGATTATATTTCCACGAAGAAGGCGGGCTTCCTCAGTTAACCCAATGTAATATAGGTTGAATACCTGCCATCTACCTCGTGATATTAGATTATCCTTGCGCGTTTCAACAAAAATCGCCATCTTCAGATCAGCACCAAAACATGAAGTTTACTTGACACATATTGGTTGCGTCACAGTTTAAAAGTCAGACACTCCAACACAGGAAGAATACGTTTGGTTCATTATAATAGTCCCGTCAAAAATTTGTGATGGGAAAATTAATTTTATTGTGTTCAAAATAAATAGTTGCCTAATTAATTTAAAAACAGAAAGTATTTTATTAATTTTGTTTGTTTTACTTTTTACATCGTAAGACATGCGATTTGTTTTCGTTTTCCACAAAGCTATTTGAGATTCACAGTTTATGAAATAAAACATGTGTCACAATAAGTACGAAATCAAATAGTACATAAGTACCTGGGGGGCCGAGATTTGCTCGGGGGAAGGCCAGTCAGTTTGTTTAGATGACTTGGAGTAATATTTCACCACTTCCCCCTACTGATAATCAGATTTGTATAACCCATCTGCCTCTTTTCTACATTTTTAAGGTCACTCCAGTTGTTATTTATAGCTCAATGTCCATTTAATTTATTTTACTGCTCTATATATGTAATCTTCACTCAAATCTTTTAATCTCTGCTCTCAGGAAACCACATGTTAATAATCATAAACAACATGAGTATTACTTTGACAGTTCCCTGGTTGATTATGAACAGCTGTTACAATTCTTTTGTTTTGATTTAAAACTCCATAAGCCCAATGTTAATTTTTTTAACAATTCAAATTCGTTTTTTAACATTATTAGATTTTTACTGGGGATGAGACCTGTCTAGAACATATTTTTACCAGAACTTAGTTATTTCCAAAATTTGAAGGAAATCCTCGGAGCCGTTTTCGAGATAATTGTGCAACCAACCAACCAACTAAACAATCAAGCAAATCGAAACATAACAATAAGTGGTAAGAGGAGAGAGAGAAAGAGAGAGAGAGAGAGAGGGAGAGAGAGAGAGAGAGTGAGAGAGAGAGAGAGAGAGAGAGAGAGAGAGAGAGAGAGAGAGTGAGAGAGAGAGAGAGAGAGAGAGAGAGAGAGAGAGAGAGAGAGAGAGAGAGAGAGAGATAAGGGAGAGGAGAGCGTAAAGTTTAGTGCCTCGATGAGACTGTAATGGGAAGACAAGAAAGTCATAGAATTAGAATTGCGAACAAGTGAAAAGACATTAACACTTCCTGGTTGCGACATTAAGTCCACCCATTGCGGCCCCCATATACTATTCAGACGTATTAATTTAAAATGCGCGTCTCAGAGTAAGTTACATGCATGAATTAAACATCCGACTATGGTATATGTAACGCGCAACGGCGAGCCGGGCCGTCGAGCGTCGTGTCCCCGGACAACTCGGGGGCTGATCTGGTTGCTGTTGTTTATTCGATTGCAAATTGATTCATGATTGAGAGCCTTTCGGTGGTGAACTGTAAAAACCGCAGGATAATGTGTCTGTATGTAAGAAAGGCGTTTAAAATACGCCAATTTGTTTTTTGGAGATTTTTCATCCAAATTCATTCTCAATAAAATAACCTACGCATTGGACATGGTATTTGCAAACAAATGACTTTTGCTTACTTCTTGAATGACCCTTGTAATTCAGATGTACTCCAGTCTAACTGCCGTCTGGTACATACTATACATGTAAGTATTGGGCATGCTTATTTATGTCAGGGACAAGTACAAATATGTAATTAGTTTTATTCATGCTTTAATAAACTCAGTAGATTGTAAATATACTGTGTTTTCGTTAACTTTCTAACAAATGCGTTACTGTCTTGTTTTGTTATTTTTTAGTTACGTATTTCGTTAGGGTAATACGTGGACGGAAACTATCAAAAATATTAGAAATGAATAATTCAAAATGTGTACAATTTAAATCATTCTTTAAATCTTGATCATCAATTATTTATGTGTTTAACGTTCAGCGATTTCTTAAAAAATAGATGTCAAAATCCAAAAATTCTGTGATTCATTAGTTTGTAACATGAACCTCTTAGAAAGTGTCCAGCAGACTGTTCCTAAGGTCAGACACAGTTATTAAACAGCTGGCTACAATTTCAATGAATATCAATAACTTTCCACCGTTCAAGGAGTTACAGACAAGAATACATTTGTGTCTCAATTCGCACACTCGCACTATTCCCACTCCGCGACACGACGCCGCTTTCCTACGAGTACAACACAACACCCCCGCACCTCTCTCCAGTTTCGCCGTATCCTCCAGGCCGTTAAACACGTAAAGGACGCCTTGTTTCACGGACTAACATAAACACTTGTCGGGAAACAAACAGCGGATGGTTTTATGAATAATTCAAGTTCGCGAGGACGAGGACGCCAGAACACGGAGGGTGTTGCTCCTAAATTGAGCATTTAATGCCGCAGCCCGAATTCATGTTAGTTCCCGGGGCGAGTGGATAGCTCCGAGATATCATCTCGCAGTTGAAACAAATACAAACAACTCGAATTGCATAAATTTGAGAGAAAGTGCCCCGTCGCCGCCGCCGCCGCCGCCACCGCCGCACGCCGGGCGCCTGCGACAGGTTTCGTTGGCGATTGGAGGCGCAGGTGTCTCGGGATTGGTGGGGAAGACGAGTTATAACTATAAATCAAATCATAAAAAACTTACAGAGCTATTTAATTATAATTTGTATCCATTCTAGACTATGAAGTGGTTTTCATACGAACATTTGGATACGTATGTTTTTCCAATTGTTGAAATTTGAGCAACTAGTGATGAGTCAAATATTGACATGTTTCTGTTCAGCAGAATAATTTTCAAAAAATAGTCCTCACTTTCATTGAAATGATTTTTCGTACATGCGTGGTTTGTTTAAACAATTTGTTAATGACAGAATGTCATGTATTTAACCAAATTTTCATAATTATTCAAACAAACAAAAAAGGTTTGGTTTGGTTTTTAAATTTTCCAAAAACGCAAGTAGATGTCACTTTCGATAGGGAACAAAAGCTAGTCCAACTTATTTTAATGAGCAAAACAGTGGGTAGGTTCTGCCCAGGTATACCTCCAACACTTTGGGTTTATTTCAATGACACGTTCCATGTCAACCAAATGCATCGTACAAATGAGATAAAAAATCAATAAATTAAATTTTGATACTGTTTCAGTATCGTGATTGAGACTGGCACTTCTTCATGCTTTGTGGGGACAGCCACAGCTTCTGGTAACCCTCAGATTGATTGGTAATTAATTGTACTCAAGTTGAGAAAAGACGTTTACAAATTTTAAATCCTGTAAACTTAAAAGTATTGTTAAGTGTTTCGTCGTCTGCATTGTAGAAATTAATTTTAATATAACGAATCAACAAGAGCATTAACTGAAGATGTGGTTTTCACCACGAATGGACTAGCACTAATCTCAATCCGAATTTTGTTTGACTCTGATTGACATCTGAAGAAATTAAAACTACTCCAAAAAATTCCCGAAAAAGAATTGTCTAGATTATATCTTCCTAATACATTTCAGATCTACTAGTTCGTTATCGATAGGAAGGTATTAGGGCGGAGCCACCAATAGTTACAAAATAGGAGTTGGCTTGGATTTGATTGTTGTGTACTACCTGATTTCTTATTACAGGTCAGCCCAATCGGTCCACTAGAAAACAGGATATTTGAAGTCCAGTGGGGCACATCCCAAAATGAATTTGGTACGGAAATAGGCTTCTGTTTTGATTTTCATGAAGTTCCTATCTTCCTACCTAATTTTAGCTCAATTGGACCAGTGAATTCGTGAGGTAAATATGACTTACATAGGAACCTTATAAACCAGGAGGCCAGCACCCGAAAGAACGCGTTTGGTTCTTTTGAAGCAGTTTTTCGTTAATTTTGAAGTATAAGACTAATCTTTCCTTCTACCAAATAAAACAACCGGCCCAATCGGTCGAACTATTTCTGCGCAACTGTTAAAGAAATGCACATTTAGATTAGTAATTGTGCTTCCAATTCAATTTCCAGGGGCACTTATATTCCTACTATCGTAGCACTAATACGCCAGTACTGCATGCCCTAAAGTCATATGATGATTTGAAATTACCTAAATGCTACGACGATATGAATAAGACTAGATAAAAATAAGTAAAACCATTTTCTCGTGAAACGCAAACAAAATCTAGGTTATGAACGTAACAGACTGACAGAAATTGGTCTGAACCCAATTTGTACCTCTCTGATGCAAAAAACTTTAAAATAATAAAGTTTAAAGATTCTAAGCTATGTGCCTACGAAATAAATCTATTTATATAGAAGATAGGAATAGATGTGAACGGTTCCCATTTAAATGGGTTAGATTTAAACATTGAGTATTGGAATTTTGACAATCATCTTCATCGGATTTAATTGTTTTTAGTAAACAAGTTCTATATTTAAACTAATTCAACCTTTCCGTAAACAATTGTTGCCTCCTTTCCCCTATATTAATTTCTCACCTTTAACCAATCTTAGGTCAATCCAAATAGGCTTGACAATTAGCTAATTTCTGGACAAATTTCTAAACATTCTCAAAGTGAAAACTGCAACCGACCCGAAATGAACGGACATCTGATCGAGATAAAAGAGCCAGCTTTAGTGATGCGTGGTGGCCAGGCAAACAAATGAAGCAAACACATTGGCGGCGACAGGTGCAAAACAGAAGACTAGCACGTTCTAACGATCGGATCAGCTGATCGGCAATCTGTTTGTGCCTGATAAAATTAATCAATACTGACACTAATAACCGGACTGATAACATAATTAGAGCCGTCTGTCACAACTGATAGCCGCTCTCTCTTCCTTACACTCTTCCTCTCTCTCATCGACGGCGCCATGTTTATTAATGAAGGCGTACTATGACTTCACTGTTTGTAAATTAAATCAACGCCAGATTAACATAGACAAACAGAAAAAGTCGATAAGTGTGACTTCTCGAGGGCTTCATTCATTAATCCGTTAGAAAGGCGAATCTTTCAATACTTCCGGCTGCCTGGAAAGGTCTATTTTTGTTGGGTGTTCTACAATTGGAATTTCTGTTAACATTTAATTATTATTGCTTCCAAAATTGTGTTGTCTCATATACTGCTATGTTAGTAATATAGAAGAGTATCGTGTAAATTATACAGTACTGACGCTATAAATTATGGTATTAATAATCGAACTATATACTTTTATAACGACATTATTAATTTTTTTTATAATAAAATGTGGCCAAGATCAATGGTCCAAGAGGGGGGTCTTCAGCCCTCTTCAAACTGAAATTTTACAAATGTCGAAAATACATTTTTCAAAATTATCTTACGGAATTATGTAACCAAACTTATTAAGCGTTAATGATTAGGATGTGCAATTTACTCGCAGTTGAGGTTAAAACCTATCAAAGTACTCTTCAGATACACCAGCAACGATTTCACTTACACATGACCCAGAGAGATAAACTCCGTCGAGTGAAAGGGTGCGATCACCATAGTCCGTATCTATTGAAAATAAAATACAGAATGTCAGTAAATTCCATAGACCGAGGGAGAAATGCATAACTTTCCACCAACGATTGCTAACAATCGGGCAGCCGGTACTCTAGAGCATGCAGGTCAGGTATTGTATGGGCAGTAACGATAAAAACATTAATTAACATGCACAGGCAGGTATTGTGACTGCGGACGAGGCACGACGCGGCGGTATCATTAGGAGGGAAAAGTGGGGAAAAGAGATGGGAAAAGAGCGGGCATGAGTAGAGGTGCAGTGGTTGTGCAATGCACAAAGGCAGGGGAGGTCCGCCGGTGGGGGACTGATCGCGGTAACCTGTGGTTTATTGGGATAGTAAGGTTTTACTGTGAACTCAGTCGATAGTGCTGGTGTAAAGTGTGCATTTACATAACACTATAGCAGTTAAATATTACTTCTTTGCGTGTGTTTTAATGTTGATTCATTTAGTAGTGCTAAATATTTGGTAATTTCCTGAAAATACCAGAACGTATTTTTCAACAAACCTGATAAAAGGTAAATCGTTATTAAAATATTAGCGAATTTCCCCTATAGGGAAGAAGCTATTACCGTAGTCGGCATGGTAAGACCTACGCCCGGGACCATGATAACTTTTCGTTTTGAGGTCCCCAGACCCAAAAAACACCATTCGTTCGAAACTGTATATATATATATAAATATATATATAATAATATAATATAATAATATAATATATATATATAATCTATGATATTATAACGAAGAGGTGGTTTCTGTGTGTCTGTCTGTCTGTCTGTCTGTCTGATGTTACGGGTGAACGCAAAAACTACTGAACCGACTGGGCTGAAACTTTACATATATTTAGATCTTGAACCCATGCAACACATAGGCGTATTCACTTCCTTAAAATCCCCTCGGGCTACGCCCCTTGAACGTTCTAAGTTTCAGTGTTTACATTTCAGAATAAAGTAAACATTCAGAAATTGTAATGCAAACAGCTGTGGATACTTCCATTTGACAGCTTAGAGCTTAGAGCAGAAGCAAGAACAGCTGTTTCAAGCTAACTAAAATGCAAATTGCATTGACTAAAGAATGGGTAGAGAAAGCCCCTGTGCGAATATCGGGTATGGCTTCATCTGGTTGTGGTCTATTCTTATTTGCACAAAAAACAATTTTTACTGATACTTCCTGTACCCCCCACGCCCCCCCCCCGATTTTATATTTTTGCTCCCGCCAATTTTTCTTTTTGTCCCACCCCCAATTTATATGTTGCTCCCCCCTCTTCAATTTTATATTTTTATTTTATGCCCCCCGATTTTATAATTTTGCCCCCCCCGATTTAAAATGTTTTGTCCCCCTCTTCGATTTTTTATTTTTATTTTATGACCCTCATTTTATATTTTTGCCCCCCTCACCGATATTATATTTTTTGCCCCCCCTCCGATTTTATATTCTTCCTCCCCCCATTTTTATTTTTGCCCAACCCCCAATTTTATATTTTGCCCCCCCCCCCATATTTGATTTTTTGTTTTTTATTTTAGGTTATCCCCCTGCATTTTATATTTTTGCCCCCGCCGATTTTATATTTTTTGCCCCCCCTCTTCGATTTTATATTTTTATTTTATGACCCCCATTTTATATTTTTGCCCCTCCAGATTTTAGATATTTTTGCCCCCCCCCACTTCGAGTTTATATTTTTATTTTATGTCCCCCCCATTTTATATTTTTGCCTCCTCCCAATTTTAGATATTTTTGCCCTCCCCCCACTTCGAATTTTTATTTTTATTTTATGTCCCCCCCATTTTATATTTTTGCCCCCACCCAAATTTTATATTTTTTTGGCCCCCCCGATTTTATATTGTTCCTCCCCCATTTTTATTTTTGCCCCACCCCCAATTTTATATTTTGCTCCTCCCCCCCCATATTTGATTTTATATTTTTATTTTATATTGTCCCCCCTCCATTTTATATTTTAGCTCCCCCCGATTTTATATTTTTGCTCCCCTCCGGTTTTTATTTTTTCCCCCCTCATTTTATATTTTTGCCCCCCCGATTTTATATTTTTTTGCCCCCACATGATTTTATATTTTTATCCGCCCCCAATTATTTTTATTTTATGCCCCCCATTTTTTATTTTTGCCCCCTCCGATTTTATATTTTTTGCCCTCCTCCATTCGATTTTTTATTTTTATTTTATGTCCCCCCATTTGATATTTTTGCCCCCTCCCCGATTTTATATTTTTTTGCCCTCCAATTTTTATTTTCTTTCTCCCCCATTTTTATTTTTGCCCACCCCCAATTTTATATTTTGCTCCCCCCTATTTGATTTCATATTTTTATTTTATGTTGTCCCCCTTTATTTTATATTTTTGCCCCCACTCGATCTTATATTTTTGCTCCTTCTCCGGTTTTTATCCCCCCCCCCCGATTTTATATTGTTCCTCCCCCATTTTTATTTTTGCCCCACCCCCAATTTTATATTTTGCTCCTCCCCCCCCATATTTGATTTTATATTTTTATTTTATATTGTCCCCCCTCCATTTTATATTTTAGCTCCCCCCGATTTTATATTTTTGCTCCCCTCCGGTTTTTATTTTTTCCCCCCTCATTTTATATTTTTGCCCCCCCGATTTTATATTTTTTTGCCCCCACATGATTTTATATTTTTATCCGCCCCCAATTATTTTTATTTTATGCCCCCCATTTTTTATTTTTGCCCCCTCCGATTTTATATTTTTTGCCCTCCTCCATTCGATTTTTTATTTTTATTTTATGTCCCCCCATTTGATATTTTTGCCCCCTCCCCGATTTTATATTTTTTTGCCCTCCAATTTTTATTTTCTTTCTCCCCCATTTTTATTTTTGCCCACCCCCAATTTTATATTTTGCTCCCCCCTATTTGATTTCATATTTTTATTTTATGTTGTCCCCCTTTATTTTATATTTTTGCCCCCACTCGATCTTATATTTTTGCTCCTTCTCCGGTTTTTATCCCCCCCCCCCGATTTTATATTTTTGATCCGCCCCAATTATATATTTTGCTCCCCTCCTCTTCGATTTTATTTTATGTCCTCACTCCATTTTATATTTTTACTCTCCCCCCTCATCCCGATTTGTATTTTTGCCCACCCTCCGATTTTTACATTTTGCTCCCCCCGCCAATTTTATATTGATGCTCCCCTCCCCCCCCGATATTTTTTTATTTTTTTGTACTTGAGTTTTTGTATTTCTAAAAGCGTATCAAAAGTGTTACGTGTACCGATTTGGATTCAGAAACCACACACCGTTTACTACCCGACAGAGTTCCTCGACTTAGCAACATGATCCGAACTATCTGCCAGTATGTTTCGTTAACTTTGATTTAATTGTATATTAAACGTGTAAAATGTAATTTTTACATTGTAAAATAATGTGGATTGTTATTTGCTTTAGTTAATCTACCATTTATATACAACCCGTACGAAGGACGAGTTTACAGCTAGTTTTATATATATGTGTGTGTCCGTGGGTGCGATAACTCTCGTAAAAAATATCCGATTTTCATTAAATTTGGTACAAACGTGTAAAGTAGCATTTATGACTTTAAGTTAGAAAACCAGACAGATCGACTTATCCGAAGGGGTATTTTGGAGGGGTTTTGTACCCCAAAAATGGGTTTTTTGAGTTTTTTACATATCATTTTTGAAAAAGTGAAATTTTATTTTTTTCCATTGGAATCAACTTAAAAAGACGCACAATTTGGTTTTTTAATCATTGTTCTACGTCAATTGATTACTGAGATATTGAAAGTGCTAAACACAGTACGTTGTCCAATGTTATTCTTATGGAGGATAAGAAAAGTTGTATATCTCGCTTATTTATCAACTTATCCAAACGAAACTTGGTATATTGCTTAATTTCATTTTGGTCTATTGATATTTGCAAAAAACCCATTTTTTAGCCAACAGTTCCCGTAGCAGCAAACCTGCATAATCAGCCCCATGTTATTCTTATGGAGAATAAGTAACGTGTTATCTCCTTTAATTATGAAAAAAAATTAATAGAACTTGGTATGTGGCTTTACCTAGTTGAGTTATATTGACATTTGTATAAAAACCCACTTTTAGTGTCCCTTATTTCAGCAAACCTGCATACTCAGCCGCCATGTTATTCTTGTGGAGAATAATTAAAATGTCATAAATCTTTTATTTATGACTGTATATTGATTAAACTTGGTATGTGGTTTTACGTGGTATTAAGATAAATTTATATGCATTGGAAATTCGCTGAGTATGCAGGTTTGCTGCTACGGGGGTATTTTTAATTTTCCCGAGTTAAAAAGGTATCGTATGTGCTGTACGATTTTAGTTAAATTTATAGACATTAATGTATCTAAAGTTCAACCGTACCTTTTAAGAACCCCCTCTGTCTGACACCCGTCACCCATGTACATGAATGAAAGGTCTCCATTGTAACAGTGGAGGGATACACACTATTAGTTGTTTGACACAACTTATCCTTACTAAATGAACGTGGTAAGTTAAAAAACATTTTTAAATATTGGAATTTATGAGGTGTCTGGTTTTATTTCACTAAAAACCTGAGGTCAAGTGAACAAGCGCAGCTGTTGGGCAAAGCCAGTTTGATTAAATCATAGAAAATACATTATATTAATGATACCCACTTGTTTTATATTTTTGATATTCACTTAAACGCGGAATTTCCGTAAGAGAGAAGCTGAATAAATAGTATACATAACGGTATTTTTAGCGAATTTCCCCTATAGGGAAGAAGCTATTACCGTAGGTGGCATGGTAAGACCTAGGCCCGGGAGCATGATAACTTTTCATTTTGAGGTCCCTAGATTCATTCAAATTCATTCAAAACACCATTCATTCAAATTGTTATATATATATGTATATATATATATATATATATATATATATATATATATATATATATATATATATATATATATATATGTGTGTTTGTGTGTGTCCGTAAGCACGATAACTCTCGTAAAAGAGGTCCGATCTTAATGAAATTTAGTAAAAACGTGTAAAGTACCATTTATTTGAACGAGTTCGAAAACCAGACAAATCGCACCATCCGAAGGGGGTTTTGTGGGGGTTTTGTACCCCAAAAATGGGTTTTTTGTGGTTTCCACATGTAATTTTTATTAATATCAAATTTTAATTTTCACCATTAAATTCAGCATAAAAAACAAACAATTTGGTATCTTGATCATTGCTCTGCGTCAATTTGTTACTGAGATATTGAAAGTGCTAAACACAGTACGTTGTCTAATGTTATTCTTATGGAGGAAAAGAAAAATTGTCCATCTCGCTTATTTATGAACATAAACTGACGAAATTTCGTATATGGCTTTATCTGGTTGTGGTTTATTGTTGTTTGCACAAAAAAACAATTTTTCACCTATGGGTCCCGTAGCAGCAAACCTAGGTACTCGACCTAGGTACCATGTTATTCTTATGGAAAATAATTAAAATGTTATATATCGCTTATTTATGGATGAAACTTGGTATGTGACTTCACTTAGCTGAGTTATATTGATATTTGCATAAAAACCCATTATTTTGTGTTCCTTGTTGCAGCAAACCTGCGTACTCATCCCCAATGTTTTTCTTATGGAGAATAATTAATATTTTAAATATCGCTTGTTGTGAATATATTTCTTATGAATCCCTGTTAAGTGGCTTAATGTGTTATGTTATAATTCATTGGAAATTCGCTGAGTATGCAGGTTTGCTGCGACCGGGGTATTTAACTATACATGGATATTGTTTCGTTTTGATATTAGGGCTATTTGGATACATTTTTGTTTCCAATATTTTATTACTCAGCAACTGAAATACAACAACTACTTTTGATTAAATTTTCTCTGTATTAGTACATGCAAATACTATAAGTCTACGACTGCAAAATCAACTTGCCAAACCTGAGTTCCGCCTGAATAATAATAAAGCTACCAGTCGAAAGATATGTTGACCTCTATCCTCCATCTTTGTTCCCGGGACGGGAAGCGTCGGTCGTACCCGCCTGGAGATTACACTGATTACAATTCATTACCGGCACCACCCGACTATTACACTTATTACACGAGGAATAAAGTCCGGTAGTGCAATAAGTGGAGCATTACATCGGTGGGTGTAGCCGCGTTATGGTCGGTGGGAGCGATTGAACGTTCAACACTGAACACTGGACACTGAACAGCACTGAATATGACGGCTGTGTGCGGTTTTGTTAGAAAAATACAGTGATACATGAACCTTGAACACATAGTGCTTATATAGTTCAAAAGGTTACACGTGTTGTGTAGAAGATAATTACCAGTTATTCTTTAGAGTCGAATATAGTTTTCTGTTCCGAAATGTCGACGATCTTGGTGTTTCAAAATAATTATTTATTTTTAAGGTTTGCTTATTTATTGGTGTTGACTTTACCTGTTGCTTCTAGTATTTTAACTATTTTAAACACTAGAAGTGATAAGTAAAGTCCAAACTAACCTTTTCCATTGCTAAAATGAGTTTCAAACAAGTTAATTGTTACAGTTTGTAAGGAAGTCAAATTATGAAAGTCCAGGATTCGAGTGAACAGACTACACAAGTAGGATACGTTGTTTATTTATATAACCTAAATAGCTACTTAACCATTTTGTTGTTATTTCTAAATAAAATAGATTCAAAATTATTCTTCGATGGTCGGCTTAAGTACTATTCACATTCAAAACTATGATAATTTATTGTGCTGATTTTAGGTAATACGTTTAACAAAACAATTTGTTTATTATAGCATTTTAATTTTCTTACATATCATAATCATATTAGAAACTGAAAAATATTATTTATTGTTCCTTTTTCTATGCAATTCTTGATGCAATTTTTGTTGATTTTCCCTTGATATAATATCCTTGAGAACAATTAATAATAGTAAGGAAATATAATCACTTTTCTAAACTTGTAAATTATAATTTGAATGAATAATTAACTTTATTCACCAAACATAAAAATAATGTACATTAAGATTGTTTTACATTTAATCTAATTAAATAGTTTTTATTGTTGTATTCGAAAAAATTAGCAAAGCCTTATTAATAATTTGGTTTATTTAGGCTATCGCCAATTTTATGCCACCTCAAAAAAATAAAAGCTGATAAAACATAATTTAATACTGTTACATTATTTAACTTAAAATTGAATTTATATACATAATTATAGCTTAGTTTAATTATTTACTACAAAATAACAGTACTTTTTATGAATTTTAAAATTAAAATAATAATTTTATTGATTTAAGCACTGATCTAATTATATTTCCTCTAAGAATAACACTTTAGGGAAAAGTTTTGATATCTTTTATAGCCTTCTCTTAAAATATTTGCTAGCGAATATTTACTTTCACAGGGTCAGAAGAGTAGGATAAGTAGGCCTAATTTAATAAAATTCACCATATCAATGAATTTCTATAAAAACTAATGTTCCTGGTAAATGTGTTTCACCTTAAATATGGAAACATATTTCACACTATACTGATCAACCTTTGAGGTCTTTCTCACATTGTATTACTTTCCCAATAAAATATAACAATAGTTAATGCTGTAAAATAAACAACATCGACCTTACACATCAAGAGAACCATGCATCACAGGCCACCTTAATTGTCCAAAGTTCAAAGTTCGTTTCATCCCACGACCACCAAATACACCCAAGGAGACCGTTTCCTACCAAAAACACGAACGAAATGTCCCTCAAGACGTATCAATCACATTGATTGATGTCGCAGGATCGCTGTGTGTTGACCAGGTCGTAGTTGTGGCCTCTTGAATAACCATAATAAAGTTATTTATGGTTTAATCACCAGGCCGGGGGCTGAGGCGGTTGGCCTAGGTCCAAGGTCGCTGGCGGTTCCGGTTGTGATCGGGTTATAGGTAAATCAAGTGTCACCGATGAAGACAAGCAGGACACTTGGCCAGCAGAACCTTGATTTGTGTTGGTTTTAAAGACGTAAGTTTAGCGCTATTCACAAGCTTTTACATAATAATTAATTGTAAATGTGGTAATCATTGTATTACATTGCTTAATAAACTATTTTCACGTTTGGAACCTGTCACTTTATTTCCCAGGGAGGTGTTCGGGAGGAGTGAGTTGGAAGACGAGAAGTTCTGCCTAATCAATTAAAGGTGTAATGAGACTCCCGACAAGCACTTTTACACGACTCTTTACAGCATACGCATAAACACATTTTAATACAAACAATCAATTTTAAAACAGTAACATATGCATCCAAAAATAAATTCGTATATGCAAAGCAAGACCAAACCCAATGAGTTTTACATCAAAAAGTAGTATCAGGTTTTCCTGCACTGTTAAACAACAAAATAAACTGCATATTAAGAAAAAATGTTTTTTCTACAACCAAACCCAAATTGCTTCTTTACGATCTAAAACCACATCGTAAAACAGCTGATTTATGTTTAGCGAGCAAACAAATCTTTTTTGCTCGCATTGCCTTACTTTTCCGCTCGCTGACAGATAATAAACATCTGATTGATTGTTGTTTTGGACCAAGCTAATTGACTCGATGTCTACATCAATATCGTGAATTCAGTCAAGATGGATGAAAGTGAATTTTTGTTTGTTTATGGTATCCAAAGTTATTGCATTTGTAGGGAAAATTGTGTACAGTACGTAATTCTAGTGTAAAAAGTCTTTTCAAAGACCTACGATATAATCTTAATACATAAAAACTGTTATTGTTCCAATTGTTATACAATGCCAAATTTTACTTTAGAGCCATATATCACTCAGTTTTCTAAATTATTGTGGGTAAATAGGAGTTTGCATAGAGGGTTAAACCATTGACTAATAATTGAGGGATAAACGCACAAACAAATATGATCGCTGACTATCGTTAAAAGGTTTACGCCCTGAACATCACCTTCTCATAAACCTCCGCGACACGTCAACCTATGATTGGCCGCCCAGTGATACAGTCCATTGTCTAACGGGAAGAAAGTCGCTTAGGAAATGCTTTCGGCGGGTGTAAATTGACCAGTGTCACCGCGTCGTTGCGATTACCCGAACAAAGGAACAATAAAGTGTGTGGGCCCCTATCAGATGGCGCAGTAGTAGTGCGCATGGCTGCAGTACCGGTCAATCGCGCACGCGTAAACCCCGCGCATGACGACGGCTCACTCCGATGCTGATTGTGCGCGTGCGCGGTGCCAATTTGCATCTAATGCGGGTGCGCGATACCATCTGAAACGCGCGCCTGAGTACTCCCGCTGCTGCCATTGTGAGCTTGACCGATATTTTTCTGGTTCATCGTACCGTACAGTCTGCTAAGAAGTATAGACGAGTGTTTTGACGTGGTGTGAAAATATCAGTAGAAAGGGCATTTTACAAAACTCACGTTAATTTTGGTGTAGGAAGATTCCATCAAGATTTAAAGGACAAATGAATATTAGATAGTATAAGAATTGTTCACAACCTCAGCATGTGAGTCCATGATGTTTTCAATCAAAAAAATTATTTTTTTAAACCACAAAAAACGAAGTATTGCAGACGTTGTTTTGAGGAAAAAACGTTGGTGTTGCCAAATGTTAATACATATATCCTTATAACCGATATGGAGGTTAAATTGATGAAAAAATTACTAATTTATTGCTTGATATTTTGTACTAATACGGTACCAATCTTAACACTGCATTTCTATACTTCTGTTATTTTCTGCAATAGCAGTTAATATTCTATCGTTCGTAAAGTATTTTTAGATTTTTCCATTAAGGAAACTCATTCGATTGAGTTCCCCCTTCACTTTGAACGGCTCTCTGCTTCAGGGACATGAACAAAAACCTTTTCCATCATAGTTGTCATGATTTTTTGCCCTGGAACCCCTTATATGCAGGGGCGTTTCGGTGCGAAAGGAACTTCAGAGGCCTTGCCAATGTACCATCACTGCACTACCTGTATTGAATATTCATTGAACATTAGGCAGACCAGTACGTCGCCTCGCCCGCCCAGGACATTCAACAGAAGATAACATCTTTGCTAATTGGTGGGGTGTGGGGGGAGCACGGACAGTGTCATAACAAGTCTAGCCCGACTTGAAAACTTGCCTGCTGCAAACTTTGGTCCGCTCCAAACAATTTAAGTAGAAACAAAAATTTCTGATTTTACCAAATCTGCATTTTAGGTCGATTTGACAAGGAATATTTGTCTACGGTTTTTCAATGGTAAGAGATGATAAGAGAGAGGGTTTAGCTTATGCGAGGAGGGGGAGAAACCTCCAAGAGACGTCCAAAGATACACCTTCTGGTTAAGCGATGCAATTGAACACAATAAGACTAAGAGTTTGTGGGTGAAAACATATTTGGGGGTGTGAAATACAGGGACATGCCCCTATTAGGATCCCACAAGATTACTGAACTTTATTTTAGTTTTCTGCGAGGAGTTAAATTGGAGGGGGTTTTCTACGAGCAAACTGGGACCTCAGAAGCGGAGAGCATAATAGATTATATTAGTCCCCGTGGAATTTTTCCCCTAAAGACATATATCGATCATTACTTGCTGTACTTGAGACATCACCCTAGTGTAGACTGGATGGTTTCGAAAGTTAAAATTCTCCTTAAACCGAGAGATACGCACAATATCACCCCGATATTTGCAGCAAGCGGGTACAAGTGAGTTACCGTTGCAGCTGTGGGAGGGAGTGGCAGTGGGTGGGACATTTGCAACCACCTTGTACCCTGGATGGGCCCGTCCCATGAAAATGTTAACATCACCCGCGCATGCCCACTTGTATTTATTACCTTCTGTCCAACGATATTGGATTGAGTTGTTTGACGGGTATCAAATTTCAAAGAGTAGCGTTTATAGTTTCCGTATATACTTCAGCGTTTGTGCATGTTTTTTATGGCGTTTCGAGCAATGGAACTGAAAATACTGCTGTATTGAGCTGCATAAAGCACATGAAGCCCTGGTTGTAGTATTTTTATTATTACCTATATAAGTTTGTATACTGTATAATAGTCAAAATATTTCCAGCATTTTGTTGGTCTCCAGTTTCCGAAATAATTCTCGTTTTTTTTTGCTCCTCTTATAAGAGAAACTTTAGTTATTACCTTTTTTAAATGATTGACGGATTTTCAAAAGTACTTTATTTAAGGCGATTTTTCAATAAAGTAACTAATGAACCCAGTTAAATGAAATGCTGTGTGAAAATTTTTTAATACTATTTCAGAAAGGATTGTGAAAATCTTTATTGGAACTAGTTTCATATAAAAATACTAGACTCTGGATTAACTTGATGGAAATATGACATATAACAATGTCTTCGAGGAACAACAAGAGTAGAAAACCTTGGTCCGATGTCTTTTTACAAGTGTTAAGCAATTACATTGATCTTATTGAAGAAGTAATAAACGCGACATCTTTATTGATTAGAGTTTTTTTTTTTCAAGTTTAGATAGTTAATTCCCTAATTGATCTCTATTAAACCACAATCTTAGGAACGAGGCTGTAAAGCTCCCCGACTTTATTTCACTTACACCCATCCTAATTTCAGTATGCTAATTCCCGCCCGGTGTTCGGCCACTGACGCGTGTCGCGGCGCGCGGGAGTCAGCTGCGGAGGCGGCGCGGCGTCACCCACTGGAACACCCGCCAAAAGTAACGTTTGCGCGGTAATTAGCCCGGAGTGTAGTTGTAGTATGTAATGGAGGTGGCGGTGGCGGTGGCGGCACGCGCGACGCACCTGTATCGCCCACGGACTGTGACTGTTGCTGTGGCGACGGCGCAAACAACACTGGTCGCACTGGGGCTGCCCACCTGTCAAAACCTTTATGTTCGCCTTCTTTTGATCAGTCAAAGTCCAAGATAAGTTTAATGCGTCTTTATCGGGATACTAATTTGTTTTTATAGGGTGCACGATACAGGTTACAGGTCTACGAAGTAATCACGTTGACTTTAGTTCACAGACATAATATGAATACAATTAAAGTACTTTTCATTAAATTTGGAATTCTAGAAACAATGGAAATCTTCTTGCATGTCTCTTGATTAATTCAACAAGATTTACTAATAATATTATTAATTTTATTATTAATCAAGACATATGTATAAGCAGATACTCACACTTCACATACAGTACTTTCTCTGCATCTGGTATACCCTCAATGTAACACAGATAAATTACAGGCTCTAAGATGGACTCTTGTGGCACACCATATTTGACAAATTTTGGTGCTAAAGGTTTGCTCAACTGATTATTGGTCTTATGAGTAGTCTTGTTGAATGAAGATTGTTGTCTTTATTGTAAACAAGAGCGTATCCAGTCTATAGGTACTCCCTATACACATATTCCCTGTACTTTTTCACTTATTCCAAAACAATTGAATATTCCACACTACCAAAGGCTATTGCAATGCCTATAAAGAAACAGTCGATTTTATTCTTTATATGCTGAGTCTCTTATACTTTGAATTCATTCAGTTTCTGAATTAATTGCAGTTCCCTCCATGATCACAATCTTTTAAATAAATTTTCTCTAGATACAACACAAATAGATTGTAAAAAGCCTTCAAAAGAATTAAAGATGCTTCCTAAGACAGATCGTACCAACACAAGTGTTTGGAAAGTTTTCTATAAAAACTTTAAAATGTCGGGGCGTTGAGGAACAAACCCAAATACTTATCAAACTATTATTAGGATTCCACCTAATTGGTAGACATATAATTGCATACATTTCATGTTATGATATGAGATCGGTCAGACATTTTGTTTATTAGAGTTTTGTATACAGTGCTAAAAGTGCAAGTCCGGAAGGAACAATTGCATTGTCTTCTGGAACGATTGTTTTCTGTTTTTATTCGTGTTCGTAATGTGTCCGTGTTTTTTAGTGTTTGACGAGTTCCAGAATAAAAAAAGTTAGGTGGGTTAAGCCCAATGTTATATCCAACAATGGAATACACCTCACCCACAAACATGTAATTCAGAAATAGAAGTCCGGAAGGATCATGTAAGTTGAAAATGTTTAATGTATTGAGTTTAACTAAACTAAACTCTCTTAAAATTGCTTTTGGGTAGGTATACTGAGAGAAAAAAATAACTGAAAATATGTTTTGCAGGTGGTCTCAAGATTAATTGGCCTAACGTCTTCGTAGGGCAGCGCAGATGTCTTGTGGATCACTGATGCTTGAAGCTGCCTTCTTCAGTGGACGTTAGTCCCAATAGGCGTATGGTGGTGGTAATAGCAAGTGTAATGTATGCGGCTTATCTCTCAACGACCACCATCTGCAACCACAACCATCACCATCACCGTCACCACACCTGCCCTTGGGTGTCAACTGGCGCATGGCGGCTCTAGCAACCGTGGTGGGCGTAACAGACGTGCAGGAGATATAAGTGTTTCAACGGTGAATATCGCAGTTGCTTAGGTTTCAGGGGGATTGGGATAGTAAATTCGTTTAAATAATGTTCCAAAGTATGAAAAGGAGTTTTACCGGTGCCTTGAGGATGAACTGATTACATTGACACATTGGGAGGTCAGTGAGGTGCGGAAGCAATCACACCACTTCTACACTCGTACAGTCACCACCACTTACCACGATTCGACAAGTAAGAGTACAAAACCCATCAATCTAGTTGAATTCAATTCGATAACAAAGGGAATAGAGAGGCCAAGACCAAGGTTAGTCTCGTAAGCAACAAGATATTTATAAGTTTAAGATAGGGATGGGTGATTAAAATATATTATTGAAGAATAGGTAGGAATAATCCAATGAGAGTGAAAAACTCTAATACAATTTTGAAAGAAATTGAACGTTGGTAACGAAGAGTTTATGTTGCCTCAGAAAAGCACCATTGAATATGGCAAAAATAATTCTGGTAGCAGCGAGACAAGTCTTGGCGTTTTAAATGTAAACAAAATAAAAGCAATACGAACAATTTGAAAAGAAAAATCACACAACGGACGTTATGTAGCACATGCGCAACTGCACGCAGCTTATGTTCAAATATAAATATCATAAGTTTAAAAATAATGTTGAAGAAATTTGCAGGAGTGGGTTAAAGGAGTAAACGTGACATATTCATAAAGCAGTAAAGAGAACGATTTTTTTTAAAATAAGTTTTTACCATTGATCGAACACTTCGCCACTGTCATTGAGATCGGGGAATGACAGTTTGGTGACAATTAATTGTCTTCTGCTATATGAGTTCGGTATATGTGACTCCAAGCAGTTTCCACATTAACCAAATGCTTTGTTAGTATCGTGATCATAGTTGTCTCAGCTGTCTGCTCATGGTAGAATTCCGTTTACATCCCATTTTGTATTCTTGAATCGTTTCGTACCTGCTTCAATAGTTGCGGCCTCGTATTGTGCCGTGGTCGGGCTTTCGGTTGTGCCACTGGAATTGTCGGACTGCTATCGCAGTCTTGTGGGTCGGGGGAGATAGAAGAATTATTCTATTATTTTTTTACGGAAAATACTAACTTAGTAGTAACACTCGATAGTATTGACAATAGTAGCCGTATGGCTTATTTGAGGTTTTTATTTTAGCAATTCTGTATAAGCACATTTATTGCTACTTTGAGGGGTGGGGAAGTCGAGTGACTGTTGTCTCTACAGATTTCATATATGCATCTATAATTCCTTCCATAAGACCAATGTTAACTTTTTGCCTCCGTTACCCCTCACCCGATCTTCACATACAATTAATTTTGGTATAAAATTTAATGTTATGTCGTCCTCTAGTGAAACACAATTTAGAATTTAGAAATTAATTAATACAAATTAATTATAAAATGCACAGTAATGCAATCGAAAATATAAAATAAATTATGAAATTATAAGGCCCAATTTAAGGAAATCGAAAATGGTATTCACTTGAGAATCACCACGGTTTTATTTTGACATCCAAACGAATGTTTTGTGTCGATTGGGCGTGGAGTAACGGGGGCACAAAGTTAACATTGGCCTTATAAAACAAAACTCTGAGTTGGCACCTGGCAACTTCCGGTCATAAAAACTGGAGACCTCTCGGGAGAGATCTCAAACCAACCTCTACCACCTTGAACCCTCAGTAACCTTTCAGACACGAAGACCAATTATACTTCTATTTGACATCCACACGCTGCAATACCCACAGCACTATCTTCGCATCTGGAACCAGAGAAGAAAACAACCTAGACTCCCCTAAGTTTGTTGATTCGAACAATACGTTACACCCAGGCACGAAGTGCGTGGTGCGATGGTAATGTAAGTGTAATTTATGCAGTTTTGGAGTCAAGTAGTGTCCAGTAGCCGTGACGTCACGTGCCCCACCCCGCACCTGATGGTCTTGCACCTTGTACCACTGCAGGTCCATATGCTGACGCGCTCCACGGAGCGTGGCTGAACCACCGGAACGTCTTCCTCTGAAGGTAATTGCCTTTTATCTATTGTTGCAAGAGGGTTCCACTCAATGAGCAGCCTAAATTTACCCCTTGGATGTCAGGTGGCAAATTTTAATTTAGTGAATATTTTATGGTGTTACAGTACAAAATCCACTTTGGTGATTAATATGAAATATTTTCCTCTATGAGTGAAAAATTTATATTGCAACCCGTAGAAGGAGTTTTCTTGAACAGGGAAAATAGGGTTTAATTCTCAAAGATTGATTGGAAAATGCTTGATCTCAAAAAATTCCAATTTTGCTGGAAACATTTATATACAATTTTCAAAACTAACATTGGTCTTATAGAGTTTCAAATAATAAGGAAACTAATCATAACGGTGGATCAAATCATCCAGTAAATGGTCAAAATGACACTCACTTGGTTACACGATGTACGTGTGATTTTTCTTTTAGACTCGCCCTCCAAGTACTATTGCTTATTCAACAATTCTGAAATGGTCCTTCAAGGTAAATTGAACTGCAAAGTGAAGGGTTTAATTTTAAAAAGTTGTTTATGGTATAGGTCCATTATTCACTAAATATGAGTAGAGAAAAGAGAGTTATCGCAAAAACATATATATTTCAAATTTAATTTTTTAGAAATAAACCTAAGTTAAAAATTTTGAATTTAGTTAATTTAGGTTATAGATCTGGATGAAAATCTGGTTTAAAAATATAAAAATATGATGTAAACTACGCTAAATAGAATTATATCAACAATACGGTTCCCATATACAAACCTAAATTTTCATCCATTACTCAATCTTATTGATCCTTGTCACTAAAACATACACAACCTGTCCCAGTCAGTCGTTACGGACATTTGATGGATCCGGAGGAAAATTGAAGTACGACTCAATCAATCAGAAGAGTTTGGTGATTAACGAACGTCGCTCCCAAGCCACATTAGATGCCGAAGTTGCTATCTTCATCGGATGAATGATGTACCACATCGTTCAGCAGGCCGCCGCGGACGGTGGTGATTTGGAGGGATTGATAGAGCAGGCGACATTGATGTAGCAGTTCACAGGTGAAGGCCGTCGGCGGTGGCGAGTCCTCCAATGCACATGTCACCATCTGTTCGAAAGAGGAAGAAGTGTTGCTGTAATGTGAGTCGAGTATTGACTTTGGTGATTTTTATACCAAAAGGTACAAGCATCGGCATATTTGCAACGTTTACATTCAAGAGGAGATCGGTTAAGAGTTGGTGAAGCATTGGGAGACTTTTGAATTTGAGTCTTCAAATAGAAGAAGTGACACTACTTTATAAGAATCGACCTCACTTTTTAAACAGCTCTATCTATATCTCTATATAAATAAATCACAATCCCTTTTTTGACGTGACTCCATAACTCGAGAACGAGTGCACCAAATTGGACGATTCTTTTTTTGTTGTGTTCCTTAATGCCAGGGGAAGGTTTGTATGAAAGAAAATTTTTAATCCACCCAACCATTATTTAGTAATTTGACTTTAAAAATTGTAAAATATGCCTTTAAATTAACATTGGTGGAAAATGCTTTTATTAAACTGTGAGATACAAAAGAGATAATTTCCAATTACAAAGAAACTATCATTATTAAATATCAATAAAATAAATTTCATGAAACATAACGTACTTAGTATATAGTGAAAGGTTTTCCCCAAATGAGAAAAAGGGTTTATATTTATAATTCGTGAACAAATAAATCATTAATATAAGAAGTTGAGGGACAACGTTCTCCTGTAGACTTATCCCAAACCATTAACAATTTATCCCCTAGATGGCAGCACCTGATATTTGAAAATTTCCAATGCCATTTGGTTTGATCATATGTAATCAATACTAAGATTTAAATGAGTTAAAAAACATGTGTTTATTTGTTTACATTTTGGTTTTTATTTTGTCAAGGATTTAGAAATTTTACTTAGTTCAAAGCTTTTTTAATAACCAAGGTGAAAAGTGTTATAATTTGAGCTGGAATCTTTTCATTTAACTGTGCTATAATGTGAACCAGAATCTTTATAAAACTTTTTTATGGCATCAATTTGGAAAATCCATGCTTTTCACATGGCCAACTCTATGTCGCCTGTTCCCGTGTCGGAAACCCATCAAACTTATTTATTTATGCGCCAAAAAGCAAGACTAATAATGTTGTATACCAAAAAGCATTACAATAAACGATATTCACATTAAAGACAGGACAACGTCTGTCGGGTCATCTAGTGACAAATAAACATCATGATAGACAACCAGCTGCTTTGCTTTCAATATTAGTCGGCACTGTTTAGTTCAAACATTGTACACGAGCAAAGGGTTTATGAGTGTACAGAACCCATTTATACATTTTAATGACAAACGAGTTCGCACGCAGCACGCTGACGTGAGAGAAGTGAATTTCCACATATAAAACTATAAAAACTCAAAATCAGTTAAAAACATACATTTATTCCAATTTTTATTCAAATCTGAAAATATTGATTTTTTGGCTGTTCTGATGCTCCTGGTTCTATTTACCTGCAATGGTGGGAATACAATTTTGCGCATTATAAGACTAGGAGAAGGTCCAGTTAGGCTTTAAAGTAGGCGTGAGGTTGTTGGGGATGATAAAAGTACACCAACAAATGAATAATAGGGTTTTCTAATGTAAAATCCCCATAAGACAACGTACTGTGTTTAGTCGATACACGTTTTCCTTAATAACTCGGTAAATATATATGCTAGAATAACGATAGGGGGTTTAAAAGTTTTGTCACACTAATTCCCATCTTTTAACATGCGTTAATTTCACATCCGGGGCTTTTCTGACCCTTTTTGGGTCCAAAAACTCGAAATTTGAAAGATTAATCCCAAAAAAAGGGGTTTAGAGTTTTCCGATTGTTTTGCCCAACAAACTTGTCCAACAGATTATAGAAAGGAACGTCCCTACCGAATTTGAAATAAATCGGACAAAAAAAGCGACCGCTAGAGTGCATACACATATATTATATACAATTTTGAACGACCCCCCAAAACGTGTTCAGGGGGTCAAGTTATGAACTTCTATGGTGGTCCCGGGCTTAAGTTTCAC
The DNA here is from genome assembly GCA_963675035.1 of Allygus modestus. Lineage (NCBI taxonomy): Eukaryota > Metazoa > Arthropoda > Insecta > Hemiptera > Cicadellidae > Allygus > Allygus modestus. The sequence continues at coordinate 27,185,277 of OY776112.1, read as the reverse complement.
CGTGCGGGTCATGCTAATAGTTCAATTTCCATAGGAAATTCACAAATAAAACATGTCGACAATATGTAGCAAGAATGCTGAATTTGAGAGTATAAGTATTGTACGTTTTGAATGCAGGGGTGATTTTCGATTGTTGCATGTGATCAGGTTATTATTTTTCCAAATAATGTTGTTATGAATTTTATGCGGAATTACTTTCAGTGCTGGCACAGAATTAATAGTTGTGATGTTTTTTTAGACTTTGTAAAAATTAATCCCCATGAAAGTGAAGATATTTTGAATTAATCTAATATTGTGTAAAGGTTTTAAATAGTCCCGACTAGAGTTTCATAGTTGGTTTTATAGTCTGAGTACTTAATGGACCTTTAGTTAGAGAGTTGGCAGTAAACTGCCGTTGCGAGTATTCACAAAGCTAAATATTAGATTTTACGCTATGAAATGCTTGAAAAGTTCCAAAATGTTTACTCGATTAAAAGAATTGTTAAATTTTGGAAATAATATTACAAGAACATTTATAAGAGAACAATCGATTCTTAAAAAAATTAAACGGCAAGAACTGTACTAATAAATTTACTTCAGTTGACAGTTATTGCGGAAATATGGTAACTATAGGTGCAATTTAGTCTTAACTCTTAGCCTCAAGTCAGAAACAGATTGATTTCTTGTTTTACCAATCGCATTAACAAGCGAAGCATAAATCCAACATGTAGTGTAGGAAGTGATGGGTCGTCGGAACCCTCCATATTTCACCTCCCTCCTCGATTGTTTCTCGCACAGCATAAATTAAAAAATGGCAAAAACTGCTGTGAAACCGGGAAATTTATCAAAACCACCAGTGATATTTCATAAACGGAATAGATTTTGCGAAGACAAGGTTAAAGTGGCCCAGCGTAAAATCGCGACACGCTTGTGGGCGCGGAGGCGAAAAATAAATCAGTCGAGACAAACGTTCTGCCGGCGTAAACGAACCCGACCCGAGACGCATCCAGCTCCAGCGTCCTACCGGACCGCGGCCTACCTGCATCCGCCGGATTGTATTCAAATCAGCGGGAAATAAATCCGGGGAAAAAGAAACGCCGAAAATCGCGGCTACGGACAAATTCACGGGGTCTCACTTTTATAACCTGTTTGTAAAATGGGACGAACGTTTTAAATACAATGAGTGTGATAAGTATTAATTTAGCCATAAATATGGCCCGATGTTTGATAGCGCTACCGGGTGGGGTGGATAGCATCGGATTGTGTAATATGATAATCGCAAGTCGCGGCCGAACACTTCCTCGTATTGTGCCGTGGTCGGGCTTTCGGTTGTGGCACTGGAATTGTCGGACTGCTATGGCGGTCTTGTGGGTTGGGGGAGGGAGTAGAATTGTTCCATTATTGTTTATACTGAAAATACCAACTTAGTAGTAACACTCTATAGCATTGACAATAGTTGCGTTGTACAAGAAACGTCAGATTCAAATTTATTGAAGTACAATCACAGAAGTAAATACATCAGCCACTTGCAGTTAATACATGTAAAATTGACTCATTAGAACAAGATAGATCATACAATTCATTAGATCGACCTAACAGAACACTCCTGATATAAGAGGCGTTTTAAATACTTAAACATATCTGCGAAGGTCACAAGTGGCATTTCGTTGAATAGCCTCGGTTTGAATACATGCTCACAGCGTGAAAAACATAATTATGACTTTAAAAAATAAATGAACAATTATTATTTTCTTTGAAAAATTCTTTTTTAGGGAAATAAATTAACAATTATCTTTATATCTATAAATACGAAATTGCGATCAACGCCCAGGCCAAACTATTCCACCTAGAAGCACGAAATGTAGCATGTAGACTCCTCTTTTAGTAAAGGCACCCACTAAGAAGGGATTTTAAGAAATTCCCATAGGGCTATGCCCCACGGGGCTTCAAAGTTCCAAATCTGTGTTATTCTCATGGACATTCACTTTGGTTGAGCTGATGAAAATTCTATCAGCTGATTATAATTCGTAGTAGTTCCACGGGTCAACCACAGAATGCAGCACACACAACTGTCGTATTCCTGGGTGAAACCGGGAACGATGGCAGCTAGTAAATATTTGACGATTCCATGAAGTAAAGATGTTATCAAACTAAACTATTTCTATGTCATTATTACTTACTGACATTGTACATAAATACAGCCAAGGCAAATTTCGTTTGTCGATTCTTGGATACAAAAATCCGTTCTTATATATACTTCACTATTTACTCCAAATTAATATTAATTTAATTCAACAACAGTTTTCAAGGAACTTATCCTGTAAAAACCATGTCAAACATAATTTTGGATTAGAAATACTTAAACCACTGATTACTCGGCATTATAATAATTAGTCTGTCTATAAATAGTTTAAAGTTGGCAACTATTCTGATTAATCAGCAATTGACTTTTAAAAATATGAATTCCAATTAAACACAATATTTAAAAAAATTGTATTTTTCAACATACGTCATCTTGTGTGAACAAATTACCTCGACCCACGTTATAAATCACAAACTCACACCTCCAAAACTCCGGGGAAACTAGTAGCGTCCAATTATGCAGCCAATTTAGCGCCGAAACCCTCCGGAAGCGTATCTCCGATCGGAGGATTTATCAAGGGAAATCAGCTGACACAGCTGATCAGCTGTGCAGGAATCAGCTGGGGGATCAGCTGATCCGGCGGAATTGGATGTAATTTTTAAACCGCGTCCACCTAACGACATAACGTGACACGGGGTCGCGCCGGCGAGGCACTTGTTACCACGGGCCACCCACGGGCCGTTGCGTAACCAGGAACAAGACTTTGCTTTCCCGCGGACCCGAATTCACATCCGAAAACAGAAAAATTTACGTAATTTGGCGCTGTCGCCGATTTGTATCTCTTCAGGTTGAGATAAGAGATGCGAGCTGCATCCCAATGAGCTGCGGCAGATTTGTCACCTGTTTGGGCGTTTAGTGCAGCCAACCTTGAGTTGGGACTTCGGGTATAATGGAGAGAGTTCAAGCAATTAACAATTAAAATCAATGAGTTCTAAAAATCTCCGATCTATACAAATTACAACACAAAAATTTTATGAAATCTCATTATCGGATTATCGGACTTTTTCCGATTCAATTGAACTATTTAACTGTACCAGCTCCATGCCTCACTCTTTTTCTCCCAATACATTTTTGTCTACTAAAGCTGTACTGCATATACAAGTATTTTATACATTTGTTACTTGTTCATATCACTTCGATTATCATATCACAATCACCTTAATACAATATAACTAGTTTTTCTGAAGGTTTTATTTGTTACACCCCCTGTTTCCTGTTTCGACTTTTTCCGCTGAGCAACATATTTCGGGCTTTGTTGACTGGGCTATTATAGCTAACAAATTCAACGTAAAAATTACATTACCTGCAATTAGAACATGTTCAGCTGGATTTTATATGCAGTAAATTTGGAAAAACTTCACTTTGTAGTGGACTAGACTGCTTCACAATTTATAAATCGAATTATCTCATTCCCCTTATCAGGTAACTCTCCTGTCAAACTTTACTTCCGATTCCACAGACAACATTTATTTTCAGTCTATCAACATCGTCACTTAATCACTATGTGATACACCGACCCAACTTGGGCGTATTTTAAGGGGAATACGAAAAAATGGATGAGTGTAGAGTGGGTGTGATGCCTTGTTTATCCTTCTCACTGACTAAGTCCCACTGATTCTTTAGCCATGATCATGAATTAATAGCCCAATGACCAATGACAGCTGGATCTAGTATCGAACATTGACAAAATGTTCCCAGGACTTTGCTCAGGATCGATCGGCGTCTGCTAGAAAGTCAGCCAAAGAAAAGCACTTTCTTGAGCTCGTCCGGGCCGACTGTATGTAATGGCGAGGACTCACCTCACCTCGCATCCACAGATGACGGGTGGGGTCGCGGCACTTAGCGGCCGGTAACGCTCGGAATAACTTAGAAACCCAACGATCGCCGATACAAAAAGCCATTATCGAAAAGTGCGTTTCACGTTCTCGCTCGTGGCGAATCGAAGCGTAATTTAGCGTCTTGTCCGGCTGACAGCTCAATTCGCTATCGCATAATGAAAATCTCCTATTTGAACTGGTTTCCAATGACTTGCACTCGGCGCTAGGACACGCGGACACGCGGACGGTATCGCGGCAGTAAACATGGGGACTCACGAGCCGAGTGCGTTTACAGTGCGTCTACGTGTACGAGTGTGCGAGTGTGCGAGTGTGCGAGTGTGTGCGAGTCGGGCTTGTCTCTCCGGTCGGTGATTGATTCTTCGCGGCCACTCGGTTTGTCGAGTGATACATTTCAATTTGACAAGTGCCGTTTCGAAGATTGAAGAAGGTTTTAGCTTTGTAGATGTTCCGTCTTAAGAAAGCAAATCATTTAGATACCACCCAATTACAATTATCTATAATATTATAAAGAAGAGGTGGTTTCTGTCTGTCTGATGTTCCGGGTGAACGCAAAAACTGCTGAACCGACTGAGCTGAAACTTTACACAAAGGTAGATCTTGAACCCATGCAACACATAGGCCTATTCACTTCCTTAAAATCCCCTCGGGCTACGCCCCGTGAACGTTCTAAGTTTCAATGTTTACATTTCAGACGAAAGTAAACATTCAGAAACTGTAATGCGAACAGCTGTGGATACTTCCTTTTGACAGCTTAAAGAGCAGAAGTTAGAACAGCTGTTTCAAGCTATCTAAAATGCAAATTGCATTGACAAAAGAACGGGTAAAGAAAACACCTGTGCGAAGAACGGGTACATCAGCTAGTTCTTTGATAAATAATACATGTGTAGCCTAGACGATGTATTTTACAATACTAGAGTAGGCCTACAACTGAGTGAATAGTACTTTTTGAAGCCGTAATATTTCGAACATAAGTTTAAATTTGATTGCAAAAATAAATCTCAAAATTCGTTTTTGAAAGGAAACAAAATTAGAATTGTAAAATTGTTAAGACAAATTGTATAATTCATTTGAATAATCCTCTGTTGTGAAAAGAATGCCTTAGATTTTCCGATATTTCATGTAAGCATTTGAAGATGGTTTTGAAGCGATTAACTTTTTAGATATTAGTTAATAAAAAGTAATTAAGCTAATTAAGCAATTAAGTAACTAAGCAAAAAAGGTAATTAGCTAATAAAATAGTTGTTTAAATATTAGTTGTTTGATGTGATCATATAATGCAATTATTATTCGTAGGAGACAAAATAATTTGGCTTGACTTTACTTACTTACAGTTATCATCCGGATTGTTTTTTTTTTTCTCAGACACTTGCAGAAATAAAGTACATAATGCAGAACCCAACGTATTCAACGGCGTATGTAAATCCAACAATTATAGACAAGGTGTAGAGCAACTTTATAAGATACATTTTTACAATTTACAAAATCCACATCCATCAAACAAACTGGGAGATCCTGATGATGATCAAAGTGCAATTTTACAAAGCGTTTATTGAAAATTTAAAAAATACCTGACCGTTTTTGAAATCCACTGGACACACTCGCTACGACAGTTTATTATGATAGTCTTCTTTTTAAATGTGTTTCACTCACTTCAGTATAAACATAATCTAGCGTATATCACATACAAATTGATGAACGGCGAGAGTACGATGGCTTCAATATTATACCGTACTCTAATTGGCTCGTGGCCAGAACAGGTACAGGCACAGTTGAGGAGCTGTCCTATCACAGTCCCATTGTTCACCGATCCTTGACCTCACAATCACCGATTCCATCCTCTTCACTCCCCCGTCCTTCATTCTTTATCTCTTTACTTTCTGTTTTCTCTTGTTGTAAGACTATTTTGTTTTCTCCCGGTCCCATATGGAATGGCATTTAAATTTAATAACCTGCTGTGACGTTGAGAGTCCCAACGATGGGTAATTTATGCTGACCGGGGTAGAAGTGGGTAATAGATAGAGTGTTTTGAAGATAAGTTCATATATTCTAAATGTATTTGGAATTCTGAGGGTATAAGTGCTGTTAGGAGCTCGGAGCAGATATAATTCTGAATGTTTAAGAACTTTTTTTAAGAATTGTTCAACCTCTTCCTTAACCAACAAAAGTAAGACTAACAAAATATTTAGCTAACTTTTATTTTATTGGTTCGCCTCCATAATCTTTCTTTGCCTTATTCTAGCTTCCAAATGGCTGAATAGCAATATTTTCCATTATATCTAATGTTTTCCTATTAATATATACGGAAGACAAATTTAGTGGGTTGTTGAGGGTAAGGTGATTTTACGTGTACAGGTGTCCGTCCATTCTAGGATATAGGCTTCAGGCTATACATGATACTGGCTGCAGGCCAAATGCTACAAGCTAGAGGCTAGAGGCTACAGGCTAGAAACTGCAGTCCAAATGTTACATGCTACAGGCTACATGCTACAGTCTACAGGCTACAGGCTGCAGACCACTGGCTGCATGCTACAGGCTGCAAGCTATAGGCTTCATGCTGCATGCTACATGCTACATGCTCCGGCCTGCAGGCTACAGGCTTCATGCTTCATGCTACAGGCTGCACTCTACATGCTCCATGCTACAGGATACAGGCTACATACTACAGGCTACAGGCAATGACTACAGATACAATTTATATGTAATTTTATTTATATACAATTGTATATGTAGTCATTGCTACAGGCTAGTCTCAATGACGAGAGGGGAATTTTTTGCTCGATCATATTACATATGGAGTAATAGTGTGCACTGTAATATGCATGATTATCCTAGCTACCATGCAGTTAAATATTACCATTAGCGAGGCAACACAAATACTTCATTCAGCGTGTTCCGGCGCACAAGCGACTCTGCGAACAGCCGCTTATTCTAGATGACCTAGCGATTGCACCTGAAGCACCTCGTTCAATCATGAGCAGAGTGCATCACCGACCGAAGCGGTAGCGTGAAGCGTCAATAGCGTATTATTAGAGGGCAAATGAAGCCATCCGCCGGTGTGACTAAAGATACGCTCAGCGTTCACATTAGCCAACGCCGCGATACGCCACCATCTGCCATAACTGGCGTATCGTCCAACACAGGCGTGATGTGGGGGAGTGGAGGCCAGATTGGAATAGCACTGGTTATGGTGTACGTTCGAGTGCAAAGAGAAGTGTAATGTTGTCCGTTCAATATAATTGTTTTGTTGAAAAAAGAACGAACTATATTTTACTAAGTTTACTGAAAGTGTTTGATACTGACGTGCAATCCAAAAATATTTTATAGAGTAACCCTCTTTTTTGGACGATCAGACGATTTTAGATGAATTGTAGTGACTCAATAAGAATGAATCCCTCTACGAGAAACTGCGTTAGCAGGTGTGTAATCAACTGGGGCCCAATTGTTCTATTGCGATTGACGTTTCACGTTCAATATTGCTCGCTATTTATTATGTTACACGGTTCAAATACAAGCTAAACAATAGCAGTTATTAGTTCGGCTAAAATGCCACACTGTGGATGATCTAGGGTCGATGTAGGGTGTCGTTGAAAGCTAATTTATGACGTCATCGTATATTTACGATTATTTATATAATTAAGGGCCGCTTTCCTCAAGTAAAGTTTAACTTAATCTTTAGTTTAAACTTAAGTTTATAAGGAATCCCACTTTCCCAATGTGTTATGGGTAGTTTATACCCGGTTTATGTTAAACCTATAGATAGGACCTGGTTTAATGTTTTTGTTTTATGCTACCATAACCTTAAATCCTGTGTAATAAAAATTGTTTTTGGTTTTTTCAGTTTAACTAGTGGGTAAATGAACAAACAAAATCGTATAAAAATGTTGCCAGCTTGATATTTTGTGGATTAAACTGAACTGTCTGGATAAAATATTCGGAGAAACGAATTGTGCCTTAATCCCAAGTTCAAAACGAGTTCGCACGCAGCACGCTGACATGAGGGAAGTGAATTTCCACATAAAAACTATAAAAACTCAAAATCAGTTAAAAACATACATTTATTCCAATTTTTATTCAAATCTGAAAATATTAATTTTTTGGCTGTTCTGATACTCCTGGTTCTATTTACCTGCAATGCTGGGAATACAATTTTGTGCATTATAAGGTTAGGAAAAGGTCCAGTCAGGCTTTAAAGTAGGCGTGAGGTTGTTGGGGATGATAAAAGTACACCAAAAAATGATTAACAGGCTTTTCTAATGTAAAACCCCCATAAGACAACGTACTGTGTTTGGCCGATACACATTTTCTTTAATAACTCGGTAAATATTTATGCTAGAATGACGAGAGAGGGCTTAAAAGTTTCGCCACACTAATTCCCACCTTTTTACCCTAGTTACTCTCACATCAGGGGCTTTTCTGATCCTTTTTGAGGCCAAAAACTCGAAATTTGAAAGATTAATCCCCCAAAAAAGGGGTTTAGAGTTTTCAGATTGTTTTTCCCAACGAGCTTGTCAAACTGATTATAGAAAGGAACGTCCCTACCAAATTTGAACTAAATCGGACAAAAAATGCGACCGCTAGAGTGCCTACACACACATATATATATATATATATATATATATATATATATATATATAACATTTTGAACGAACCCCCAAAACGTTTTCAGGGGGTCACGTTAGGAACTTCTATGGTGGTCCCTGGCTTCACCGTGCGGGTCATGCTAATAGTTCACTTTCCATAGGAAATTCACTAATAATCCCAGGTTTAGTTTAAACTTTAGTTGGGGAAAGCTAAGAGCGTATATACTAAGAGTTTTTGTATATAGTTGTATAATCAAAATTAAGTTTACCAGGACCAAGTGTAACAATATCTAGTGAATATCAATATGTATTGCATACTAAGTAGTTTTAAACGTCCTAACTACTTATTAAATCACCAATAGATTACGTACGCAGTCAGAAACGTACAAGCAACGTTCCAGTGATGATTCACAAACGATCCCGAAATCGCCGCATACAAAGCCCCCTTTTAACTGTGTTTACAAGATAATTTTAACGTGCCGGGGAACCGCCGCTATCAACTAAGTGGCCGTAACCCGCGTGTAAACAGCGCCGCATGCCCGGTGGCCGCGTACGGCGGTCTTTAGTCGGAATGCCGCGAATACTACACATAATTACAACCGGCGCTTTCCCCGCACCCTCTTAGCGGCGATAAGAAAGCGTCCGCACCACCTGTTAAGTGATCCCGCGATCTCGGGCTTTACCGCGTCCTCGCACTTAAATCCTAATATCGCGGTAAGCCTCGTAAACCCTGATAAGCCGGCATTAGACGCCATTAGGCACAAGTGCCGGTGCTCATTAAACTTATCCGGTAGTAAAACCCGCGTAGACGAAAACCACCGAATCAACTGTAAATCCTGGCCGAGGGACCAATAGAAAACAATCGAGGATGGATGTTGTAAAGCAGGAGTAAAGAGGCGGCCCACGATGGTGGGAACGAGAATTGAATATGTTTTGTTTATGGTCGACTGTCTAATTGAATAACGAATCTGAATAAATCAGAGACAACCTCCCACGGCTGGGTGATAATTACTAGTCTATGCTGGACAAATAGATGATTTACTCGGCGGTGGAGCCTATTATTCATGACGTCACGTTTGACACGTTAGTGAGCCACTAGGTCATGGGTGTCGACGGAGGGGTTAAGGAATAACGATTCCTCGGTTCACTAGAACTGGAATATTATTCAGGGATTTTAACTTTTCTTATGGGAAAGAGGCAATGGATAATCGTTATCGGATTTCTTAAGAAGGGGCTCCAGTCACGAAACTTCTTGCGTTTTAGCGTTGTATTTTATGAGCAGGTCTTTTTGGATTTTCTCCGCAACCACATAACCTAGCTTAATAATTCAAAATACCATTTTATTTGTTTTTTAAGCTCTATAACATGGTGTAAACCAAAATTAAGTGTTTTAAAAATTTTAGGGTAAAAGATGCAAAAAACTGATTTTTGGAAAATTTAAAACCCCCATAAACCCCCCTTCCCATGGTCCGATTTTTCTGGTTTTCGAACTTAAAGTCATAAATGTCACTTTACACATTTGAGCCAAATTTCATCGAAATCGGACGTTTTTTACTCAAGTTATCGAATTCACGGACATATGTATATATATATATATATATCTATATATATATATATATCTATATATATATATCTATATATATATATATATATATATATATATATATATACCTGCTCATAAAATCTCCTATGTTAATCTTATGGGAAAAGGGTTTTTGGCTTTTCCTAAGTTAATTTTAATGTAAACTTCACATTTGCTTTTACCAATCAACTCAGCTCCACAAAACAATCATTTTGGTGTTTAAATTGTGACTCTACGTCCAACCGTTGCAGAGGTATTCAAAGTGCTAAACACAGTACGTTGTCCAATGTTATCCTTATGGAGAATAAATAACATTTGATATCTCCATTATTAATGAATGTATATTGATGAAACTTGGCACGTGGGGTCACGTAGTACTGGTATATTGATATTTGCACAAAAAATTTATTTTTGGTTGATTATCCCCGTAGCAGCGAACCTGCGTACTCAGCCCCCATGTTACTCTTATGGAGAATAAGTCAAATGTAATGACTCCCTTAATTATGAACATAAATTAATAAAACTTGGTATGTGGCTTCACCTTGTTGAGTTATATTGATATTTGCATAAAACCCCATTTTTTTAGTTCCTTGTTGCAGCAAACCTGCTTACTCAGTACCCTTGTTATTCTTATGGAGAATAATTAAAATGTTATATAGTGCTTACTTATGATTGAATATTGATTAAACTTGGTATGTGGCTTCACCTAGTTAAATTATATTTATATTTGCATAAAAACCAATTTTTTGTGTTCCTTGTTTCAGCAAACCTATGTACTCATCACCAATGCTATTCTTATGGAGAATAATTAAAATTGTATATATCGCTTATATATGAATATATTTTTATGAAACTTGGTATGCGGCTTTATATGGTATTAAGACATATATTATGCATTGGAAATTCGCTGAGTACGCAGGTTTGCTGCGAAGGGGGTATTTATATCTGCTTCCACCATAAGGCCAATGCCAAATTTCAAAGTTCGTCCCGTCCCTCCTCAACGGATTATCCGATGACGTTGATTTATGGCTCATTTTAAAGAGCAAAAAGAACCTAGCGAGTTAATAGAGCAGCATTTTAATATCACATATAATAATGATTTCATAAAATTCCAAAACATCCAGTATTTATGATTTTTTATGGGTAATCTATTACAGATATCAAAATTATGCTCACTAAAATCACCAGATATTTTTTGCTCTCAAAAACCATGAATCAACGATTTTGGATTTTACGTTCAGATGGGATGGACTTTAAAAATTAACTTTGGTCTTATGGAAAAAGAATGTAGAGGCAGAAGACTAGAGTCCCTCTAAAAATGAAAATCATTTTATTTTAACACTGACCTTTTAAAAAGGTAATATAGATCGGTTGTTAACCATCAACTTTGCACAAATTTAATTTTAATCTAACATCTTAAACTTAGTATAAACTGTTAGAGGAGTTAAATTAACTTATCTTCTAGATTAATTAAACCGTAACCTTTTCAACAAATGTCAATGACGCTGTAATACTTTCTATAGAACGACCTCGTTATCATCATAACTCATACATGAAGTAATTATGACTTTATGACTTCCATGAAGAAATATGGTTTAATTAACTTGTATAAAGACGCCATTTAACATCCGTCATTTCTACATACAGATGCTGAGAAACGTTTGATAAAATATTAAGTTAGATATTTAACGTTGGGAAACTAACTGTAAAAATGTGCTTATGTCAGTGGGAAATATTCAACTTCGATTAGGGCAAACAAATAAATAATAAAAGTGACTTCATCTTTACCAACACGGGTGGCACTCGGTGATTATACAGTGATTGTACTGTACTTGAGGGGTTTTCATTAAATATCAGGGTTATTGTAACGTCAAATGGGATTTCATGGGATTTTGGGCTAATGGGGATATTTTAATCAACCCTCATTTCCCCCCTCAGCTATTTACAAATTTTGTTATTTACTCAAATGTGTAATCAATTTTGAGAATTATAAGCACCGTAAATCAGAAATATATTTAATATAAAAATCTATGTTGGTTTCGAATCAAAATATCAAATTCAACTTTAATAACAACTTATGCGTTGTAATGAACAGGTTTCATGATGGTATACAAATTGTTCACTAACCATAGATCTGCAACTCATTATCTGATCAGTTGTTTCAACATGTGTATTTAGTTTATTTGTGTAAATCATAGAAGAAGAATATTATCCAGAATGAACATAAATAATATACTTCCTAAAATATATTTGTAATGTAATCTATTTATTTATCTTGTTTATTTAAAACCACAATCAATACAATCACATTCAAACATTACACTTGATTATAGACTTGATAGGCTATTAAGTCTACACTGTTTTTAAAAACTGGAGGGTAAAGAAATACATAGAGGGATATTTCACAGTAGATCAAGAAACAAAGTGGGATTTTCTTACTAGTTCTGTGGGATATATTTTACCGCAGATAGAAACACTGGTGGTACATTATACTTATTGGTACAGAGAGTATTAGGTCTAACGCTTTAAGAGACATCGGTTCAAACCCATACGGTTGTTGATCCCTCGAGAATCGAATCCACAATCCCATGAAGTGGGAGTCCTTACCGTTACGCTGGCAAGTTATCTATGTAAGAGGGAGCTACAGTTATCAGCATCTACCTGTTTCTCCCTCAAGTTAACTTTCAAATTCCTCCCCCCTCATTCCTCCCCCCCTCATTCCTCCCCCCTCATTCCTCCCCCCTCATTCCTCCCCCCTAATTCCTCCCCCCTCATTCCTCCCCCCTCATTCCCCCCCTCATTCCTCACCGGATTATCCGAAGTTGTAGATTCATGCCTCATTTTATAGAATACAAAAATCATGGCGATTTCAGAGAGCAGATTATCGATATCACAGATAATTCACCCATAACAAGTCTTAAATATTAAATACTAGCTGGCCCGATAGGCGTTGCCCTGTCCTAATGTCATTGAAATTGTTTTATGTAAAATACTCATTAATTTTCAAGATTTGAGTTACCATTCAAGAGGATTTGTTATTTCCATAATGAAAATATGTTAATGCCTTTCAAGTATGTTTATATATAAACCTAGTTAACCGCTGTTTCGTTTAACTAAATCAATGGGAACTTTGAAGACCAGTGGAACAGAGCCCTTAGGTCGGATTAAACATTTTATTTTGTAATAACCTTGTCCGGACATTAACGAACACAAAAAAAGAATTATTCAATTTGGTGCACTCATTCTCAAGTTATTGGACAATTCTCAACATAGGGAAATAGGGATTCATTTTTATATATTAAGATTTTTTAATTTTGATAAGCTATTATTAGGTACTAGGTATTTTTTGCTCTGGACCATAAATCAACGATATAGAGTAATTCGTAGAGCAGAGACGCGGTTTGAAAAAATGCCATTGGTCTTATGGGGAAATAGGTTGGAAACGCGAAATATTTCGTGACTGGAGTCCAGGCTTAAGAGACATCGGTTCAAATCCATTCGGTTGTAGATCCCCGGGAGTCGAATCCACGACTCAATGAGCCGAAGTTTTTTGTGCTTACCATTATCACGGAGACACGATATCTCTTTGTGATAGTACGAAACCGTACTGAAAAGAGAAGGTGTTAATACCAAAGGTCCAGTCAAGTACGCCACCTACGAGCAACAGTCTTATCCACAGCCCCACCGGAATGCCACTCCGCCCCGCTCAGATTATGGTAATGGGGGATCAGACCCGCGAGGTAGTCAGCCGCTATTCATACGGCTCCCGCGAATTAGTTTATTTAAATAAAGGATTTCAGATTTTTATGAAGCGGGCGTTATAAATCCGATCTTGTTAAGGAGCCGGGGCGAGGTGATGGCCGTAATTGTTGCGTAAATAATTCTCCGGGTCTTGAATGGGCAGTTAGGCGAAGTGTGACACTTGGGAGTTCAGCGAGTCGCAGAGTGGAAGAATGATGACGACCAGATCGAACTTTTTGAGGGCGTCTTTTTTGAATTCCTTATGCCAACTGTGTGCATTACTCTTTTATTTCTCGAATTTTAATTTCATCAACAAATTTTACAAATGGATATATATTTTTAAATTACTTTTCCATAAGGCCTGATCACACTATTTCTCAAGATTTGTTCATAGGCCGTGTCTCCCTTATATTTAATCAAAACCAACAATTGAGCCACCATTTTGAACGTTAGCTTCACCGCTAAATACAAAGAAAACTCGAAACAAAACAAGTACAGTTTAATTGTTAATTCTCACTTATTTATTTGCTAACGTATTGGTATTGCCATTTTACAGCGACAAGATAAATTACCTCAAAATAGGTGGTTCAATGAGTAAGCTGTATTTGGTAAGTTCTAGTTTCTTTTCTTTTCGTGGCCATCTTGACCACTAACACTAGCCTTATAACCCTGCCATTTGGTGCGCTTTAGGAATGAATACATCCACAAAGGTCAGACCCAATGTTAAAAATTCAGACGCTTTGTCTGACGCTTGGAGCGTTTTAGACGATGTTCTGTACCAAAACCAAAGAAAGCGTCAGCAGTGTGTTTCTTGTTGGCAAGGCTACGTACACGTCCGACGTGAGCCGCTACTGTTCACGTCCGTTCCAAATTATGCACCGTACGTTACTTTTCCTGTGATTTTTAAAACAAATTGAGAGCCAGAAAACCTCCTAACCTAACCTAACGTAACCTAACCTATCCTAACCTAACCTAACGTAACGTAACCTAACCTAACCTAACCTAACCTAAGCGGTAGCGAAGTGAATTTGCCCTTACATTGGACGTGTACGTAGTCACTTCGTTTCTTGTTCGAATGTGTGCAATTAGTCATCTGATGCTGTCTCGAGCGATATCTCTCGTTTAAGGGTAAAACTATGACAAGCTGTTCTCAACTTTGGTTGAATTTTTCCAAAAGACCTGACTTTCTTAGTGTTTGCGTATTCTGGCTTTACTCCTTTTTATGGTCGTTGCGACCTCGTCTGTCCACGCCTGACCGCGACCGAGGGTGACACTGCCCCGCTACCGTTCCACATACACTTTAATAAATCACAGCAGCTTTCTTTGCACTACGCGAACCGTTTAAGTCTTGTTCCCGTTTGCGCAATGGTGGACTCCCATTTGTCTTGCGCATGCGCAGTGACTCGTCGTGGGCGTGTTATATTAATGTTCACACGCTAAGTACACCGCGTGCGCGCGCCTGCGTGCGTGTGTGTACGACAGTTTACATTGTCCGTGTGGGTGTCATTTACCTCACACTGAGCGGCTGCATATTGTTAGGATAATCAGATTCTGTTCATTCAACATAGTTGCTACTTGGGTGGACCACTGCACAGAACGCCGTTTACATACATTACAACCCAGGAACGATAAAGTTATTTATTGTACACTTTTCTTATCACAACTACACTTTGTTTAGTTTGCTTAGTTGTTTGTCTTATTTAACTTTCTCTCTACGAACTATTACAATTTAGGATGTAATAGTTTCAAACAATATGAACGTGGAAACTAAAGTAAACCAACGTACGATTTTTGTTATTGTGGGGAGGACTCATTAGTAGTGGATATACGTTACTTGGTCTAAACAACTATATTTTGTTACAATATAGACTTAATTTACTTAAATATTTTGTTAGTGAATTTACTATGGAAAGTGAACTATTAGCATGAACCACACGGTGATACTTAAGCCCGGGACCACCATAGAAGTTCCTAACGTGACCCCCTGAACACGTTTTGGGGGGTCGTTCAAAATTATATATATACATATATGTTTGCACTCTAGCGGTCACATTTTTTTGTCAGATTTACTTCAAATTTGGTAGGGGCATTCCTTTTTGTAATCGGTTGGACAATTTCGATGGGGTTGACAATCGGAAAACTCTAACCCCCTTTTTGGGGGGTTTTAAATTTTTTAATTTGGGTTTTTGGGCCCAAGAAGGGTCAGATAAGCCCTGAATGTAAGATTAATGGTTATATAACGTAAAAAGGCAAAAATGTTATACCCTCCCTCATCATTCTAGCACTAATATTTACCAAGTTATTAAGGAAAATGAAAATTGAGTAAACACAGTACGTTGTCTTATGGGGATTTTACAATGGAAAAGGCTGTTTTTCATATCTTGATGTAATTTTATCACTCCTAATACCCCCATACCGATTTTTTATCCTGATGGTACATCCTCCTAAGCTTACAATGCACAACATTGCCATCCCAATACTGCATTTAAATAGACCAGAATGAATATTTTGCTAAATACCCCCGTCACAGCAAACCTGCTTACTCAGCGAATTTCCAATGCAT
Source organism: Allygus modestus (assembly GCA_963675035.1). NCBI lineage: Eukaryota > Metazoa > Arthropoda > Insecta > Hemiptera > Cicadellidae > Allygus > Allygus modestus. The sequence continues at coordinate 27,168,851 of OY776112.1, read as the reverse complement.
ATATATGTGAATCACTACTACATAAAGCTATTTACCAAGTTTCACAAAAATACGTCCATAAATAAGTGATATATAGCATTTTATTTATTCTCCATAAGAATAAAATTAGGGTTGAGGACGCAGGTTTGCTGCAACGAGGAAGATAAGTAATGTTTTTTTTTTGCAATTATCAATACAACTGAACCAGGTTAAGCTACATACCAAGTTCTCTTAATATAGGTTCATAATTAAGGGAGATATACAACTTTACTTATTCTCCATATGAATAACATGGGGGCCGAGTATGCAGGTTTACTGCTACGGTGACTATCAACAAAAAACTTGTTTTTTGTGCTAATATCAATATACCACAACTAGTTGAAGCCACATACCAAGTTTCATCAATATACATCCATAAATAATCGAGATATAGAATTTTATTTATTCTCCATAAGGATAACATTGGACAACGTACTGTGTATAGCACTTTGAATATCTCTACAACGGTTGGACGTAGAACAACGATTAAAACACCAAAATGTTTGTTTTGTTGAGCTAAACACATTCATAAACAGAAATGTGAAGTTTTTAGTAAAACTATATGATAAAAATCTAAAAACCTTTTTCCCTTAAGATTAACATGGGACACGTTTTCTTGGATTTTCTCCGCAACCACTTAACCTAGGTTAATGATTCAAAATACTAAATTATTTGTTTTTTAAAGTTCTATAAAATGGCTATAACCAAAATTGAGTGTTTTTAACATTTTCGGGTCAAATTTGCAAAAAACCGATTTTTGGAAAATTGTAAACCCCCAAAAACCCCCTTCCCATAGTGTGATCAATCTGGTTTTCGAACTTAAAAGTCATAAATCCTACTCACCACATTTGTGCCAAATTTCATCAAAATCGGGCGCTTCTTTCAAAAGTTATCGCGGTAACGGACACATATATATATATAGATATATATATATACATATATATAAATTTGAACGAATAGTGTTTTTGGTATCTGGGGACCTCAAAACGAAAAGTTATCATGGTCTCGGGCTTAAGTCTTACCATGCCACCTACGGTAATAGCTTCTTCCCTATAGGGCAAATTCGCTAAAATGTCACAAATCTTTGTTTAAACCCGTTATTTTATTTTTTAAAGTTTTTATTGGGGAAATTCATTTCCCTAACGTCAGTGTGCTGCGTGCGAACTCGTTTTTATTTTAATAACTTTTATATAGTAAAGAAAATCATAAATTGGTATTTACGTTCGTATTTTTCCTATGAGGATGAAGTCAATATAGGCTCGTAAAATCTGTAACAAATAGATCTTGCTTCTTTGGATTACTTGACAACAAACAAGGCATCAAGCAAACCTACAGTTTTGTTATGTATACAGTCAGGTGGTTACACACATAAAGTAAAAAAAATAACAGATGCATTTTTTATATCGAATACGTTAAGAGTTCCCGGCGCCCCAGTCACGGAACTCTTCTCGTTTCCACCTACTTCTCGTTTCCCCATAAGGCCAATGTTAACTTTCAAAGCCTGAACCTCTTTAACGGTTTATCCCATATAATTTATTTATAGCTACAGTATTTTAAATAGGAATAAATACCTGATTATTTCAATGACCAAAATTGCAATATCACACACAATAATTATTGACCTATATGATATCGAAATTTTGCACACTAAAATCGCTGGGTATTTTTTTGTTCTTTAAAATGAATAATAAATCATAAATTTTGGACAATCCGTTAAGGAGGGACGGACCTTGAAAATTAACATTGTCCTAAAGGATGAAGCAAGTAGAAACGCCAAAAGCTTCATGACTGGAGCCCACTCCTTGATATTGTGTCTAAAGTATTTTAAGAAAGTATTCTATCTAAAAAACTAAATTATCAAGTTATATCCCGTTAGCAATAGCCCCTAAGCTTTATCTTGAGCATGTTCGGTTAGCATTGAGAGCTGCCCTTGGCTTCAAGAGGCTGCGATCCAAAGGCGAAGGTTGCCCGATTTCACAGTCAATCTCACCCGGCCATTGCGCAACAAACGGAAATGCACGCGGAAGTGCCCTAAGGTACCCTCCGTCAACCCCTGGTCACCGGTGGAGGGTAGAAGACAAAGGAGGTGGTGGGAACCGAGCCGAGGGGAGCGAACAAGTGAGAACCTGTGAGTAACGAGAAGGTGCAGTAGTCGGGTAGTGCGATCAAAATAAATATCCAAGTGACTACGTACACGTCCAATGGAAGGGCAAATTCACTTCGCCACCGCTTAGGTTAGGTAGGTTAGGTTACATTACGTTACGTTAGGTTAGGTTACGTTACGTTAGGTTAGGTTAGGAGGTTTTCTGGCTCTCAATTTGTTTTAAAAATCACAGGAAAAGTAACGTACGGTGCATAATTTGGAACGGACGTGAACAGTAGCGGCTCACGTCGGACGTGTACGTAGCCTCTGCCAATAAATATTGTACCTCAGCGTTCCTTGAGAGACTCCCCCCGTTTAAAATCCCCCTTTGGAATCCTCTTTGGGATCCCTTTATCCCTTGAAAATTTGAGGGGTCTTGACCGATTTACCTTAAAACCGTTTTTTGCGCTCTCCTAGCAAATAATCCGTTGGCGTTAAAATAAACAGAATTGGACAGTAGAGTAAACAGCTTGGAGAGAATTAATAGACGGAATAAATAAGTGAAGAGTAAAATTAGTCGTTTGTACTTTTGTGGTTGATTTAAAGTAACATTTATAAGGACCTCAACAAGTTTGCCCTTAATACAAAAATTTCTGTGTTAATAGAGGAGATAAATATTACAATCGGTCAGTAATTAATTACAAGAACTCTTCGTACTGCCTTTTGACAAAGCGTCAAAAGCAAAAGACAAATCTAAGTATCAGACGACCGTTGCATTCTTTGTGACTTAAAAACCTCAAACCAATTTTATTGAAATTAAATAATTTATTGTTTGAGTATTGTTTTTAGTTAAATTATTGTAGGAGTTACAGCCTCCTATCCAGCCAATAACAGCCAATAACCTACCTCCTGCAGGAGCTTATCCCGAAACTTTTACTCTTAATGAAACGCAATTTCTGACAAATCACATAAACAATTAGCACAAAGCCGTAGCCAGGAACATTTTTTGGGGGGGGTTTGGGCTCCGGGGTTACAGGAAGTAACTTCCAAACTTTCATTTTAATGCAATTCTTAATATAATCTAATGTTAAAGTAAGATTTGTGAAGTTTTAAATATTTAAATAGTACTTATATATATATAGTTATTATTATTATTAAATAACCCAGAAAACACAGCAGTAATCGTATCAACTAAATTCTTCTTTCTTCTTTTTATTTCAAGCTTGCCAACTTAAAACACACACTTTTGAACGTCCTTAAATGTCACTACTAACAAGATATAACAACATAAAACGACATTTGTGAAAAATAATTTCAACACAATAAATACCAGAGTTTCGTTTTTGGCATATTTTCACTCAGTCCTCAGTCTATAATGATAGAAGGTGGTTGGTACAAGAAAAAACTAAGGTATATGGAAATGGAAAATCAAGTTTTAATGATTACAGATAAACTAAACACGTTCTTATAAGAAAGATACTTCATTTACAAAACAAAGTTAAGCCTCCGGTTCTTTTTTTGGAAAAAAACTATTAATCACATCTTCCGTCGGAATTTCTCTCTCCCTGTGAAATCAGTGCTAAGCCACTCAGACGGCTTTGACCACAAGAGTTTCTTAAATAAGTTTTCAGCCTTCCGAGGGTCGAAAAGCTACGTTTGGGAGTGCAGGTGGTCACTGGAAGTGTGGCGAAAATATTAAGCATAATAAATATATTTGGGTGTAAATCTTTGTTGCATTCTCCTAAGCTTTCAATGGCACACGTAGGCCGGTTAATTTCTTTTTTCTTATATTTAAAATAAAAAATAATTTTGCTTGCCTTGCCTGGTCAAATAAAGGTTAGGGCAAGGGCCCTTGATGCAGGAGCATGCATAATTAAAATAAAAATATATTTTCACTGTTTTGTTTGGTTTTACTTATCTCACTGAGCATTTATATCGTCGTATAAGTCAATTAAACAGACGACACAAAGCTTTAGGAAGACTAACTGTCACTATGAAAAAAATGTAAACTGCACAGTGCACACACGATCAGCCGAATACGTCCTGATGAGTGAATTGACAGGTTATGTCAAATTCCCGCTCATTCGTTCACACTCCCCCGCGATCCCTACGACGCCCGACGTGGCGTCCGCACAGCTGACTAACTACGACTTTCTTTATGACTTGAACGAACAAAATTAATTAAACAAATAAGTAAATTTGTATTTCCTTTATTTTTAAGTTTATTCCTTGTCATCATTAAATTTTCAAACAATTTGTTATGATAAAATTCTACACATTTTTTGTTGGTCTGTTTTTTATTATTTATCTCAAAATTTCGGGGGGGGGTTTCGACCCCCTGACCCCCCCCATTGGCTACGGCCTTGAATTAGCACCAACCACGTATTTTTTACGCCTTGCTAACTTTTGTATTCCATCACCAACACGGAAATAGCGTTTCGAACTAGTTATTCAAAACAATGTAACTCTAAACCTAAACAAAATAAACCGACGTATAAAACAATGTTGTGCAAGACAACAGAATGAAATATTATTTCGGGCCTCTAATGTAAATGTCCCGGTCCTTAACAGTAGATTAATTTGCATATAATGGGACTGCACAGCGTGAATTTAAAGCAATAATATGTGTCTTTCATTAACATTCATCGCCTTGTCTGAAATAATTCATTCAAAATAAATAACGTAGACAACAGCGGCGCTAAGGGGCGTGACCTGGAAGGTGGGCCGGCAACGAAATGGCAAAGCTCAAAATACAAGGTCTTAATTAAATTTGGATCACTTTATTTGGATATCCTGTCAGCACATGTCTCCCGAGTTAATTTTTATTCATTAAACAAACCTCGTGAAAGCGATTTATAATGGTTGTGTAACAGAATGAATCTAACTCCTTTCACCACCTGGAAACTGGTGTGATTTATTTCAAACAAACTGAATTGGAGATGTTCTGACTCTAATGTGAATCATAGTCACAAAATAACTAAGATAGTTTCGTTATCCGTCAATGAAGTTTAAATTTTTTGACACATGTATTTATGTACTAAGACATTGGAGAGACCTTTGTAGAACCTAAGATTGAAGTTATTCATTTTATTTTAAAAGAGGGTATTTTAAAAGCCTTAAATATTTAACAGCTAATTATAGCGGCCGTCTTAAAAAATATTATAACAACCCAAATCACATAAACTACCAATAACACAGTTCATTGAGGCAATATGAATTGATTGACTCTACATTAACTTTATAATGTTTTTACAATCTTTAAATATGCGTCATTCCTTAGGATCTGCATAAAATATATATAAAAACAGCAATATTGATTATGAAGTGGATATTCTATATAGTAATACGCTAGGGGGTTTTCTTCAGTCATAACTTGATAAAGGATGGATTTAACGTTTTAGGTGTCAAATTAAAGTTGTTTTTACGTAGATTTACCAATACGTCTCAGAATTGTAAGAAAGGGCATCACTTAAATACAGTAAACGGCTGAATTTTCGGAAAAGTGGCGCTATACGACGGCGGAAGTCTAAACTACGGGCTGATTGAAAGTGAAATAAAATAAAATTAAAAGATTCTTAAGTGTGTTGTTATCATCCGTTTTAATATCAAATTTTTTGTGATATTTGTTCACAGCTGAATTAACCTTTCGTTGGGTAAAAACTTTCTCGAAATCGAACATTAGGACAACTAGTACAAATAAATGGGTTTCAACAATATTTTAAATCTGTCTGTAAAATCAAACAATAAAATATCCATTAAAATAAAACGCACCTTGGAGGTAAATTGGCCGATCCCACAAAGATAAACCGGCGAAATCTCCTTTACAGAGGATGAGACATCGTGCATCGGTAACCTTCAGAAGGATTGCCTAACCCCCTCTCTGTTTATGGGGTTAAGCCAGATTATTGGTGTTTGACTACACACCAACACATTAAGTCAAAACACTTTCAATGCTGTAAACTATCTTCTTAAACAAGCCTTGAATATATGTGTTGAAGCCTACGCAGATTTACACAAGGCCCACGTTATTGTGGATCCGCTTAACCGGGGCCTTGACAACTTGTTGGGGCTTTTCACAAAGGAAAGCTTAGAGGACAAATTAGGCAGGCGTTTGTTAAAGTATTAAGGTGTTTCATTTTGTTTCCTGGCGATGGCGCCTCTTAGAAGACTGACATAGATTTGTGGTATTAAATGTAATATGTACCTCGGTGTGACAATACATTAAATTAAACCTACTGTATCTTATAGAGTTTCGCCCAGGACAGCTTATCCTCAAGATAAGCGACAGCTTATCCTCAAGATAAGCTATGTAAAGAACATGTGGTTTACCTTCCGCGATTAACAAACAAATTTGTATTTATAAATTCTAACTTAATATCCAGTTTTCATTTTAAATCAATTCATATTTATAAGCTTTAACCGGCTTTATAAGCTTGAGGACAGGGTTTAATCTTCTTCATTTTTTACTTACGTTTGTAACTCACCTGAGCACACGCCCTTGCACTTGTGTACTAGAATTGTTTTGATTGTACGTTTGATATTTTGTGTATCACAAGTGTGTTTATTTTCGTTTAGATCGTTTTTACTGCTCTGTTACGATTCTCTGTTTTGGCTTGTTTGTGTTTTTCAGGTTTTCCTTTATTGTGCCACTAATTTTGTTATGTTCTAGGTATGCTTTCCACCTGAAGACGGCACCAGATTCCAAATCCCGAAAGGTTTTGAACGTTTGTTTTTACTTATCAGGAATGGAAAATCTCCATAATAATATCTTTTAAATAACAAGTATGTAATATTAAAAATCCTAAAACACATCTAAAATTTTCCCAAAACTATATATTGTTTAAAAAATTAACCTTAAGTACCTGGGGGGCGTGTTTTTCTCAGGGAAGGTCAGTCAGTTTATTTAGATGACTTGGAGTAATTTTCACCACGTTCCCCTAATAACGAGCTAATTTACTTACCTAATTTGCCTCTTTTCTCTGTATGGTTAGGGTCACTCCTGTTGTTATTATAGCTCAATACCCCTTTTATTCATTTTGGATATGACGGGGCAGTCTATATGTAATCTTCATTCAATGGTTTAAGTTCCTGCTCGCAGGAAACCACATGTTAATACTGAAACTACAATAGCATTACTTTGACAGTTATCTGAATGATTCTAACAGCTGCTATTATTCTTTTATTTTGATTTTAAACTCCATAAGAACAATTCTATGTTTTTACTTTTCAAATTTTTTCTACATTATTCGATTTTTCCTAGGGATGAGACAAGTGATCTCTATACAATCTGGAGAGACTACTGCCATGCAGTTTCTGACAAAAAAGCGTGCCTAAGAAAATCAGCTGGAAACACAATATTTTTCGTCTTTAGAACCAACATACCACAACGAACACTATGTACAAGATGCCATGTTCATGTTGTAATGTTGGTACTAAAGAGGGGGAAAAGTCTGTCGATGATGGCACGAAAATCCAACCAGCAGTAGTCTCTCAAGTTATACATAGAGCTCACTGGATGAGACCTGTCTATATAGAACTTATTTTTATAGCAGAAAGTAGTTATTTCCAACATCTGATGGAAATATATGGAGCCGATTTTGAGATCAGAGCTGCAAGCAAGCTAGCCCGCAAACAAACCAGCAAGCAAACAAACCTTACTCATATTAGACTATAGGATAGGAATATCAAGAAGACAAATTAACAACGAACCGAATATGATATTATTTTTTCCCACGTCCCAAAACTCGCTAATCATCTTACACAGACCCACAGATTACCCGTGTTTACCGACCGGTGAAAGTGTTTGTGACTCGCTGATTACAACCGCAGATTGACCCGGAACAGACTACCGGGGGTGAGAACTATTTATCTCGAGCGATTCGCAGATCTCGGCTAGATAGCGGGCGAGTTTACCGCATAAATAATTACCTCTGTTATTGGTATCAATTATAGGCTGCGGACTGCGTGATGCAACGATGACCTTTACCATCGGAATCAATAGAGTGCGGCTACTTGCGGCCGGACAGGTTCCGAATTGGGCCCGCGGGCGGCGCGCCACAATGGGGCATAAATATCCCGACACCTTGGGCCCGGCCCCGTACTGGTTTTTGAAACGGTTAAGCGTAGGAGACGTTTTGGTTTTCGTGGTTGATGCGTGGTGATTTTATTTCTTGGAGTTTTTAAGAAGGTATACGATATTTCCGTAATTTTTCATATATGAAGCTAGAAGCAAAGCTATATGTGTAATTGCAAATCCAGTTATTTGGTCCAAACACTTCCCACCTCGAATTCGGTTCTATTATTATTGTGATGCTATCCAAGATTTTAGCTTGAATCAGTTGTTCTAGCTGTTTACTGTGTTTTTAGCGAATTTTCCCTATAGGGAAGAAGCTATTACCGTAGTCGGCATGGTAAGACCTAGGCCCGGGACCATGACAACTTTTCGTTTTGAGGTCCCCAGACCCCAAAAACACCATTCGTTTGAAACTGTATATATATATATATATATATATATATATATATATATATATATATATATATATATATGTGTGTGTGTGTGTGTGTGTCCGTGAGCACGATAACTCTCGTAAAAATTATCCGATTTTGATGAAATTTGGTATAAATGTGTAAAGCAACATTTATGACTTTAAGTTTGAAAACCAGCCAGATCGCTCTATCCGAAGGGGTATTTTGGGGGGGTTTTTTACCCAAAAAATTGGTTTTTTGAATTTTTTACATATCATGTTGGAAATAGTCAAGTTTTAGTTTTTCCCATTGGATTTAGCTTAAAAAACACACAATTTGGTATTTTGATCATTTCTCTACGTCAATTGGTTACCGAGGTATTGAAAGTGGTAAACACAGTATGTTGTCTAATGTTATTCTTATGGAGGAAAATAACAATTTTATATCTCGCTTATTTATGAACATATACTGACGAAACTTGGTATACGGTTTCATCTGGTTGTAGACCATTGATATTTGCTCAAAAAACAATTTTTTTCCAAAGGCTCCCGTAGCAGCAAACCTGCGTACTCAGCCCCATGTTATTCTTATGGAGTATAAGTAACGTGTTATCTCCCTTAATTATGAAAATAAATTAATGAAATTTGGCATTTGACTTCACCTAGTTGAGTTATATTGATATTAGTATAAAACCCCATTTTTTGTGTTCCTTGCTTCAGCAAACCTTCATACTCAGCCGCCATGTTATTCTTATGGAGAATAATTAAAATGTCATAAATTGTTTATTTATGAATGTATATTGATGAAACTTGGTATGTAGCTTTATGTGGTATTAAGATAAATATATATGCATTGGAAATTCGCTAAGTACGCAGGTTTGCTGCTACGGGGGTATTTATTTGATTATTTCTTCTCTGTGGTTTTGTTATCATCGACATGTTTAATATTCAATTCAACTGGTTTATATTCTTCCGTAAAATTGGTACTCTGAAAGCCCAATGAGCGGAGTACTGAACAGCGACGGGGAGACTGAGCCATACACGATAGTAGTTGATTCGACTCGTGGGTGAGAAATATGTCCACTCTATGTGTAATCTCCATTCAATGGTTCCAGACACTGTTTTCTAGAAATCAGTTGTTGGTACTTTCCCTTGGGTAAGTGCTACTTTGACAGGTCAGTAGTTAATTTATCACAGCTGTTATGATTATTTTGTTTCGATTTGACACCCTATAAGCCCATTGTTAAAATTTCAAATATGTAAATAATATATTTTTTAATATAAATTTTCCTGGGGTCGAGATTTTTACCAATCGATTTATTTAGGTCCGAAAGCCCCTAATTCCAAAGTTTTAACAAAATCGTTCCGCTGGATTTAGAGATAGTTTTGCAAATTAACAAACAGAAATTGTTTGTATTAGAGTGTATGAACTAGGATTAGTATGAATTGTGGTGTAATTCAAGAAGTTAGCTTAAAACCACTGTCCTTACTTCTTTAATGTTTTTTTAGTATCGGCATACGTTGAATTTTAATTCAAGTGATTTACATTCTTCCATAAAATTAACATTGGATGTTGGAAGTCCAGGGGGTGGAGCCCTGAAGGTAGATATTTTCGAAAACCTCTAAAATTCACATCTAAGACATTTTCAAATAACACATAAACCAAAGTTTAAGATATAACAATCATGCTAGCATCCTGGTCACATAATAGTATTATTTTATAAATATAATACTAATTATATTTTACATACTAACAATCTTTAGGAACAATCTTGTGTGATTCAAGCGCAATTCGAAAACATGTTCAGTGATTTTTTTAAAGGGATATCAGTATTTACCATTAACCATTTCTCCTTTAGTTGATTATTTAGTTTTCTTAATAAGAAGTAATATCAGAATAAAATTGTAATTCTTATAAAGCAGCCAAGCATCACTATAAGAATTTCTGTTATTCCACCCATTAAAGTCTCTGTTTTAAATCCAATCCTAATCAGTAAATATTTAATTGATTGATGAAATTACCTAAAACCAAACAGTGTACTAAAGTAAGACATTTTCGTTAAATTAATACAAATTACTAGGATTAAAGCTTGGATTAAAGAATACAACTTAAGTGGTAATATAACGCTAAACGAATTTCATTAAGGAAGACAAAGTTTTTTATTCCAATAGGAATTTCTTTGAGAGGCAATAAACACTAGATGATAATCTTTAGCTTCCACCGTTGGCATTCAGTCCTAATTGAGCTAACTGTACATATTTATTACTAAGTTAAGCTTCGCCGCTTTACAGCCTTATATTACCTCTTAATAATCTTTATGCCTTTATTACAAGCCTGACTCCGGAACAAAGCGTGTAGTTTTTGTGAAGAAAAGTGTATAACCTAGAAGTGTATTAAATGTGATTCCTCTTATTGATTCATTCTTGACAAATTAGTCCACATTATTTCTGAACGATATATTTGTTAAGTATATAATACAAAATTAAGCTTATTTTGAAGAGCTTTTCTTCCGATTAGTTCATTTTTAAAACTCTAAAATCAACAATTGGAATTTTCAATTGGTACAGTTATAAGAAAGTAAATAATGAACATAAATTATTGAGATTTCTTTTAAATTGAATTTTAATTATTAAAAAATATACATTATTTTAAGTTGACAAGTTGGAGAACCTTTTGTTCAGACATATTTACTAGTTTGAATCACGATATAGACATCTAGGCTACTTAAAAATCAATTATTTTATCAAATAACCTTCACTCGTAATTGTATTGCGTATGAGTTTCACATTAATGTTTAATTTAATTTACTTTAAAAAGTGTTAAACTTAACGAAACAAAATTAGATAATATTTAAACGTTTTTTAACACTACGTTAAGCAACAAATTCAACCAACTAAATGAATATTGATCTATTAATTATTTTGCAGCCTTACAAATTGTAGAATTTAACCCTGACCTTACTGTGGTACAAAAAACCCACGGTAACTGTCGGCAAATCGAACGGCAGTGAAAGAATGTTATCTTGGCCACTTGACTTAACCCAAGGTCGAGCTCAGCATGTGTAGGGCCTCGCCTCGGAACATGCCCCGAATACTGGCCGCTGACAGACAGGGTGGTACAATTGTTTATTGTTGGTTGCATTCCAGTAGCCGATACGCATGGCCTTTTAATAATACGGGCATAGAACTGTTGTCCTACAGCTGTCGGCACTAATAGCGCGTTCTCGTATGTTGAGTGAAGGCTGATTTTTATGGGAATTTGATTTGTCTACCGATATTCGATTTTTGGAAAATATATGCTTCTTTGCTTAAGCAGTAAGTTAAACGTTTTTTTATTACTATAGTAACCTACAAAACAATATACTATTGAACACCACTCGAAAAAGAAAGTTTTTTTGTTTCGAATAGGTGATTTATAAACACTACTGCTATGAATTATAATGTGTATATATATAATGTACGTCCTCTATTTAAATGGATATTGTTAAAGCTTGACCTTTAAACCTCTATTGTTTTGGACTCCAATTATATAGGCCTAATTATATGAATTTATAAATTTAACTGTAGTTTTTTTACACAGCTAAAGTTTACGTTTGACAAGAAACATCTAATTACAAGTGGAAGAAAAATCTTCTAATGAGTTAAAATACTGGTGCATACAGAATATCAAATAGTTAAAACTTCTCTCATACGTCTGCTGATTTATTTGACCCTTTAGTAGAAACACCACCATTAGTTGCATGATAACGCCAATACCATTTACATACTGCTACATCCAAAACGGTTCTGATTTTTCCCAGTCAAAGATTGTCTGCTGACGTGTTCACACGTTATCAACTGAAAAAAAAACAATTACATACATAAATGTTTACAAAAAATCAAATCAGTTTTAGATATTCTTTATCGACGATTGCTGTGATGCCGATATTACATTAAGTAACTCCAATCTCCGTACCCACTGGCGATATCAGCAAATACATAACTTTTCGGAGAACGAGTTCCGCATTTCTCAAGAATCGGCGGGACATCACTTTTTTAGAAATTGCAATCTTGTGCGTGGGAACTTTAATGATTCCCTCAGCCATAAACCATCCCGAGCATCTCTGATGTTAGTGACGAGCCGAGGGTCCCAGGTCGCGGAGTCGCCCTCTACTCCGGCAGATCTGATGTCGCCATCTCAGGGTCTCAGGGTCTCAGGCCTCTGTGAGAACCGGCGGCCGACGTCGGACCATCGCTTGGGACATCTCATCTTGCGAGGACTCCTTGATGAAGAGCGCCGCGATCGTCAGGGCGTACACAACATCGGGCACCTGGGGCATAGAGTGGAAATGTGTAGGAAACTTTGATATAGTTTGAAGCCTGAGAGTAATAAGCGTTCTTTCATATTTACGAGTTTTAACAAACAAAGTAGTTGATTAGATCATTGATAAACAACAACTTTTTTCTAATCTGGAAAAAACAGAAATGACGTTATATTTTTCCCACATCAATCATGGGAGCTCTAAAGTTTTGAAATTGGTAATGGTTATGCTAAAAGAGGGAACCTTATTTTTAATTTAACTTTGTTATAATTTATACAATTTCAATATAGAGCACTTAAATTGTGGTTAACCATCTACACTCTTTGGTCACTCTTTTAAGAGGGGCTTCAGACACAGGCAACTACCTACATCTCTCATAAGGCCAATGTTAACTTTCAAAGCCCGTTCCATCTCAACGGTTTACCCCAAATTGTTGATCTATGGTTAATTACAGCGATTACAGTGAGAATAATTCCGGTGTCAAAATTAGTTCACCCCATAAAGCAATTATAAATATTGAATATGTTTAAATATTATTAATCGATTATAATTTGAGATATTGGCTCACTAACATCACTAATTTATTTCGCTTTTGAAGATGAATATGACTGAAGTCGCCATAAAAAATTAAAAATAAATCAATAATATCGGATAACCCATTGAGGACAGTCAGGCGTTGAAACTTAACATTGGCCAAGGGAAGCAGGTAGAAACGCGACAAGTTTCGTGACTGGTTCCCCCTCTTAATGGAAAAAGCCCTACCCTGTTATCAAACCCGCATACAACCTCCCCTATGACGCAACCCAGGGTGCTCTTGTGGAACGGTTTCCTCGGTCGGGTAAAGAAGATATCTCGTCCAATCAGGAGCAATTTGCGCGGCATTCGGCAGGTTGGGCAACCGCGGCTGACCACGACCCGTAGCCTCGTCAATCACGGTGAATTGCGCGAGTTTGCGAGATTTATTGGAGCATGCGTGTTGCGCCGAACGTCTCCATCGAGCAGAACTAATCATAGCTTGGTAGGAGTTAATTGAGATGTCGGGAGACAAGTCGCAGTGCGTGGGAAACAGTCTAGGGGACTCGTGCAGGGACCGCTTCTTGTCGGGATTACTTATATTCTGATCAGTTCAATGATGGTGGTAAGCTATTAATTACTATCGAGAATAAGCAATCCTAAAGGGACTGACATTGATAATTGTTTGCAGTGCTGTCAAACGTAACTACTTGTGTTAACACTTTCGATAGACGAAGCATCGTAGCAAACCTGTAACCTTTCAATACAGACTTTCGCTCTAATGGAGTATTGAGTACATCTGTAATTTTTGATACCGTCTGTTTTCACGGGGGTCTTGTTAAAAAATAAACAACTTTTTTATTAGCATATTACGTGTTGTTATTACTTATGGGATGTAATAAAAGACGTCTTACAACACTTAAGATATATTTACACTTATACTGATTCACATACAGTGGGCAAACATATATAAAAGATGGTACTAGGCTATCGATTTCGACCAGTCACACCAGTCATCATCAGGCCAATGATGACTGGTGTGACTGGTCAAAATCTATAGCCTAGTACCATCTTTTATAAATGTTTACCGTCTGTATGTGAATCAGTATAAGTGTAAATATATCTTAAGTGTTGTAAGACGTCTTTTATTACATCCCATAAAAATTAAAGTATATTTTGTTATTCACACAGTGAAACCTTATAAATACCTGGTTAAATCCTCAAATCGGTCGTATTAAATTATAAGCGTTTTGGGTAAATTCTAATTAGGTTAATTTATAAAAGAAACGGACTTCAACTGAATCTATTTCAACGAGTCTTTTAAGTCAGGTTTTAAAGGGAGTTCTGAACCAATACTTAGTTTAAAATCCTAATTACTTTCTTCATTCATTCATTCATTACTTTATTCTTTAGTCTATTTAATGTGGGCATGAGGTGAGAACAGTATTTATTTTATAAACTTATTTTAATGGAACTAGGTATATGGCTCCATTTGGTTGTGGCCCATTGATTTTTTACCTGAAAACGTTCTACTAGAAAATGTTCTAGGGGTTCTTATCTTGATGCATCAAACCTGCGTTGTTGCCTAATGTTATTCTTATGGATATATCATACAAATTGTATCTTGCTTATATTGTGAACAAACTTCAAACGTGACTTCATGGTGTGGTTAAGTATATAAATTTGCATTTGAAATTCGCTGAGAATGCAGGTTTGCTGCGACGGAGGTAAATTTTCATTTGCGTTCAATATTTTTCCCTTAAACATTTAGTCTGGAAAAATTGTTCCCCATAACACGTTTTAGCCCGAACTGAATGCCCCATCGAGTTGTACTACTTATCAACTGGGTAGCGTGTTGTTTATCGTGCTTGTTTCATAATCTGAAATTTTTCCAGATCCTGTTGCTCAGGATGAGCAAAATCCTGAGAAAGTTTTGTGAAGGTTCGATATTGAATCCAGCTGTGATTGGCCGTTTGGCTATTAATTAATCATCCCTAGCTAAAAGATCAGCTGGTCTAGTCAGTAACATAGCTACACAAGGCATCTCATCTATTCTACACTCATCATACACGGCGTCTCATTCAGCGATTAAGTGATCGTGGATTTGATCTAAAATTGTACTTACTCCAATCCCCGTAGTTCAAAATTTCCTCCTGCTTGTTAAAAGTAACAAGCCGGCGTTTATTCCTTCCCCGGACTCGACCAATGTCTGTAGGTTCGTTTGTTTGCCGCTCGATAGCATCTAGGAAGAGAGCGATCCGGCACGGCGACTATCGACTCCCGGGATCGCAAACGTGCGACCGGATCACCGATAACTCGCCATCTGGCGATCTACTAACATATTTCATCCAATACATTTTGAATTTATTAATGTAAATAGCTCCAAGCCGGACAGCGACATGAGCGCCCCTGGCGGAACTACGGTGTACCTTCACTTTTGTGAGGTAAGAATTTACACCGTACCCTTTGAGATGTAGATAAAATAAATTATAGATAATACAGTATTGTAATATGGTGTAACATTTTTATTAATGAAAATAACTCACCTCAGTTATTGTAAGCTTCATACAAGATTGATTATTAGTTTTATTTTTTTACGGCCCCCACAAGCAGTAAGGAAAATCTCAAATAAAAGCATAGGCCAACCTCTAAATCAATTTAAAGGCTTTAACATGTATCCTACAATCGCTAACCCAATGTGAAATAAAAAATGGCAGCTGGTTAAACCTTTCTCTAAGTATCATTTTCAAAATTTGAAATGCTGTTATATCCGTTAAAACCGTCCTTTTGAGGTTTGGTTTGTGGCAATAGTAATACTTCTTAAGACCTTCTAAATTACATACAATGTGAGATCTGCCTCCCTATCTTTATACACACAGCACTTTCATTGTTGTTCATTAGGGGACTTTAATGTATTAAAGTAAGCATATTACAATAACAATAATTTAATAGGTTTAATACATTACAAAATGCCAGCAACCGGACCTCTAAAGGATGATTGTAACAGATATAAATCCTTCGTTAGAGGTCTTGTGCGACGCCTCCTCAGGTCTCTCGTCTTGTGGTTGCCAAAGAATCAAATAGTGTAGTCCTCAACACTTATTATAACAGGTCAGATCAGTTTACGATTGAAAAACGAAAATAAACAAGTGTATATGGCCTAGGAAATAAATAACGGCATTAAAAAAACGTTGACTCAAAGTAAGATTAAAGAGTTAAATAAAATTAAATTTAACACGTATCATCAATTCAATCTTCTTAAATGTATAAACAAACTTTAATTTAATTAAATAATATGTTTAAAAACAAATGTGTAATAAGAAACCCCTAAAAAACGATTTGATGGAAATACGCACTGAAATAACAGGTCAATACTAAATCTTAAATTTAAAAATGTCCTAGCATAATAGTTAAATGTTGTCGCTTACGAAACCCAGCCCTCACTACCCTTCACTGAAGTCCGTCGTGTAACCCTTAAGACTGAGTAATTATTTAACACCTCCTTGAACACAAAAGGCTTGTTAATATGGTAGTATAGAACCTAATACAACCATCAACAAAAGAAATCCAGGCGATGATAGCTCTGTCGCGCTTGAAAGCAACCCTAGTAGCATTCACCCACCTATTAAATTACTGACGAACGAACCTGCAAAAATAATGAATCTGCAGAAAATGGTGGAGACAAGGCCGCCGGTCCAATTTGTGGATAGTGATAAGTGATAAGCGAAAGCGAAAGTCGCCTGATGACGCGTGGTGCAGTCACGAACCGTATTGTTGATGTAGATTGTTGATTGTTGCTGTGCGTACCAGCTGATTGCTGGCAGGACTTGTCCCGTGGTCATCAGGATTAATCACCTGTCAGAAACATGCTTCTTGTATTCAAAGCAAGATGTAAGCAGTGAACTGTTCGTTTTTGTATAGGCGATGTTTTAAAATGAACATTTAAAACTATAATAGGGTTGTGGGGTTGTTAAAATGAATTGCCAGATAATGTCAGATAGAAGTGATTTTTATTTGAACTCTGGTTGAATGTCAATATAAACAAAAGAATAGTAATAAATTGACAGCTGATCTTACAATAAATTAAAATGTGCAGCTGGGTCGCCACACAAGCCCCCTACGGAGAAACGGAGTTGCTCCTCGGGATTCGGAACTTGACGTGCCGTCCGTAGCGTGTGAGGTAACGAGGTTCCAAAGAAGCAGAAGGCAGCGAGGCGTCAGCCTCCGATGGATGGGATGGTATGTCAGTCGCAGGAGGTGGCATCGGAGTGGTGTGACCGTGTTCAGGTTTGTCACACAAGAGGAAGGCGGGCTTTACTCTGTCCAAAGTGACTCGAACATCAACGCCATTTTGTCGGATGGTAATAGTTTTCGTATCACGGCGGATGGCAGGATATGGCCCAGTGTAAGGCGGCTGTAGTGATCGTCTCACGGCGTCGTCACGCAGAAAAACATGAGTGCATTTCTCAAGGTCCTGGAAAACGAAGGTCTTTGGTTTATCGTGACGAGACGCTGGAACTGGTCTGATGGATGACATATGATGGCGAAGGCGGACAACATAATCAGCTGGGTCCTCTTGTCGTGGTGTATCTCTAGGTATGTCTAGAAGTTCTCCAGGGAGGCGCAGCTGCTGTCCAAAAACTAATTCAGCTGTAGATGCCCGAAGATCCTCGCGATAAGCGCTACGGATGCCGAGAAGAACAATAGGGAGGGCCTCGAGCCAAGTCGAATCACGATGACACATAAGGGATGCTTTTAACTGGCGATGGAACCTCTCAATTAAACCGTTAGCACAAGGGTGGTAACTGCAGGTCCTGATTCGTTCCGTTCCAAAAGTTTTTCCGAGGGAACGAAAAAGAGCTGATTCGAACTGGCGTCCTTGATCCGTAGTGATGCGCAGGGGTGAGCCGTAACGGGAAAACCAGCACGTTACGAGACCTTCAGCGACTTCATCTGCAGTGATTGTTTTGAGGGGTTGTACTTCCGGCCACCTGGTATAACGGTCAATGGCCGTGAGACAATATCTGTAAGGTCCGGCCGGCGGAAGGGGTCCTATGATGTCAATGTGAACGTGGTCAAAACGTGATGATGGAAGTGAGAAATTCCCAAGAGGTGTGTGTACATGACGAGTTACCTTGGCACGTTGGCAAAGTTCACAGGCGCGGGCCCAGTTTCGACAATCTTGTTGAATTCGGGGCCACACAAAACGTTCTGAGACAAGTTTTGCTGAAGCTTTGATGCCAGGATGACTAAGATTATGTAATGAATCGAAAATTGATCGTCGGAGAGTTTCAGGGACAAAGGGTCGTTGTGCAGACGTTGATGTGTCGCAGTAAACGTGGAGATCTGTTCCTGGGATATTGACGTGTTTTAGTTGAAGGGAGGAATTGCCTTTCAGGATCTCTTGAAGCTCAGGGTCAGTTGCTTGATGGTGAGCCAATATGTTGGAATCCACGATGTTAGAAGTTGTGCCTGATAAGGCATCGACACGAGAGAAACTGTCAGCGACTATGTTGGCTGATCCAGAAACGTGTCGAATATCTGTAGTAAACTGTGAAATAAATGTTAGTTGGTTTTGCTGAACTGGGGGAAGTTTTTCACGTTTCTGGTTGAAAGCAAAGGTGATTGGCTTGTGGTCAGTAAAGACAATGCAATGGTTTGCTTCAAGAATGTGACGAAAGTGGCGTATGGCAGCATAGACAGCAAAAAGTTCACGATAATATGCTGGCCAAAGAGATTGTTTAGGTGTGAGTTTCTGTGAAAAGAAGGATAGGGGTTCCCAGATCGAATTGTAGACCAGCTGCTGAAGGACAGCTCCAACATGTGTGCCCGATGCGTCGCAAAACAATGCAAGGGGAGCCTTGTGATCTGGGTGGACTATCAGTGTAGCCTTGGCAAGATTTTCTTTACAGGCGGAAAATGCAGAATCCAATTCAGGTGTCCAGTTCACTGGTTGATTTCCACGAAGCGATGATAGGGCACTGTGGAGCGGCGCTTGGTGTTCGGCGGCTGAGGGAATGAATCTCCGGTAGAAGTTCAACATGCCTAAGAAACGACGCAAGCCTTTTGCTGTGGAGGGGCGGGCGAATTGTCGGAGAGCCTCAACACGATCGGGGAGTGGTCTGGTACCAGCAGCAGAAACTTCATAACCAAGAAATGTGACCGTGGCGGTGTTTAAAACAGTTTTCTTTACATTAACTAGGATGCCATAGTCAGAAAAACGTTTGAATAGGGTTCGTAGATGTTCTTCATGTTCAGCTTCGTCCTTAGAGAAAACTAAAACGTCATCGATATAAGGGAAGCAGAAGTCTAAACCAAACACGACTTCATCAATAAAACGCTGAAACGTTTGACCTGCGTTGCGGAGGCCGAATGACATAAAGGGAAATTCGAACAAGCCAAAAGGTGTTGTGATGGCTGTCTTAGGTATGTCATCAGGATTCACAGGGATTTGGGTGTAGGCTTTGACTAAATCAACCACGGAAAAAACTTTGCAACCACGGAGACGATAGGTAAAATCGTGGATGTGTCTGACGGGGTACCTATCGGGGATTGTTCTGGCATTCAGGGCACGGTAGTCGCCACATGGGCGCCACCCATCGGGTTTCTTGGGGACCATATGAAGAGGCGACGACCATGGTCCATCAGACCGACGTGCAGTACCGTCAGTGAGCATTGCGTCAAACTCGGCTTTCGCTAGAACAAGGCGTTCAGGAGCGAGACGCCGGGGGCGGGACGAGACAGGGGGGCCAGGAGTTGTCTTGATAAAGTGCATGGTAGAATGAAGGACTTTTCTAGGAGTTCCTGAGGGACGGGTAAGCTCGGGGAATTCGGACAATATTGATTTGGAAGAATCTGGAGTGATGGTCTTGATACTAAAATGAGAGATTGTAGTCGACTGGCAAGGGACAGAAAGGTTGGTTACGCTGTCAATCAGCCGTTGATTGCGACAGTCGGGGAGTAACCCGAAATGTGCCAAAAAGTCTGATCCGAGGATTGGTGTGCTAACATCAGCGACAACAAACTTCCAGGTAAAAGCTCGTCTAAGTCCTAGATTTAAAGACATTGTCATCATTCCGTATGTATGGATTGTAGAGTTGTTTGCGGCGCGAAGATCGTATTCAACACATTTTTGATGGTTATGAACAAAGGATTTTGGGAGACAGCAGATATCAGAACCAGTGTCTATTAGGAATCTATTATTGGTAGTTTTATCTAGTACTAGTAATCGGCGTCCAGAAGGTTGACAGTCAGTGGACGCCATTACTGACTGCCTCTGGAATTTGTTGGACTTCCAAAAGTACATGGCTGAATACACCAGTTAGCCTGGTTGCCAAAACGCTTGTGGTACCAGCATAAGCCAGCCTGCTCTGAACTGTTAGATGAGCTACTTTTGCGATACCGGCTGTTAGACAAACTCCTTTGACGAGGCCTTGATTGCTCGTCACGTAAGGAGTGCATGTCATCACACATAGATTTCATTCGAAGCTGCATATCTGACATTTGTTTTACTAGTTCGTCAAATTGAGAAATATTTACAAATTTAGGCGCAGGCGATGTTGAAGCGACTGCGTTTACGTAAGTTACAGGTGAAGGACAGAAAGATGAATTAGGTTGTACTTCTAAGATTTTATCAGCGGTAATGGCCAACATGTCAGTTTGGACGCCTGCCTGTCCAGCTTGGGCCTGTAAAATCGCTTGTACATATGATGGGAGCCGTTGCATCCATATGGTCTTCAACAAACCATCCTGTACTGTGGCAGAACCCACAAGAGATCGGAGGTGGCGTAGGAACTGTGAAGGAGTCCTGTCACCAAGCTCCTCCTCCAACAACAATTGACGAACGCGCCGATCCTCTGATACAGACAAACGTCGAATAATCTCGGATTTGAGGGTGGAGTATGGAGTATCAGCAGGAGGATTGACAATGAGATCCTCCACCTCGTTGGCATAACGTTCGTTAAGATGTGAAATTACATACGAGTATTTTGTTAGTTCACCCGTGATCCTCGCCAGGGCAAATTGGGCCTCAACTTGAGCGAACCAAAGTTTTGGTTTTTCTTTCCAAAAGGGCGGTAATTTGACACTTACCCTATTGACTCCCAGATGTTCGAGTTGTTCTGGATGGGCGGCGTGATCCGGCGGGAGCTGCGGTGGAAGAGGTTGAAGCGCAGGTTGGTTCACCGCTGCTTGAAGTTGTTGTGGTAAGTTTTCGTCTCGATCGGGTCTTCGATTCAGGTCCTGTAGCTGTCTCAGAAGGTTTTCATTTTCATTTTGTAATTGGGCTAGACGTTCCAAAAGCTCTTGGTCCATGTCGATTGAAGACTTGAAAGATGAAAATCAACTGTTGAAGAACGGTTGAAGTAGTGAAGTGGAAGTGATGTGATGGAAAGGAAGGATCGAAGTTATCTTGGTAAATAAAAGGGAAAACTTGTTCGTCGGGGTCACCAATTGTGGGGTTGTTAAAATGAATTGCCAGATAATGTCAGATAGAAGTGATTTTTATTTGAACTCTGGTTGAATGTCAATATAAACAAAAGAATAGTAATAAATTGACAGCTGATCTTACAATAAATTAAAATGTGCAGCTGGGTCGCCACAGGGTTTTAATGTATTCTTGTTGAGGGGCCTAACCAAAACTAAATACTTTAATATTATAAATAATGCTAGGTTTCTGTAACACTTATCTACTAAGATTATCAACTAAACAGAATGATAAACGTTATAACTATAACCAAATTAAATTCTAGTTACTGTAGCATATTTGATGGTGGTAACAAACATTCAGGATGTAAAATAAAACTTTAAAATATATACATTTAATATGTTTAAAGTATTTATTTATTTAAAAACTCTAATATTATATTTGGATTTTTTTATATAATACGATTGAAAATACTTCAAATACTTGGTGAAAAGTTGTATTTTAGTTTGTGACTTAGCCTTAGCATTTATAGAAATTACCTCATAAAAAACCTTTCTTATAAATACTACTAAGTTAATAAAACTTAAATTAATGTGTAAGATAAACAAATATATCTATTAGCACTTTGTACTAGAACTGAAACTCAGTAATAATCAAACACTTCACTAGTAATCAATTATACGACAGAACATATGTAACACGAATTCTTAAAATATGTATACTGTAGTAAATATAACGTTTTTCTGATAATTTATTGTCAAAATATATACAAATGTCAAAACAATACAGGATTTATCGTAATTCAAAATCAAATAATGTTTGGATTTTTGTATTTTCTTTTATATAAAAGAGAAAATAACTATCTTTGCTTGGCTTACAAGTCAACTAAAATTATTGGAAGGTATTTTTAAGATGTCATATATTTATTAATTAATTTTAAAATCCTTTCTTCTAACGCATGCAATGTCTGCATGTTCGTTTGCAAAATTTATCTCGGAGTCTAACGGAAGGATTTTCCTTTAACTTTAAAGTTAGGAGCGTTTGAACCTAAATTCCAATTGGTAAACACCTAAACCCCGGGAAAAGTAATATTTTGTTAAATTTGAAAATATTATTTAACATTGTGATTACGGAGTTTCTCATCAAAACAAAATACGCATAACAGCTGTGAATAAATAACCAGTGTGAACTGTCAAATAAGTATCACTCTTGTACATAGTAAAGTAGCAACAAGTGATTTTTAGAAAACAGTGACTAGAACCATAGATTTAAGAAAGCTTGCATATAAAGTGTATATCTTTTTCACTCAACAACCTAATAAAATATCACTGAGTATGGCTAGTTCTTCCCGATACTGTATATCGGGCTGATTTATAATGTGTAGTGAAGGAAGTACTACACAATCCGCACAACTTTTCAAAACTTCAGATGAAACTCCACCCCAAAGACCTACAGTTTTTCAGCTTTGATATAGAACCTCAGCCTTTGTGGCTGGTTCAAATACATAGACACGTAATTTAGATATAGATTTTAATTAATTCATATTTATAATGGTGAACACACAGATGACACTTCTGCTTAAATTTACAGTCCTAGTTTCGCCAAAATGTGCGTCGACTTCTCAGCTAAGCCTGATAAAGATATTACCGAAGTAGTTAAGGGTACTAAATAACCCCAATCATCCGATCGGGTAAAAGTGTGCAAATCGCCGGCCCGCGGGAACATTATGTGACCCAGTGATCCAAAACTGACGCGTGAGGTGCCGAGGGGGCGTGACCTCTCGAAAGGTCACGCGCGTCGCAGCCCGGGGTTCAAGGTCTCTCACAGGTGGGCTTTATCGATCGTTCAAGGTCACAGGTAAGGTCTCAATCCGTGAAACACTACCTCTAGTTTTATAATCTCGCTCGGGCAACAGCCGCTTTAACGAGAGTGTGGGGCGATTTTATTGTGACGTCTCAATTCTGTCTTGTACTAATGTCGTTTTAAGTGTTGACCTTATCGTTTTTCATCCTATCTGGAACATTTTGAAGCCGAATTATGCGCGGACCGTGCAGCATGGAGTTTACGAGAAGGGGACCGCGGTGTCGCGGTGTAGGCGTTATGGGACGAGCGAGACGTTGGTCAAGTTTAAAATCTGTTTGGAATAGATGCGAGCATAATCTCCCGATAAAAGGGTCCTTCGGATAAGCGTAAAAGCGAGGTTACGTCCTCCCTTGACGTAATCGTGAAACGATGAAGTTATCAATTACGACCGGTATGTAGATGCGATAGCGGTGGGCTTATTATGGCTATAAATTGGATTCATGAGAAAAACCTTTAGATAACGCGACCTCCGTGCCGCTCTCGGCGAAAAGACGAAAGTGGTTGAGATTTCGAAACTTGTTTATAGTTTCTGAAACAGCGGAACTTTACCTTTGAAGTATGGAACACAGATCATGGTCTGTGGTATGGAAGGATTATTGGCGGAGAGTGGGAACTCTGGATAACTGTAAGGAAGAGTATTTGTTTGTAAACTGAAATAATACAACACCTTGTCTCTATTTGGGTGATCTTAGCGTAATTACATTCTTATAGTGCGATTATCAAAAGAAAGTGAGTGGCGGAGCGGCCGCTTGTGTAATTTGTAGTTCGTGTTTTTTTTTAGCGAATTTCCCCCATAGGGAAGAAGCTATTACAGTAGGTCTCATCGTAAGACTTAAGCCCGAGATCATGATAACTTTTCATTTTGAGGTCCCCAGATTGCAAAAACACCATTCGTTCAAATTTTTATTTATGTATATATAAATATATGTGTCCGTAAGCACGATAACTCTCGTAAAAAAGGTCCGATCTTAATGAAATTTGGTACAAACGTGTAAAGTACCATTTATTTGAACGAGTTCGAAAACCAGACGAATCGCACCATCCAAAGGGGGGTTTAGGGGGGTTTTGTACCCCAAAAATGTTTTTTTGGGGTTTTCACATGTAACTTGTATTAAAATCAAATTTTAATTTTCACCATTGAATTCAGCATAAAAAAACAAACAATTTGGCATCTTGATCATTGCTCTACGTCAATTGGTTACTGAGATATTGAAAGTGCTAAACACAGTACGTTGTCTAATGTTATTCTTATGGAGAAAAAGACAAATTGTATATCTCGCTTATTTATGATCATAAACTGACAAAATTTGGTATATGGTTTCATCTGGTTGTGGTTTATTGTTGTTTGCACAAAAAAACAATTTTTCTCCTATGGTTCCCGAAGCTGCAAACCTAGGTACTCGGTCCCCATGTTATTCTTATGGAAAATAACTAAAATGTTATATATTGCTTATTTATGAATGTATATGGATGAAACTTGGTATGTGACTTCACTTAGCTGAGTTCTATTGATAATTGCATAAAAACCCATTATTTTGTGTTCCTTGTTGCAGCAAACTTGCATACTCATCCCCAATGTTATTCTTATGGAGAATAATTAATATTTTAAATATCGCTTGTTTGTGAATATATTTCTTATGAATTAAGTGTTTTAATGTGTTATGTTATATATTCATTGGAAATTCGCTGAGTATGCAGGTTTGCTGCAACGGGGATATTTTTAATATAACTGTCAATATCAACTTATCGGAATAAGATAACAAATATTTGACACGTGGAGTAAAAACGTTTTTAACTGTCTATTTAAATAATGTTTTTGGAACGTTTTGGAAATTTCTAACCATGTGTTTTACGTTTTCACGAGGTTATGAAATAGAATAATTTATACATAAACTCGGTCACCGTGGCCTCCGTCAGCCACTTTCTTTCGATAATGGGACTATAGACAGGCAGTTTGAGTGTTTTAACCTGAATAAATTAAATTTTCTTTATTTGAACAAGCGTTTCGATGAAGTTACATTTTTACAGAACAACTCTCGTCAAAGCAATGAAAATATCACCTCAAACGATTCATTGTTAGCATTTGGAAATTGTCCAACATTTTTACATTTTTACTACTTATCGGATGGGCTCTCACGGTAAATACTCTACTTTAGTAAGTGGTAAAGTTGTTTCAAAAGTTAGTGTATAACATTTAAATTGTTTTCCATGCAGATGTATAAGTTTGTTTTGGTTTATTTTTGACCGTTTTTAGTAAAAATAAGGAAACTATTTAATACATATATTGATAATCCTTTGGTTAGATTTTTGATAGAATACGAAGGCTACTGTATAAGATGAAACAATTTTTGATTCAATCTGTATTTAGTTCATCGTTTAAAGTGATACTGTCTGTGTGTATTTCTAATATAGTTACGCCGTTTCTTTAAAATCATCATAAAAGAATATTTACTCAATGCACATTGTTTGGTGTTTTACCTTTAGTGTATCAAGGGGAATGTAAAGGAAGTATTAGAATACAGGAGCTCATTAAAAACGTTTGTGAGTTTCTCGTCGACTTTTGAAGTCCAGGAAGGAGTTTTTAGGGTACACTCAGTATCACAGAGAGGAGTGTCTGATTTTTAGATTTGTTGTGTAAGGCTGAGTGTATAAGTGATTGTGTGGACAGGTACTTTAGTTTAAATACGGTTACGTTTTCCATGCAGTTCTTTGTTTTGTTTTTTACGGCAATGAAGAGAGATTCGATTTGAGTTCAAGGATAACCAAAATAAAGAAACACAAAATTCCCCATTATCCCAGGTCGATTCGCTTTTGTACTGAAATGTCAATATCATTGAGGGTTCAGAAGGTCAACTGATGACCTTGTCCCTGACCTTGGCCGACCCTGGAGCCAGTTTGGGGCTTCGCCTGCAAAGTGTGACTTACATAACGGCGATCGCGGCCCGCGCCGGTGTAAGGGGATATCACACTTGCCGTGACGCCCCTCAAGCTCGCCCGACTCGCGGCGGCCGACGGCATTGCGAAGAACTCGGTATCGGTGATAAAAAACAACATTGTTAAGTGGTCCGTAATCTGCAGGCGTCTTAAATTACTTATACTGAACATAGGGTTGTTAAATTTGTAACATATTTTTTCCAATGTACTAATTTAGATTATATTATACCTCGATTTCAGTTTGATGATAAACTTTGGAAAAGTTAAAGCCACGCCTTAAGAGTCTTCATCACCGGAAGTTGCTAGACGCCATCTGGGAGTTTTGTTCCACAAGGCCAATGTTAACTTTGTGCCTCCATTACTCCTCACCTAATTGTCTCAAACAATTAATTTTGGTGTCAAATTAAAGGGTTCGTCGTCCTCTAGGGAAATGCAATAGTCGAATTTGGATTTTGTTACAAATTGATGAGAACATGTACAGTGTTTCAGTTCAAAATTAAACTATTTATTATGAAACTATGGTACCCAAATTAAGGAATTCGACATTGTATTTCCCTAGAGGACGACGAACCCTTTAATTTGACACTAAAATTAATTGTTTGGGACGATCAGGTGAGGAGTAATGGAGGCACAAAGTTAACATTGGCCTTATGGAACAAAACTCCCAGATGGCGTCTAGCAACTTCCGGTGATGAAGACTCTTAATCTTACAAACTGATCCCTATAAGAGGAGGGGGGGCAGTCACCAGACATACGTTTCTACTTGCTTCCCCTATAAGGCCAATGTTAACTTTCAAGTTCCGTCCAGTAGTTATTTGTGAATATATAGTCTACTTTTTAAATTTAGTAGGAATGTTTTACTCTTTATTATATAGCGATTTCAGTGAATTCACTTTCGTTTTATTTAAACAAATTTTATATTTAATTTTTATTTTGAGGTGAAATTATCAATAAATAAAAAATAAATTCGAATCCTTCACTGAAATGGTTTTGTTATTTTTCCTCTACCAAGCCATAAATAAACAATATCCAGCCACCCGTTTAGGCTGGATGGAACTTGAAAGATAAAATTGCTGTTATGGGTTAAGAAATGTACCTGGATTTATTTGTACCCCCTCTTTGAATACTAATTTGATACCCCGTACCAAAACACACGGAGTATATGTATGGAGGGGGGGGGTTATCGTAAAACAGTCATTTTATGTTTTGCAAAATATATACAAACCTGCATTACACTGTTTCCATGGTAATTATTAATTTAAAATAAATGTCCATAAAAATAACATTTTAACTTTGAATGAAATTGGTGTAGGGACCAAGATAGTGCTAAGGAACTTTTAGTCGTTTCTGTAATTTACAGTGTGTTTCTGCAAAACACAATCCAAGGTTTGGTTTGAAACGAGTTCGCACGCAGCACGCTGACGTGAGGGAAGTGAATTTCCATATAAAAACTTTTAAAACTCAAAATCAGTGCAAAAACATACATTTGTCAAATTTTTATTGAAATCTGAAAACATTGATATTTTGGCTGTTCTGATGCTCCTGGTTTCATTTACCTGCAATGCTGGGAATACAATTTTGTGCATTATAAGGTTATGAGAAGGTCCAGTCAGGCTTTAAAGTGGGCGTGAGGTTGCTGGAGATGTTAAAAGTACACCAACAAATGAATAACAGGATTTTCTAATGTAAAACCCCCATAAGACAACGTACTGTGTTTGGTCAATACACATTTTCTTTAATAACTCGGTAAATATGTATGCTAGAATGACGAGAGAGGGCTTACAACTTTCGCCTCTCTAATTCCCATCTTTTTACATGCATTAATTGTACATCTGGGGCTTTTCTGACCCTTTTTGGGCCCAAAAACTCAAAATTTGAAAGATTATTCCCCAAAAAATGGGTTTAGAGTTTTCCGATTGTTTTGCCCAACGAACTTGTCCAACAGATTATAGAAAGGAATGTCTCTACCAAATTTGAAGTAAATCGGACATTAAATGTGACCGCTAGAGTGCATACACATATATATATAAAATTTTGAACGACCCCCCAAAACGTGTTCAGGGGGTCATGTTAGGAACTTCTATGGTGGTCCCGGGCTTAAGTTTCACCGTGCAGGTCATGCTAATAGTTCACTTTCCAAAGGAAATTCACTAATAAACCAACTAAAAACATTAGTGATACCTAACATTTTTTTAAATGTTCAGACTTCCTCAAATTAATTCCTATAACCATTGGCTTTCTATAACGTAATGATTTTTTTTTGTATTAGATTTCATGTAAAAACTGTAAACTATTTCCAAATTTGAAAAAAATTATCTGTACTATTGATTTAATAAAAAAATGACAACAAATTAAATAATCAACATTGCAATTATGCACACCAGTATAAGGAGAATAAAGTGAAAGTACGGATACCAACTTAAAGACTTGTAATGACCTTAAACAGTAGGTTTTGGAATTTGTAAATCGGGTGGTGTTACAACACCCTTTATATTAGATAAATTCATGACAAATTGAAGTTCAATCGGTTGAGGAGCATTAACACAGAGATACCAGAACAGACACGGGTGCTCGCAGACACCACCTTCCACCAAAGTACAGCACCGGCGCCTACCAGCAGTGACACCGTCCCGCACATGTTCACACACTTTACAGCGTACTTCTGATAATAAAAGTTAAACGACTTTACGATTGGATTTTCACCGGGGGCCGCGTGCAGAGAATTCGAAAGGCTTTGTAGCCCTCCGTGCTGAATACACTTTATGAGGCAGAAGTGGGCAAGCTCTTGTGGGTACGGCCCCACACGCAGCCATACAGGTTGTCGGGGTAGAGAGCTGTTTATTGAATTAGAACCCAGCGTGTTTATAACTCGGACGTGGTTTGTGATATTCGAGGTAAAGTTGAAAGTCGTAACTTACAAATGTGTGCTGTTGCACTGTTTTGTTTGAGGGCTTCAATATAAATTAGCATTGTTCCATGTACAAGTGTAACAGGTGTGGGTTATAGTGTTTGGCTAACTATGAGATATATAGTTTTATGGCTTATTTTATACAGCAACTGTTTAGTCAAACCGTGAAAGTACTCGTATACTAAAATGAGTAAGATTTGCTTGCTTAGTTGCAACTCTGATCTCAAAAACGGCTCCAATAATTTGTCCTTAAATTCTGGAAATAAACCACTAAATTACGAAATCACTGTGTAAGATGCCGAAGCAACTAGGGCGTATTTTAATGCGATTGATGAGTGTATAATGGGTGAGATGTATTTTGTAACCTTGTTACTAAGACCGACTATGGTTTAAAAATAAGTTATAGACATATCTTATCTCTGTAATTTGTAAAATAATAACTTGACAGTTAAAAAAATTACCTTAAGGAGTGGTTTATGGCTTATGGTTTATGGCTTATTTAGTTTAAAATCAAAATCAAAACAATTATAACAGCAGTTCATAGTCAACCAGTAATCTGTCTAAGTATTACCATTGGTTTTGAATACATAATCAGTAGTAATCGTAATACTCCTGTTATGAATGTCAACATGTGGTTTCCAGACTAAAACCATTGAATGAAGATTGCATGTAGAGTCATAGACATATATAAAATGAATGTGTATATAAAAGAGGCTTTGAATTTTAAAGGACATTGAGTTATAATAATAACTACAGTGACATTAAACATGCAGAAAAGATGCAAATGAGCGAAACAAATCTGCTCGACATGAAATATCCATGGAGAAAAATTACTCTAGCCTATTAAACAAACTGACTGACCTTTTCCAGCAAAGCTCGGTCCCCAAGGCACTAGCTATAACATCCAATAGTTTATTATCTTCTCCTCTTCGGGTGTTAAACTTGTAAGCATTGAGTCTTCATCACCGGAAGTTGCTAGACGCTATCTTGGAGTTTTGCTCCATAAGGCCAATGTTAACTTTGTGCCTCCATTACTCCTCACCTGATCGTCACATACAATTCATTTAGGTGTCAAATTAAAGGTTTCCTCGTCCTCTAGGGAAATACAATATCGAATTTTTTAATTTGGGTACTATAGTCGCATAATAAATCGTTTAATTTTGAATTGAAACACTGTACATGTTCTCATTAATTTGTGACAAAATCCAAATTCGACTATTGTATTTCTCTAGGGGACGAGGAAACCATTAATTTGACACCAAAATTAATTGTTTGTGACGATCAGGTGAGGAGTAATGGGGACCTTATATTTAACACTTTTAACATTGCTCGGCGAAATGTACAGACTAGTTGTAATTTTCAGCTACATGAAGAACCAACATCAGTAAACTCTGAGCGTAAAGATTCAGAACGGTATTTGACCGTTCTCTTGTTATCTGTGACTATATAGGATAAGTTGTTCCCGTTCGGTCGGAGGAGGCATGACATACCCGGCGGGGCAGGTAGAAGGCCGACCCTAATTAGTACGGCTCATTGATTTTCGTAGATGTGACGAACTCGGACATGACGATCTCGGTGGACACGCGTGGTATATTGCAGTGAAAAAGTGTACCTCACATATACCGTATCAGTTTTAGTATTGTCCTTAGACATATACTAGCGCATACTAGCGTAAAGAAAGATAGAATCTCACTATAATACCTTACTACAGACACAATGATGGCAAGCTACAGGCCTAGTGAGTGGAAAGGTTAACAATAACCTTAAAACAGACACAACAAATGTTGGAGTCTGATACACAACGCTATAAAACATACTAAAAACCATTCAAACCATATTCTACCCGGTCTAACTTTTCACACAAGTGTAAAACGGCCCCGGATTCCAAACGAAGTCATTATAACCGAAAAATCCGTACAATGTAGAATCCCACAACAAATTATCCGTATAATCTCGCAGCGTCCAACCCGTCCCGTCCGTCGTTCCCTGTAAACGGCAACCCTTGCAATCCCGGAACGGTGGAAAGTAAACAAGTTAATCCGACGATAATCGCGTTCGCTCCAGCGCCACAAAGGAGGAATGCCGGACTTCGTGGACCGGCAATAATCATTTGCTTTGGGCGCCCGCGCTGGTCATTCAAAGCTGAACGTTCGAGTGAGTAATAATCGTAAAGCGGCGGGTAAAAGTGTCCGGCCGGACAGTAATCGCACCTTGTTAATTCAATTTACGGACTACGAGGGTAACGGGTACGTGGTGCCCGGACACCCCCGAATCACTGCATCCGTTATGCCGGACAAATTATTCCAAAGCGATAATTAAAGTATTGTTTAGGTGAGCCTCGGGCCGCACGGACCCCCGCCACGCGCGTTATCATTACGCCCGCTCATGTCCACCAGAGGTAATCTTGTTTCAATTCATTTATTCCCACGTGTAAATGGTTTTCGTTTTGTGGCTGTCACTTTTCAAAGTTTTACTGTTATGTGGCTCTCTCCCGTCTCCACTTAATGTGGTTTGTTTTTTGTCTAACGGAATCGCTTCTTGAAGAAGCGTTGTTCGTGACTGTTGTAGGGAAATATATTCAATAATATGAGGTGTGTTTTTACTGAGTTATTTAATCTATATGTAGTGTATTTAAATTTGCAGATATTATCAATAACTGAGTGAATAAATAGACCTCGTATTTAAACAAACAAAGTGTAAATGAAGATATAATAAAGTGTCACCATAACAAGTTGAAATGAAGCATATGAAGAAGAATGATGGTGAGTCAAAATAGTGAATATTGAAAAGAAAAGAAAGTTTTGTACTATCTTTATATTTAATTCTGTAAGCGATATCTTTAAGTCAAAATTGTGGAAGTTTGGCAAATTGCAGGATAGTGGGAGACGGCTCAAATTAAAGGTCTCGATCCCAGAGACTCGGGAAAAATAGCGGTATTCCCAAAAAGTTACCAGCAAACAAGAAATAACATAAAACATCCCCCATAAGAAAAGCATGAGAATTTTAAAAACCGTCTGCTTTGTTTACATTAAAACATGTGATTACGTGACTACTTTATTTACGAACTGACATGTGTTTCTATTGATATTGTTTTATTTTTCTCAGCAAGTAAAGAGTACAAAAAATAGATAAGGCAGAGTATTGGAGCTAGGTTAGGGGCTATGGCCCCTTCAAGCCACTAGTTAAGTTAAAATTCGTAACAAGTGCAATAGGCTGTTTTAGCGAATTTCCCCTATAGGGAAGAAGCTATTACCGTAGGTCTCATGGTAAGACTTAAGCCCGGGACCATGATAACTTTTCGTTTTGAGGGCCCCAGATGCCAAAAACACCATTCGTTCAAATTTTTATATATGTATATATATATATATTTATATATTTATATATATATATATATATATATATATATATATATATATATATATGTCCGTAAGCACGATAACTCTCGTAAAAAAAGTCCGATCTTAATAAAACTTGGTACAAATATGTAAAGTACCATTTATTTGAACGAGTTCGAAAACCAGACAAATCGCACCATCTGAAGGGGGGTTTTTGGGGGGTTTTGTACCCCAAAAATGGGTTTTTTGGGGTTTTCACATGTAATTTTTATTTAAATCAAATTTTAATTTATACCATTGAATTCAGCTTAAAAAAACAAACAATTTGGTATTTTGATCATTGCTCTACGTCATTGGTTACTGAGATATTACAAGTGCTAAACACAGTACGTTGTCCAATGTTATTCTTATGGAGAAAAAGAAAAATTGTATATCTCGCTTATTTATGAACATAAACTGACGAAAATTGGTATATCGCTTCATCTGGTTGTGGTTTGTTGATGTTTGAACAAAAAGCCAATTTTTCGCCCATGGTTCCCGAAGCAGCAAACCTAGGTACTCGGTCCCCATGTTATTCTTATGGAGAATAATAAAAATGTTATATATAGCTTATTTATGAATGTAAATGGATGAAACTTGGTATGTGACTTCACTTAGATGAGTTCTATTGATATTTGTATAAAAATCCATTACTTTTTGTTCCTTTTTCCAGCAAACCTGCGTACTCATCCCCAATGTTATTCTTATGGAGAATAATGAATATTTTAAATATTGCTTATTTATGAATATATTTCTTATGAATTCTGGTAAGAGGCTTAATGTAATATTAAGACATATATATTCATTGGAAATTCGCTGAGTACGCAGGTTTGCTGCGACGGGGGTATTTTTTATTGTACAGTCACTATAGTTTTAAAATTTTCAAGTATTTTTCCTTTGTATTCATACTATACGCAATGGTTATTTTTAATGTGCATATCCAGGAAATTTATTTTATTAAACTTTTTTGCCTCGAAAGATAAAAGCGCCAAATATAATATGTTATGTTTATTGGAACAGTCTCGCTTCGATGGAATTCAACATCGTCAAACCCAAATAAGAAAACTCCAAATCCATTTTGACCAGTTTACAAAAGACGAGGTTTTTGTTTAGGACACACGCTGTGCAGCAATGTGTGGTCCCTGGCTATGAGCTGTTTAAAATTCTCAGACGTTTTGCCAACCATGTATAAATAAAGTGCTGTTTAGTCATTTGCATATTTGTGCATTTGTTATTGATGTTAACAAAAACATTTAATTTTCAAATGTTTGCATAAAAAATTGCTCAGAGTGATAAAAGTGGGGGTAAGATAGTGATCCATACTACCCAAACTTCATGAGCCTCAATCACCGGAAGTTTCCGGACGCCATCTTGGAGCTTGCAATCATAGGCAAATGTTAAGTTGCACTCCCATTACTCCTCTCCCAACCGTCACAAATAACTATAGTGAAACACAGATTAAATTTTGTAAATTGTTTTCAAACTAATGAAAATCTGTAAATGAATACAATTAAAAATTAAACAAGTTTTACAACCTTAAAGCCCCAACCAAGAAAATTGAAAATGCAATACCTTTGAGAACCACCATACCTTTATTTTGAAAACTAAACGAATGTTTATGGCGACCGGGTGAGGAGTAACGGAGGCACCAAGTTAAGATTTCCTTAAGGAACCAAACTCTAAGATGGCTTCCGGCGCCTTCCGGTGTTAGACTCTTAAGAAGCAAGCATATAGAATATACAGTCAACGTAAAATATTTCCCATAAGCGACTAGACTCCGGGAGGAGCAACCTAACAACTCGTGCCTGATATCGCGGAGCTCCCAGTATATAAGCGGCTATCGCGCCTGCGCAGTTTACGAGGGCTGGGGGGCATGCGTACTGCCCAGTATATACTGCCCGGTACTGCGCGGTACACGCACTATACCGGGCACAATGGCGGTTATCGGGGCCGAGTGCTAACCCCTGTCCGACACCTCCTGATGCCGCGATTTTCTCGGAATTTTCAAAGAAGAGGGGGAGATGAAGAATGAAATTCGGGACGCGGGCGGTGCGATGTACCGAGCACGCCGCGCGGGGGCCAAGGTTTATAGGACGGGCGCGGGCTCTTCCCACTGGACACTTGTGTCGCCTCCCGGTGGGATGATTGCGCGATATATAAGTGAAACTGCACTGTTTCTTCTACTATGTTCGGAACACTGGGAAAAATTAAAGTTTCTCTATTAAACGAGACTAGAGATTTTACTTTATCCCATTCACGTTATCCCTGTGTAAGACGCCGATGCAATAAGGGCGTATTTTAAGGCGAGTGTGAATTAATGATGAGGATAGAATGGGTGAAATGTCTTGTGTAGCCTTGTTACTGATTAAGACCACTGAATCTTTAGCTAGGATAATTTAAACACAGACTAATCTCTCTGTACCAATAATAGTGCGTATAGTATGTGTCCACGTGATTTTGAAAACGGCTCCTGAAAACTGTCTCTGTACCACCTCGTATGGGCCCAACACATTTTGGATAATTTTATCCCCCAAGACCTCAGGGCTCTTCCTCATCAGCATTCATTTCCATGTTATTCTTATGGATAAGAGACGTTTTATAAATGGCTCAAAAACGGTTCTTCAAAATTTCTCCTGGACATTTCACGTTGTTGGGGACTTAAAAATAATGGAAACCTTTTTACTACTTATGGGAAAAAGTAATCTGCCCCACTGACATTTTCTATTACTTACCAACATCCAATTTTGACGAATGATGATGCATCGAATTGGTAAGATACTTTGGATTTATCCCCTCCTGTAAACATAGCGCTTCGCCCCACTGGCAAAGTTGCCATGTTATTCTTTACGTCTTCATCGGGATTTTAGTAAATTTCATTGATAAAAAATCTTTGAATACGCTGTATTAACCCCGACCTAAGGGCTCCGCTCCAATGGCCTAAAGATTCCCGTGTTATTCTAATGAAGAAAAGAGGTTTCTTGGAGCGTTGAAAGGCTACCTAAATGCAGTACTAGTAATAGTATAAACTACCAAAAATGCATAAGTGCACTGCTAATATATATGTGCTATTTGTTAGTTCAATAATGAACTTCTTGGGTTTTTTAACGTTTATTTGAAAGGAAAATTTGTATACATTCGATAGTATAAAAATGAACTAACATTTTGATCATATAAAAAAACGGACTTTAATACAAAAAATAAGTAAGAGTTACAGTTTTTTTTTATCAGAAAAATCACAACTGGGCGGACATTAAATTTCTTGTCCAACCTCTAAACGTTTTTATCTACTATTTGATGATATAGTATTAAATTGATTTACCTACTTCAATGTTGGCTTTTCGTATATTTGTTACAGACAAAACTACACCTTTAATGAACTTAATATTCTATGACTATCAATAGTTTAAATGATATATCTTTACTGACCTTTTCTGTATTTTTTATTTTTCTATGCCTTTTTCACCATTAACGAGTACAAAACAACATCTTTAATTTCTAACTATTTAAATAGACATCAAAATCTAAGTATCTCAAAAGGCTGGTGGCAAAAATATAGTGATGAGAGACCAGGTTCATGTTACAGAAATGGAAGGGAACGTCGTAATATATCCGTGATGTATTACAATTTTAAAAGTAATAAAACCAGTCATAACTAATGTCAAAGTAAAAGTTGTAAATCAAAGAGGTCTTATATCACGTCATTAACATCACGAAGCTGATCCTGATAAATGTTGTTACTACCAACAAAACGCCTTAGTAATACATAAAAAATCATATTCAAATGTTTAAAATTATATCGTTATAATATTTATATAATATTATATCGTCATTATATATATAATGTTTAAATTATTATAGAATCATGGTGTATGAGACCTTTTTTCAGTTATTGTTTGTTTTTTCCACAAGACAGTATATTTTAGTCATAGTTCAACTTTTGTTTTTGACATGTTCTAATGCAATTTAAAGATTGATTTTAAGATAATTTTGTTAAGTATTTAGATGTAAGACATTCCATAGCGTACTCAGTTAATTTATCTTTGAGCGTATTTTATTTATTAAACCTTTTTATTGGAACCTCTAAAACAGGCTTAGCCTTTAGAGTCCCTATTTTTCTCAGAATGTACGTGATATTGTTTTTGTTTTTTTGTTTGTTAATATATCTTTAGTTTTACTATATTATTTCAAGATCAAAGATGGTCAGTTCTGGCAGGACAATAAGTGATATTGTGTTTAAATTATGAACTGTGGGCTGAGAGCAAGAAAATTAATGTTTATTTATTTTGTTTACTGTGAAATTGTAATTTTAAATGTTTTATTTCTGAGAAAATAAATTTCTTCTTCTTATTATTATTCTTTATTCTTTAAAATTATATATCAGATTCATTTTTAGTTTATTCATCGTCACGAAATTTCATTTTTAAATTTTTGTGATTGTTATCGAGTAAACTAACAAGCCCAAAGTCCGAAGAGATAATTTATTTTATTTTAGAAACAAATACTAGGTATTGTATGATAAAAAAAAATTATTACAAGCAATAGACGAGACGCCCACTGTTATTAGTTGGTCTCAAAGTTTCTCCTAGGCGGGTATACAGTGTCAGTGTTCAGAGGGATCGGCAATATTATTCCACATCGATGTTTTACTCATTAGATTGTTACATGTCCAATACATTTTGGATACGCTGCTATGATATAATTTAAGTTTTTGGCATGACATTTTAGAATTTGGTTCCGAGATTCATAAGTTGTAAAATACATTTACCATGTATAAAGTTTAAATACTAAACCTAAGCATCTTTATTATTTTTCCCTCAACTTATCTTGTTGCTGTCCATTTTATATCCCTCTACTTTTATTGGTCACAAGTCGGTTTGAGGGTTAAAATCAATAATCTAATACAATTTTGATGTCACACCAAATTCCAAGCATCTAAGGACGCCCACTTTAAGCAACACTTCGTCTACTTTAACAAGAGGTTCTAGCCATGAAGCCTTTTTGCATGTCTACCTACTTCTCCCTTAACATTAACGTTCTCCCTTAACGTTATTCAAAACCCCTTGGCCCTTGTCAGCGGATTATCCGATCTAGTTGATTTAAGGCTCATTTCAAAGAGAAAAACCTATCTTAAACATTTAATGTTTAAAATTACAACATTTAAAACATTTCGATATGACAATTAATAATCGTCCAATAACATTCCAATTATTAAAAAATTACGATTGGTTCGTGGGTAAACTATTTGTGATTGCAATTCTGGTAAGCGAATATCAGTTAAGAGTCTTCATCACCGGAAGTTGCCGGACGCCATCTTGTCGTTTTGCTCCATAAGCCCAATGTTAACTTTGTGCCTCCATTACTCCTCACCTGATCGTCACAAACAATTAATTTTGGTGTCAAATTGAAGGTTTCGTCGTCCTCTAGGGAAACACAATAGTCGAATTTGGATTTTGTTACAAATTAATGAGAACACGTACAGTGTTTCAGTTCAAAATTAAACAATTTATTATGCAAATATGGTTCCCAAATTAAAAAATTCGATATTATATTTCCCTAGAGGACGGCGAAACCTTTAATTTGACACCGAAATGAATTGTATGTGACGATCAGGTGAGGAGTAATGGAGGCACAAAGTTAACATTGGCCTTATGGAGCAAAACTTCAAGATAGCGTCTAGCAACTTCCGGTGATGAAGACTCTTAAGTTGGCCAATGATACAGAACTAACTTTCAACTCCATATTGACAGTTGGAGAGTGATTCCGGATTAAATATCGGAGGGAAGGGAAGGCGTCACATTGTCCACCTGTCCGGTGGTCCGGCGGCAGCTGAGGTGTTTATGGTTATATCTCGCCCGGCCTTGACTTTACACTGGCACATTCCTCTCGGATAATTGTGCCTCGTTACTCACATCGATTACATTGGTGTCGACACCCTTAAACAGAATGTTACCCGGGCGATTTTGTTGGTCAGTGAAACTTGTGAGATATAAAGGTGCTGTGTAAACATTTTGTATTGTTGTAAAGGTGCTGTGTAAACATTTTGTATTGTTGTAAAGGTGCTGTGTAAACATTTTGTATTGTTGTAAAGGTGCTGTGTAAACATTTTGTATTGTTGTAAAGGTGCTGGGTAAACATTTTGTATTGTTGTAAAGGTGCTGTGTAAACATTTTGTATTGTTGTAAAGGTGCTGTGTAAACATTTTGTATTGTTGTAAAGGTGCTATGTAAACATTTTGTATTGTTGTAAAGGTGCTGTGTAAACATTTTGTATTGTTGTAAAGGTGCTGTGTAAACATTTTGTATTGTTGTAAAGGTGCTGGGTAAACATTTTGTATCGTTGTAAAGGTGCTGTGTAAACATTTTGTATTGTTGTAAAGGTGCTGTGTAAACAATTTGTATTGTTGTATTATTGTAAGTTTTAACTTTTTTACTCGTGCAAAGTTTTTAAGAAATTTAGTAAGTTTAAGGGAATACGCCACTCTATAGGCTGATGATTTCTTGAAATTTTTAATTTTTTTTAAAGTTATGTTTTTGAGGTATAATACTTAATGGATTTCTAAATTTTTTGGCGACTTTTGAGATTTTAAATAGCTATTTTGTAAACGTGTTTTTAATCTTTCTTTTTTAGTGAATTTCCTATGGAAAGTGAACTATTAGCATGACTCGCACGGTGAAACTTAAGCCTGGGACCACCATAGAAGTTCCTAACGTGACCCCCTGAACGCGTTTTGGGGGTTCGTTCAAAATTATATATATATATATATATATATATATATATATATATATATATATATATATATATATAGGCATATATATGCAGGCACTCTAGCGGTCGCATTTTTTGTCCGATTTACTTCAAATTTGGTAGGGACGTTCCTTTCTATAATCAGTTGAACAAGTTCGTTGGGCAAAACAATCGTAAAACTCTAAACCCTTTTTTGGGGATTAATCTTTCAAATTTTGAGTTTGTGGGCCCAAAAAGGGTCAGAAAAGACCCTGATGTGAAATTAACGAATTAAAAAGATGGGAATTAGTATGTCGAAACTTTTAAGCCCTCTCTCGTCATTCTAGCATATATATTTACCGAGTTATTAAAGGAAATGTGTATTGACCAAACACAGTACGTTGTCTTATGGGGGTTTTACAATAGAAAAGCCTGTTAATCATTTGTTGGTGTACTTTTATCATCCCCAACAACCTCACGCCTACTTTAAAGCCGGACTGAACCTTCTCCTAACCTAATAATGCGCAAAATTGTATTCCCAGCATTGCAGGTAAATAGAACCAGGAGTATCAGAACAGCCAAAAAATGAATATTTTCAGATTTGAATAAAAATTGGAATAATTGTATGTTTTTAACTGATTTTGTATTTTTATAGTTTTTATGTGGAAATTCACTTCCCTTAAGTCAGCGTGCTGCGTGCGAACTTGTTTTTAATTAATGCGGACATTCCCATCACTGATAGAGTGAACAAGTTTCACGTCATTGCAGAATCTGGAATCTGATCCCGTCTTCAGCTGAGAAGAATAAATCGAATATAAAAGCTTAAAAACAAACAAAAAAATTACAACAGAGGACTGTAAAAGTATTCAAAAACTAAACCAAAACAAAAGCCGATTATTCAAACATTTCAGCATAATTTCCGTTTGTTGTGGACTATTGTAGAAGAATTAGATTGCTTGTTCTCAATGGTTAGCAAATGACCAAATTATTAATTTCTTGTTCAAAATATAGCTTAGATAGATTGATATAAGTTGTGGATTTGAGATCCTAATGTTTTTGTCAAAAATATGAATCTGTTTGGTAATTAAATATTATAAGTTTGACACAAACAACCTATGATAAACTAATGTTATTGCAGTTATTTAGCAAGAAATCACACGTAAACATGCTCACTTGCACATTATTGATTTACATTCATCTACGCAATAAAAGCTCACATAAAGCTCAAAGGTGAATCATCCGGCTATATTTTCGCCTTATGTTCCGGCCAGACGGAATGCTGGAACAGAGCGGTTTTTGACAGTTATACGTGGGCAAATTTACAGCGACTACGGGCTCTGGCTCGTACGTTACCTGTTTAATGCTCGGAACGCTAGAGCGTCATAGATCCGCGTTTATTATATCAATAAGTTACCAAGCCTCCGCCCACCGCGCAGACCGCGGGCCCCACTACTGTGCGCGTCACTGGGGAAAAATCCCGCCGATTTATTGTTTTATTGTTAACCACTTTATGCGCTTTTGTTTTCCCGCGATTGTTTCAAGCGCTACCAGATGCTATGGTGTTTGATAACTGGGTGAGGTGCATGAGGTCGGACTAGGTAGGGGTAGGGACTGACTCTGTGTTGTGAAATAATCATATGCATGACAATATATTGAAGGATAAGCTTATATATTATGGTAACAGAACTTTCAAACACAGCATTGTAACAATTTGACGGTTCCTAAAAATCTGAAAAACCGAGGAAAATTAAAGGCAGACTATTGGCTAGTAGAGGCTTTAGCCTTTTTTATACTTTAAGACGATATTTAAAGAAAAATAAGGGCAAAAAACCAAAATCGGGTTCCGTGGAAGTGTTTACAATCGACGTTTCTAAGAATGTTTCAAAATTCAGCCTTCTAGGTCGGACAATAACTTCAGAAACCTGAAAAAATACAGAAATTTACCATTTGTTTCCTTAATTTTCCTTACACAATTATACATTATGATTAAGCTTGAAGTGGGTTTTGTTTAACCTAACCTAACCTACTGAGTGTGATTGGATCTACTGTTTACTGAAAATAGACCTATGCAATATTTTAATTTTATTTCCCAACGGCAATACCACTTTACAACAGTATAATATGATGATCTGTTGGTGATTTGCTAGTGCTAAGATCCAGAGAATAAATTTAACAACAGAGTGATGCGATTACGGAAAATGAGTAATAAATAATTCTTCACTCCTGGCTATAATGTCTTGAGGGGGTTTTAATTATGAGAATATAAACCAATGGTTCTTTGGTATTAAATCTACTACAGAAATTTAGGGGGCTTTAAATAAATTGAGCTAGGACAAAGAAAACAGAAAACTGATGTTAACACTAGGACATGCTGAAAAGAGGGTGAGAGATTCAAAGCATGGTGTCAACAAAGGGTTCACACAAGTGTACACTGCCACGTGTTTTTCCACTGATCTTTTGACTATTTTCAAACTTTACAGTTTATGAGACAATGAGATCAATTTTTAATTTGATTAAATTATATATTTTTAAGCAATTTTTCATTACTAAACTAATCAGTTTCTTATTGTAAAGACTGAACATAAATGATAATTTGTATATGGTTTGTTTATGAGACAATATATATAAATAAGACAATATAGTACAGTACATTCTTTTTTAGAATAAATGCATAAAAGGGGCTTTTGGGTGGAATTGTCAACATACCTGTTACAAGTTGAAATTTGCAACATATTTGAACAGGGAAATAAAATAATTTGAGAAATCGTTTATAAAATATGTTTGTCTTCTGACGAAGAGTTTTTGTTTGTTGTGGGACTTATACAGGGTATTTTATTATTTGTTTCACTACTCAGGAGTTGGAAGTAAAAAATACAGAAATTTTATATATCTTCTACAGTTTCTACAAACAATTCCTACAAATTTGATGAAGTAACGGAAGTAGGGTTGCCAACTTATGAAATTGTACTGATCTGAAGTAGGAACTAGTGGTTGCTCGCGAGGAAATCTATAGGTAATACTGGAGACAACACTGCCAAACGATAGATCTTCGTCGAAAAAGCGAACCGATTCACTGGTACACTTATGAGGCAAATTTTGTATTCTTTGAACAGCAGAAATCTGTTCGTTTGTTCTAAGTGAATCTAATCACACAAATCACTAAATAAATAAAGAACAAATTTATTTTGTTCATTTGATTTGTCCACCTATTCTTGGTGTGAAATATGATAAATTATGAACAAATTAACAAGTACAAGTTTATGAATTTTCAAATCATGAACAATTATCCGGCTCGCAATTTTGTTGAGTTGTGTTGTCTCCAATACTGTATTACCAATGGACCTCCTAGGTTGCATGAATCTGAGTTACGTTAAAAACACTGTAGTATTTACAACATGGAGAAAAACAATAATCCTCGATAAAGCATGCAGAAAGCAATCAATCGATCACACCTAGCGATTCGATTATCGATGAGGAATGCGACAGCGCCCAGTCAAGGCCGGACTGGACATAATCGTAAAACGAACAACCGAATCACGCCGGACTGTCGACTGTCGATGTATCTAACAGCGTAGGTGGCCGGAGCTGTTATGCTCACTGTGCGACCGGACTACTTTATTCGCTGCTTGTCGGATAAGAATTTATTAGAATTGAGCTGCTTGGATTTATTTAGCATTTTTGCTGATGGAATTATGGGATTTTGAAATGTGAAACTCTTTTCTGACAAAGTTTTTGAAACATCGAAACAAATGTTGATGTCAATAAAAGTAAAGTGCTATTGAGTTTAGACAGTATTAATTAAATTAAAAATGTGATAGTTATAAATTTCTGCTATTGACGGGTTTGTTCAAGGTTTTTATTTTATAACAGGTCTATGTTTAGTTTAGAGTCTATTAGCAATTAAAGTTGAACTGAAATAAATTATTTGCAATGCAAATTAAATCTAGTTTCAAGAGTATTGTACCTTTTTTTGGATGGTCTTCCACAACGATATTTTGACGCTGTAAACTATTCACTTCGAAAGTTTGTTTAATTATTCACTGATTAAAACTAATTCTAGAACTGTATTCTAAAATAAAACTATACTCTGACATGAGTAATGAGTGACTTACAAAATTGCGTAGGAAATAAATACTTAAGCGTGTCCTAAAAAATGTTCTTGTTCACACTTTTTGTACGTAAAATATTTCATTTAGACTGTTAATCACAGAGTCCCCATGTTATTTTGCAAATAAAACAAAATCATCACAAAACACATTATAAATCAGAAAATCAATTTAAATTATTAATAGGCAAGCATGATTTTTGCCGTACGTTTTTCTCAGCTCTTGCGCATCGTAGGAAAATCTAAGCACACCGTTAGAAATGTATTTTTCTATAGATGTGCACAATACTATCGTAATTTACATTAGTTTCTGAGAAATGGAGAAAATTTAATTTGAAATTTGAACAAAATAACATTGGCCTTATGGGTTGCCACGTTGGTTACGGAATAACAACTTAAAATATATATTTAGTACAACAGCTAGAACAGATAATTCATAAATAAAACATTTTACTGACTACTGGAATAGTAATACCAATCTCTAATCAGTTTAAACTCCACATTAAAACAAATTAAACCTGTTTGTGAGGGGGTAGGATGGGAGAGGATGAGGTGGATATGTTCAAACATAAATAAAAAGGCTACTGGAATGGTAACGCCCTTCTGCTACCGTTTTAACGCAACATTAAACTGGGAGTGGATGAGGTGGAGAGATTTTATGAATAATGAAAAAATAAAAAATATTACTGAATTGTTATAGCCTTTTTTAGACTTTTTAACTTCACATTAAAATAAATTAAACCTGTTTGTAAGGGTAAGGGATGGGGAGAGGTGTCAGTCATAATTAAAAAGGCTACCGATTACTGAAATGGTAACATCCTTCTCTTATTCGTTTTAACTCCACTTTCAAATAAATTAAACCTGTTTGTGAGGGGATGAGTATGAGGGACGGAGAGAGGATGAGGTGAAGAGGTTTCAGGCATAAATAAAAAGGCTACTGACTACTGGAATGGTAACGCTCTTCTGCTAT
The DNA here is from genome assembly GCA_963675035.1 of Allygus modestus. Lineage (NCBI taxonomy): Eukaryota > Metazoa > Arthropoda > Insecta > Hemiptera > Cicadellidae > Allygus > Allygus modestus. Next base: position 27,124,170 of record OY776112.1, on the reverse strand, counting down.
CGTTATAACTCCACGTTAAACAGGGAGCGGATGAGATGGGGAGGTTACAGTCATAAATAAAAATATAATGACTACTGGAATGGTAACACCCTTCTCTTATCCATTTTAACTCCACATTAAAATAAATTAAACCTGTTTGTGAGGGGATGAGGATGAGGATCGGGAGAGCATGAGGTGGAGAGTTTTCAGTCATAAATAAAACAACTAATGATTACTGTCCATTTTAACTCCCACATTAAAATAAATTAAACCTGTTTTTGAGAGAGGAGGATGAGGGAGGATTAAGGTTGGGGAGAGGATGAGGGACGTGGAGATGACGAGGTGGAGATGTTTGAGGGATAAATAAAAAGGCTACTGAATACTGGAATAGTAACGCTCTTCTGCTATCCGTTTAAACTCCGCATTAAAAAAGTAACCTTTGGGTTCAGGTGGGGTAGGGGGAGGGAAAGAGAGAGGGGGAGAGATATATATGAGCGCCACAGAGCCCACTAGATATTAAACTATTTTTTGTTTTTAAAATATTTGATCGAATTTTGACCACTGGGCGGTCTCTAGTTGTACTAAAACCATAAATACCGCCAAGAAGAGTTTGAATCTTGTAAAAGTATAAAAAAATGCGCCACAACTATAACTGGAGTTTTTGTCAAAGTGTGCGATCAAGGCTCAATCTATCATTTTTCTTGATAAATTGTTTGTAAAACATTATTATGTTTGTAAAAACTAGATGTATTCAAGAGGTTCTACTGGTTTATACGAATTAATTTTCAAAGTAAAACTAAAGGCGGTCCCGTTCTCCACTCAAGAATCTCGAAGGCGTAGGGAATCATTGGGTTATACTTTTTCAATGTTTACATTATAATCAGTCATTTGACTAAATAAAATATAACCCCATAAATTAACATTAGTACTTCAAAAGCCCACGAGTCAAAGTCCTGAAGGTGGGTGGTTTTAAAACCCCAAAAAGGGCATCTCGAGGGTAAGAGCGTTCGATTGATAATGTTTGGTAAGAAAATGACGAGTATTAACATAGTCAAACCAAATTTTAAAAAAATTTCCTAAAATATATATATATAGCTCTGCTATTTGTGTGCTTTTGGATCGGTTTTAATTTTACCACCCTAAGTAGGGCATACCTACGAAAGGATTTACTAAAGAATTAAACCGATTTTCGTATCAAGACCATTCATTCAAAATTTTGGTTCAAGAGACTTACTATTTCCTGAAAAAATGTGTGGCACAATTTAGCTTTCCAGATAAGCAAATTCGTTAAGCTGTGTTTTCCGTCCCTTATATAAAATGACAAAGGTAAATGACCTGGTCGGCCCAGCGACAACCGAGGCCCACGATACCTCACTGCCGTAGGAGGCCGGGGACCCACCGCGCTCTTAGACTCATCACTGCCCGACCTCGACAATTAATTCCACAGTCGCTTTGAGACAACGCCGCCTCGGCGTCACGCCTCGGCTCTGACAGGTGACAGACAACCGCTGTCGTGGCCGCCGTTCTAAACGAGGCTAAATAAAGGCTCGTACGTCTAATTTGATTTGATTTGAAACTGTTGGTATGACGGAGATAGGCCTGTAATTCTCTCGCTTGGTTCTCGCTCCTGAAACGCATTCCTGTATCTTGTTTTTTTAACGTTCGGTTCTAGACGTCTCTTGGTTTGAAAGTGAGAGAGATTAGTTTTGATAAGTACTGGTTATTTTTTAGTACATCTTACCTTCCGTAATATAATATAGGTGTTAATAAAACAGTAATCTTCATAAACGCTATATTTGTAATGCATGCAATGAAATGGTAAATCCACCGTATCAAATTTTAAGGTAATATCTTGACAAACCACTAACATATGGCTTATCAAAATATTCCGTAGGATTCCTACTTGTGTCAAAATTCTGAAATGTCCAAAATCCCCTAAATGCCCTTAGAATGTTCAATCTTTATCCATAGGAGATGGTGATTTTATTTGGTCAGGTAATTACATTAAAAACAAGTTGCATATTATGTTAGTCGGAAAGGATCATCTGTGCAGTACAGAAAATGCTGCACAAATGATTTTCGCTCTCCACCAATCTTCAGGGAGTTTACAGGGATTCAATTTTGTTTTGGGATTGTCAGGCAAAAGTAAAATACGACTTCTTTTAGACACGTTGTTCAGAAACATATTACTCTTTGATTTTATAATAGTTTAGCAAATGTGTGTCCAAATTTAATTTAATGATTTTAACAACCAACTGTACTACTTCCTTAAAATCACAATACAGTATAACTCGCAGAAATCTCGCCCAGTCAGACCCACCTGTGACACCGACCAAATAAACAAGGTAAGCCGACCCAATACCACACGCCGATCCGATACCTCTATCGCTGTCGTCCGCATTAGTCCAAGAAGCCCCGGCCCTCGACCGCACGGCTAGGGTTACCGAGTTACCGTCCCGTTAATCAGGCGTCTTATCTGACTCGGTCCCGGTATCGGGCGTTTCCACCGGGAAGAAGGAAGAATTTTGTCAATTTCTCCGGGCGCATTAATTATTCATCCGGACGCGATCTGTGGCGGATACTGCTCCGGCTTTCGCCTCACCCGCGCCAGCCGGCAGAGAAGGCGCCTACTGTCTGCTTTCCTTCGCTAGGATAGATCTACTGTAGGTGTTCCATTAATGTTTGTATTGGAAAAACTTCTTAGTCAGCAATTAATTGTCTACTTCAGTTTCTAATTCAGTTTTTTAAAGGAGTGAAGAGTCTAAAATTATTTAAACTGACACAGTTGCTGTTCTATAAATACATAATACACTTAATATGTTCCTTATAGAACATTTCTTAAAATATATGTAAAAAATAATACATTTGTTACAGTTTGTTTAGTTGTTTTTGGTCACCTACTTTACCATATCATAAATATTAGATAACGGGTAACTGAGACTTTCAAGGTCGAGGTAAAGATGTTTTTGGAAATAAAAGTTCTTTGAATAATTCTAAAATGTAAAACTAGCTCAAATAATACATTTTTTAATTACGTTGAAGTTTGCCTAGTTGTTTTTGATCACTTATTTGACAATATGGTAAAAAATGAATAAAACGAAGTTAAACATCCAAAATCGGGACAAAGCTTTTTTCTGAAGTCCATGTCCTTTGAGCGATTCAAAATTATATGCTTTGTAGTTCTTTAATAATACATACATCAGCTAAACATTACGCAAATTTTATTTAGAAAAAGAGGTTAGTTGTTATAATAGCAGTGTATGAAATTACTCCTCTACTATTTTATAATTTGGTTACACAAAAGTAAATGTAGAAATTGGGAAATGCTATCAACGAATTACAAGAAAAATGTATTTACTCAAAACAAAGATCATACCAATACTAAGTTTTTTGCTATGATATTTAAAAGCTTTTCATTCACTTTACCGCGAAAGCACCCTACAAATTGTTTTCGTTAAATTTAAATAAAAAACAATTTTATAAACTCATTTTAAATCAGTTCCAATAATTCCATACATGTTATTCATTTTAGGATTTATAGCTAAAGATTATAATCTATTAAATGTATGGAATATTCTCCTGTATATTAAAAGCATACGATATAACTTATGAATACATTTATTGTTAATTAATTTTATCCTCTAAATCATATCATACATTTTATAGTAAATTGTAGCCTATAATATATCTAGTAAGATATACAATATCTTTTCATTTCAGAGCCAAAACTTGCAAATAAAATGAGAACCTCATTCTTACACAATTTTAGAAAAATTAATAGCGCCAGCAAAATTAAATAAATACAAATAATAAACAATCATAAAAATGTACCCAACCTTTATATGGATAAAAAAATCATAAAATATTTCAAAAGCTCACAATGACAGTAAACACGGAACAAAACTAGCCCCTATGTAATGTAGGTCCGTTATAATTATTGTTGCCACATGGCTCAATGCTGTGGGTGGCGCAACTACAATGTTAATAAGCACTATCGGACTGTGCGTGTGAACCGACCACAGCTATTAGTATGGTACAGTATCCAACATCTCCCCGCATGCCCCACTGTGATTTATCTGAAGAACAATGGGTCCAACGGTACCGGACTGTCGACTTATCTAAATAATATCCCCTCCCGTGTTCATTTGGCGAGACTCAATCCCATAAATATCGCGCCGTTACCGCTCGACGGCGATTAAATACCTTGCCAGTTGTTTGCGGGGATTTGCGACCGGGGATTTGGCTCGTGTCAGTAGGTCGGCGGTGGATTTGACAGCGTCTGAGGTTGTTCCAGGTGAACAGTGCTGTTCTACGATAGATTTCTGTAGTTAACTGTGAGGATTATCATTGCACTTTAAATAACTCTTGAAATAAGGGAGTAGTAATAGTCAAAATCTTACTTCTAGTTTAAGTGTTTTACTGACAACACTGGTTTATATTTATGCAAAGTTCTGGTAAAAATAGTGATTGTCTACTTCAATCATATTACCATAATATTCACTTGATATAAAAAAGGTACTAAATAAACTTTTCTGTAGAAAAAAGGTTGACTAACTCTTGTGTAGACGACACATAAGGATCACTTCGTCACCTTGTTTTCGTCTTGTTGGTGTATGTAGACAACATATTTTCACGTTCTATGGTTAATTTTAGATATATTCAATTGAAAATATATTCTAAACGCAGGAATCAACTTAATCCATTGAAAACTTTAAAATATACGAAAGCTAACTCACTGTTGTCAAACAAACCCTACAGCCAGCCGAATAATCAGAACCAGACTCCACTAAAAATTATACCGGTGGCCTTGAGTATAGATGGATTTGACATATCATCGACTAACGGGTGGTGGTCTTTTTGGGCAGGAACCTGTCGCAGCGACATTAGCTCCTGGTAATGGGGGTTCGAGGTGGGCGGTTTTGACAAATCGTCGTCCCGTGCCTACAACACCTCGGAGACAGAGAATGATCGAGGCGATGGCGCTACAAGAACACTACTGAAACACGCATTTGCCTTCCGTTGCGACCACCCACGACACCAGGGTCACTGATGCTACTGAGGCAGGTGGAGTAACAGTTCATACACTACTGAGGCGATGGCGCTACAAGAACACTACTGAAACACGCATTTGCCTTCCGTTGCGACCACCCACGACACCAGGGTCACTGATGCTACTGAGGCAGGTGGAGTAACAGTTCATACACTACTGAGGCGATGGCGCTACAAGAACACTACTGAAACACGCATTTGCCTTCCGTTGCGACCACCCACGACACCAGGTTCACTGATGCTACTGAGGCAGGTGCAGTAACAGTTCATACACTACTGAGGCGATGGCGCTACAAGACCACTACTGAAACACGTATTTGCCAACCGTTGTGACCACCCACGACACCAGGGTCACTGCTGCTACTGAGGCAGGTGGAGTAACAGTTCATACACTACTGAGGTGGTGGCACTACAAGACCACTACTGAAACACGTATTTGCCAACCGTTGTGACCACCCACGACACCAGGGTCACTGCTGCTACTGAGGCAGGTGGAGTAACAGTTCATGCACTACTGAGGCGATGGCGATACAAGAACACTACTGAAACACGCATTTGCCTTCCGTTGCGACCACCCACGACACCAGGGTCACTGCTGCTACTGAGGCAGGTGGAGTAACAGTTCATACACTACTAAGGTGATGGCGATTCAAGAACACTACTGAAAAACGCATTTGCCTTCCGTTGCGACCACCCACGAAACCAGGGTCACTGAGGCTACTGAGGCAGTGGAGTAACAGTTCATACACTACTAAGGCGATGGCGATTCAAGAACACTACTGAAAAACGCATTTGCCTTCCGTTGCGACCACCCACGAAACCAGGGTCACTGATGCTACTGAGGCAGGTGGAGTAACAGTTCATACACTACTGAGGCGATGCCGCTACAAGAACACTACTGAAACACGCATTTGCTTTCCGTTGCGACCCCCCTACTACATTAGGGTCACTGATGCTCCTGAGGCTGTTGGCGTAGTTTATGCACCTCTACTGAGACCATGGCATTCCTGGAAGGGCATTGTCTTTGAAACATTTTGAAACTAGTTACTTTTTAATTCCTAGATTTTGTATTGATTTACTTACTCTTTCAAACAAAAGATTAAATGTCACATATTTCTGCTAAGTTACTATTAATCCTTCCTATATATTAGTACGCTAGTGGGTACCCTAATTCACAGTCATAAATCGATAACGGCTGGACGGATTTTAACGTTTGATGTGCAAAATTAATGGAATTATTACGTAGATTTGAAAATTCATCTCAGAATGTTATGAAAGGTCATCACTTAAACACAGTACAGGGCTGAATGTTTGGAACAGTGGTGCTATCTGGCGATGCGACGGAAGTCTAAACTACGCGTTGATTGAAAGTACGTTATTTCGTTGGATGCAAACTGGCACGGATTAGAGCAACAGTATAATAACTAGTTTGCATTAATGGTATAGCAACTCTAAAACCTTGAAAGGGAAACTTTTTGTAGGGTTTTTGTTTGCTAATGATTTGGAACATTATTCAGTCAAATATTATTTCCGTAGAATGAAGCAATAATTTATCAAAACATATTTGAGGTTCATAAGGTTTTTAATCCTTCCCTAATCACAGACATCACCGACCAAAACAAAATAGTTCGGATCTACATTCTGGTAAAATTCTCCGTCGAAATAAGAAGCGTGAGTTTCTCGAGAGATATTGGACAGATTGGGCACAGTGCTACTGTTCCAAATCCCCGACCCAGTAATCCGTTTGGGACAGATGATTGAAATTTGAATAATACACTCGAGAGGACAGCCGAACAAAAGACACCTTATTAATGCCATTTTGGCTTTTAAAGATTGGCAGTCCAATTCAGAACTCAACTTTTTGTAAAAAGAGATCAACAGAAAGAGATTCTAACGGCCACGGAGTAAAATGTGGTTGAAATGGATTAAGGGAAAGTTCGTCAACTACTTATAGCCTAGTCAAACTAAGGAAAACATCAAACTAATTGTAAAAGAAACAAAGTAAGGTTTTTTAGACATGGCATATGATCCCAAACAACATATCAAAAGTTTACCAAAATCCACGTGGGGGAAGGCAGCCATATTGACCGCCATTTTTGATTTTTCAAAAATTCGGAGACTTCTAGGTCTTATGGCTCTTTAGCGGCCAAATATCAACCAAATAGGACAAAGTGTTTATTTAATATGAAATTGAACCAGCTTTCTAATGATGTATAACACGTAGAAATGTGACATACGAACTTTTGGCAAAGCCTCTAAAACTTTGAAACGGAATTTGTTCAACAAATTTTCTCTTTAGCCTCCAGCAACTAATAAACCTATTAGCTCTTTTGCTAGTTTTAGGTAGTAATGAATAACGGCTGTTACTTGAAAAGCTGAAATGTAAGTTTTCTATAGCACACAGGGGTGCCGCACGAAAATTTATTTTGGGGGGGAGAGACCTCAAATTTCCTTACTTTTCACGCAGATTTCCCAACTATTTCAAATCTATTTTCTTACTATTTCAAGGTGATTTTCTGGCTAAAACCTCTTGATTGTTATAATAATGTTTCGAAATAGGCTAACAGATCATTCCCACATCTTAAAAATAAATATGTTGTTAAAAAAACACCTGAAAATATACACACATATAAAATTGCTTCAAGCTTTAAAATGCCTGATAATTGTAAATTAATGCTAATATAACAATTATTATTGATATTACGAATTACTGATATCAAAAAGACGATTAAATAAAAACAAAATCAATTATATCAATACCCGATTATGTATGTCAATTACAAAAATGTAAGCTTATATCATAATAAGATGAACTATGACACATAATAATGTTTGATGAAAACTTACAAACTTTTAATAAAATTGTATTTAGTCGAGTTTTTGGAGATCAAATTATAAGATGAATCTGTTTTTATGCTATCTCCTTTAAAATAACACACACATATAAAATTGAAAAGAATTTAAAATATGTGATTAATACCTATAACATCATACCTAACAAACAATAAAAATATCTCTTAATGTACTATTATTTAAACATTGCTTCTGACTATAATTTTACATTTGACAATTTTGGGTTATCCACCATTTTTCTGATACTTTTTAACTTTACATTTTTAAACAGAAACATTGGACTTTTTGGAGTTAATGGTTGGAAAATAAATTTAAAACAGATTTTATTATTTAATATGTTGTATAACCATAACTGTTAAGAAATTGTAAACTGTAAAATTTAATTTTTCTACATAAGAATTGCTTGGGGCAAACTATGATAGAATTTATTTCTAAAATTATAGGGTTTAACAAAATATCTTCATATGTAATACAATAAGGATCAATGTCATACATCTTTTACGTAACGCACTTAAGGCGGGGGAGGGGATTCGGCATAGCGTTACTTTGGTTCGTTAGGGGAGGGGGGGGTGTCCGGTTCAACGTTATGTAACTCACACAAATTAAATATAATGTTAGAAGATTATTTTTAACTTTACTTTTAAGGTCAGATTTAGTGTTCTTTTGTCTATTAAATGCGGTATCTAGGTGTTTTTCGTAGTATTTAAATCTGTTATTAAAATATTTTTTTATTTATGACAGTTATTACTTTTATTTGTTACCTTTTAGTGGGGATAGTTTATTTTCTTGACTGGATCTCAAAAATGTTACTTAAGGTAGAAAAGTAGAGTATAATAGAATAGTATAACAGATTTGCTTTAAACATTACAAACATTATCTCATTAAAATCTTTGAAAAATAATTATTTGTAACGATTTCATCTTTTTAAAAATTTCTATGATTATGTTACGTAACGTATGAGGGGGGAAGGGAGGTATGCTCATGTGTTATGGTGTGTTATGTGGGGGAGGAGGAGGGTCTTAAATTACGAAAAAGTGTGTTGCGTAATATGTGTAAGGTCCCTTATGCCGAAAAATGATTTATTTTTTAAGATAAATCAATAAAAAATGGATTTTGAATTTTTTTAGATGCCGCCTTGGAAAAATAACAACTACTGTATGAACATATTTTAATTGTATATTTCTCTGTAGGCCTATAAAACTTTAAGATAATTTTGAAACATTATATACACATTGTTTGGTTTAACCGAATCGCTTTCTAAATAGAGCCTCTCATAGTTTGGCTGCATTATTCTTACACATTCGTTCTGTTTAAAACCTTTTAATGAGCTGCAATGTTAACAAACTCAAATGAGCATATACGTGGAAATAGAAATTAAAGCCTTATAACTTAAATGATATATTAAATTTGAGTTATGTGGGTAAGTAATTATCTTGTTAAATCATACCCCTAAAAAATACCCAACACAAAAATCAATCATTATTGCACCATTTCACCAAACACTACCTCGCTACTTTGTGGTTTAACCACGACCAGCTTCCTTTAAGACGACACATCAGACCAGGGTAGACAACATATGCACGTCTAAGCAAGAAATTCCCCCAAAACGACCTGATTCACCCTATGCTATGGGTAATGATGAACCTATAAAATTTCTCATTTTGTAATTTGAATTGTGTTTAAGACAAACCGATTGGATCACGGATTGGTCTGCCTGATTTGAAAATGTTTTTTAGAAATTTCTGTTTTAATGACAAATTGCAAACTCACGGTAACAAATACTCAAAATTCCCAAATTTTACACTTTTACAGGTGATTGGGGGGGTCTCCCCTTACACCCCCAAGGGTAATGCCCCTGAAACACACAATATAATATTACTATTGGCTATAATAACTAGCAAAAGAGCTGAATGTTCATAGTATTAGAAAGCTGGATCACTCAACAATAATTTACATACATATACTCATACACATCACTCGAAACATCACTCACATACACATACGCCATATTAATAGCATTCTAGTGATATAAATATCGCTAAAATTGGTTTAGCCTAACTACAGTGATCCAGATTAGAAAATGTAAGGTTAATAAGTATTAGAAAAATGGTGGACAACCCAAAATGGTCAATTCTAAAAATTATAGTCAAAAGCAATGTTTAAATAAATTTATAGTAAGATATATTTTTTTTGTTTGTTAGGTATTATGTTATAGGTATTAATCACATATTTGATCTTTATGACCAGACATTTTAAATTCTGTTCAGTTATATATTTGTGTATTATTTTAAAGGTTATAGTATCTTATAATTTTTATCCCCAAAACTCGACTAAATACAATTTTATGATAAGTTTGAAAGTTTTCATCAAACACTATATTATGTGTCATAGGTCATCTTATTATGATATAAGCTTACGTTTTTGTAATTGACACAAATAATAGTGTATTTATAAAATTTTTTTGTTTTTATTTTATCGTCATTTTTTGTTATAAGTAATTTTAAATATTGATAATAATTGTTATGTTAATAATTATTATCAGGCATTTTAAAGCTTTATGGAATTTTATACATGTGTATTTTTCCAGGTGATTTTGTAACAAAATATTTATTTTTAACTTGTACGAATGATCTGTTAGCCTATTTCAAAACTTTATTATGACAATCAAGAGGTTTTAACCAGAAAATCACCTTGAAATAGTTAGAAAATCAATTTGATATAGTTAAGAAATCGGCGTAAAAAGTTTTGGAATTTGAGGTCCCCCCCCAAATAATTTTCTTGTGCGACGCCGACACCCTTGTGTGTTATAGCAGACTTACGTTTTGGTTTTTCAAATAACAGCCGTTATTCATTACTACGTATAACTAGCAAAATCTCTAATAGGTTCATTAGTTGCTGGAGGCTAAAGGGAAAATTTGTTGAAAAAATTCCGTTTATTTCAAAGTTTTAGAGGCTTTTCCAAAAATTAGCTTGTCACATTTCTACGAGTAGACATTTAGACATTAGACATTTTTTCAGTAGAAAGCTGGTTAAATGTTATAATAAATAGACACTTTGTTTGTCCCATTTGGTTGATATTTGGTCGTTGAAGAGCTATAAGACTCGGTAGTCTGCAATTTTTTGAAAAATCCCATATGGCGGCCTTCCCCCACGTGGTAATTGGTAGACCTTTGATATGTTTTTTGGGTTCCTATGCCATGAATTCTTTTTCGATATTTGGTAACCCAGACTAGATGCACCTTCATATCATATTTATCTAAAAAAAACTTACTTTCCTTCCTTTACAATTACTTGGATTTTTAACCAATTTTACCCTTAATTTTATTAGTCTATTAATTGATTCTTGCTGTAGGTTTATTCTAAATAAACCATTTGCATGTTTGTGATATAAAACCCTTATTTTAAGAGTACCGTTTAGAGAATTGACGTACAACTGCGTATTAGAAGAACATAATTATTTCTCCACGAGCTCATGAATTTAGCAACATAACAGGAGTGTTAGATGCATAACCTTCCCTTTGTTTGTGGTGCAATTTACTTTATGGCATTATATATGATAAAAAGTGAACAAATGTTCTGAATTACATTTATAGAATATTTTTATGACCGAAACTAAAATAGCTTCTATATTTGTTTAAAACCATTTACAGACTGATCTCAGAACTGTTAGGACTTGGTAATTTTATTTTAATTTATTAAGAAAAAATGACAGTAAGTTGTGCAAGTGGAGGGAGAACAATGTGCTATGAAGAGCAATAATAATTAGTTTTGAACAAAATTAAATCTTACTAACCAAGTCTTTTTATTCCTTACTATTTTTCTCGATTTTCTTTTTTAGCGAATTTCCCCTATAGGGAAGAAGCTATTACCGTAGGTCTCATGGTAAGACTTAAGCCCGAGACCATGATAACTTTTTGTTTTGAGGTCCCCAGATGCCAAAAACACTATTCGTTCAAATTTATATATATGTATGTATGTATATATATATATATATATATATATATATATATATATATATGTATACATATCTATATATATATATACATATCTATATATGTGTCCGTTAACACGATAACTTGAGTAAAAAACGTCCGATTTTGATTAAATTTGGCTCAAACGTGTAAAATGAGATTTATGACTTTAAGTTCGAAAACCAGAAAAATCGGTCCATGGAAAGGGGGGTTTATGGGGGTTTTAAATTTTCCAAAAACCAGTTTTTTGTATTTTTCACCCAAAGATTTTTAAAAAACTTAATTTTGGTTTCGACCATGTTATAGAGCTTAAAAAAACAAATAATATAGTATTTTGAATTATTAACCTAGGTTAAGTGGTTGCGGAGAAAATCCAAAAAACCTACTCATAAAATCTCCCATGTTAATCTTATGGGAAAAATGTTTTTGGCTTTTCCTAAGTTTATTTTAATGTAAACTTCACATTTGCTTTTACCAATCTGTTCAATTCCACAAAACAATCATTTTGGTGTTTAAATTGTGATTCTACGCCCAACCGTTGCAGAGATATTCAAAGTGCTAAACACAGTACGTTGTCCAATGTTATCCTTATGGAGAATAAATAAAATTTTATATCTCGATTATTTATGAATGTATGTTGATGAAATTTGGTACGTGGCTTCACGTAGTACTGGTATATTGATATTTGCACAAAAAAATTATTTTTTATTGATTATTCCCGTAGCAGCAAACCTGCTTACTCAGCCCCCATGTTATTCTTATGGAGAATAACTAGAATGTTATAAAGCGCTTATTTATGATTGAATATTGATGGAACTTGGTATGTGGCTTCTCCTAGTTAAATTCTATTTATATTTGTATAAAAACCAATTGTTTGTTTTCCTTGTTTCAGCAAACCTACGTACTCATTACCAATGTTATTCTTATGGAGAATAATTAACATCGCTTATGTGTGAATATATTTTTATGAAACTTGGTATGCGGCTTTATGTGGTATTAAGACATATTTTATGCATTGGAAATTCTCTGAGTATGCAGGTTTGCTGCGACGGGGGTATTTTTGTTTTCCCACATCTGCTTAAAGCAAACGCTGTTGTAAAACAGGAGTTTTAGAAGGCTATTTTAGATTAAACCATAATATCTCATATCTCCTCAAACTGGCGTGTAAGAACAATCTTGACACAGTCTATTTATTAAAAATGTAAACTAAAGACACTACGAATTAATTATTAGTTTTTCTCGAAGTTACCTCACGTCGTTTTAAGTAAATAATCACAAAATCAGTCTTTGATTGAAAACGTTTTGCCACCAACGGATTCAAGTGAGTTAAACTCCGAATGGTAAGCAGTTTGTGATTACTATGTATCCAAATAAATATGCTCGAACTTCAACCAAGCGGTGGAATGACATAACTACATTAGTCTCACTATCAAGAAGATCCTGGTTGTTCAAGTTGATACCACTGGATGGGTGAACGCTGAAGTGACAGTGGGTGGGGACGGATAGACGGACAGACGGACAGACGGACAGCCGGACAGCCAGGGTCAGTAGGTCGTGTCCGGTACTGAGATGTCTGAAAGTGAAAATCAATCACACTTTGGGCGTTTATCTGATCTCCGCTTCCTTCACAGCGTTTGATGCGACTTCTAATTTTGGGCTGAATAATAGGGAGAATTTCGATTAAACTCGGTTACACCACAGAAATGTTAAAGTGGTAGTTTCTGGGTGTCTGGTTAATTTTGTGGCAATTTAAACTGTTGTAAAGGAAGCCTGGAATTGTTATAAAAAATACAAAATTAACGCTCACTAATTTAGGTGAGTCATCACAGTTTTTACGTTACGTTATGTAAGTGAAACCTTGATCTTTCTGACAGATTTTAATTAAATTTTGCTGTATTAAACATGGCTTAATCTGTGAAATGTGAAAGGATGACCCCTAAGAAATTGAAAATTTAACTTTACATGAATGCGAAATATCTACTTTTTAAAATGCTGTTTAATTTAATGATTGTAAAATTACCTTAATCACTTACTGTATAAAACGCCATCACAACTATGGCGTATTTTAAGGGGAATATGAATAAATGATGAGTAAAGAATGGGTCAGATGCCTTGTGTAGCCTTGATAATGACTAAGACCGATTGATTCTTTAGCTTCACTTCAGGATCATTAGTTAATAGCCCAATGACCAATGACAGCTGGAATCAGTTTCGAACCTTCACAAAATGTTATCATAGTTTTGCTCAGGATCCTAGACAGATTATTTAAAGCGACTTATGAACATTTTGATTGCCATTGAAAGTAAAGTTAATCAGCAAATTGATGTAATCTTTGTATAGAATTCTGTAAGCGAAATGTTTAAGTCAAAATTGTAAGCATTTGGCAAATCGCAGGATGATGGGAGACGGCTCAAATTTAAGTTATTGTTCCCAGGGACCCGGGAAAAATAACAGTATTCCTAAAAGGTTACCAGCAAACGATAAATTACGTAAAACATCCCCCATAAGAAAAGTATGGGGATTTAAAAACGTCTGCTTTGTTTATATTACAACATGTGATTATGTGACAATTTGTTCACGAACTGACATGTGTTCCTACTTGGAGCAAGGTTAGGGGCTGTCGCTCCTTCAAGCCACTAGTAATATTATATAGAGGCACAAAGTTTAATAATTACACAAAAATAATAAAGTAATTAACAAGCCATAGTTTTTTTGTCATCCTCAGTATTCCTTGCTGCAATAAGAGTTCAGCGTAAGCATTTCAGCTACTCCCACGAAGGGGCGTTATATTAAGATAATAGCTCTCAAAGAGAGATCTTGTGCTTACAACAAATCCACTTGAATCTTCAATGTACATTACAGCAAGATATATTATTGTAAAATAAAACAATAAAGTTCTATGCGAAATCACCTGTTCGTGGAACATAGTATCTTCTTACTTTTCTCAGGACTTTAAACAACACGGAGGCTCTGTTAACCCTAGATATTTCATAACCGGCTCATCTTTCAACTCTGTATCACCGCCGCCGGCTCGTCGGAGGGGGCGCATAAATTAAATCATACTGACATAATTGGACAGTCTCATTAAATGATAAGGATAAGGACTCCCTCAGAGGTCGGTTGGGGAGGACAATACTGTGAGGTAATTACGATCGACGTCACGGGGAGAGGTCTATCCAGCTTTCCATCTACTTTCTATGAGGACGAACGATTGTTTCCTTGATTGATAGAAGGGCTCTCGAGCCACAATTATGCAGCTGATTGTTCAACAGGTGGAGGCGACGGTACCGGACCATTGTGAGTGACCTCAGCTCGACCCTTCATCATCGCTCGGGCTCTTTGTCCGGACTAAGCGGGAGAAAACAGAACGTTTAATTAATTGAAGGCTGGAATGTTATTTGACTTGATCCTGGTTACGTGAAGAAGAATTACAGGTAGTACTTTTTGTTTGGCTTTGGAAGATGGGAGGCCTAAATTGTTTGGGAAGTTATGTGAAAATTGTTTCTTCCAAGGGTTTTGTCACAGAAAATTTTCAAAATGAACTGAATATAGCTGGGAAAGTAGTTTATGATAGTTATTGATATCAAATTAACGGGGAAGAAGCAAATTTCGCTAGTTTCTAAAAAACATATGCAAAGCATATCCTCTCAAACTTATTTAATACTCATAGCATCACTTTTAACGGCATATTGACGCATATTCTAATGTGGTTTGTGGTATTATTTTCCATGGAATCTCTGTGAACAGTAGATGATTCATCCTGCAAAAGAACACAAATCAACAAAATAAATAAATAATTTGTTTATCATAATCTAAGACCGGTTTAAAACATTAAATATTCCTACACTGCCATGAATTTATATGTATAAATAATACCACAGAGAAACGAATTTATAAATTCCTTTGTCTGTGATAATTTTATTCGTTGTTACTTGTGATTCGTTGGCGTAGTGGTCAAGGTGACGGACTCCGGAACCATGGCAGCGACCCTGTCGTGTGTTCATATCCCAGTTATGGCATGTAAATTTTATCAGCACTGTACAACTCGTACTGTAACAGCTCACCCCTTTCTTTTTCCAGGATAGATCCAATATCTATGTGGACGGGGAAAGTTAGTCAAAAAAGAGGCTGGCAACCCCTTTTTTAAAGAAAATAAAATGTCTTTCAACTTCAAATGCTCATCAAACTAAATCTAAATACATCCTGCCTTATCCTCTACATAAATTAATATGATTTTGTAAATTACAATATTTAACTGGTATGCAGTTATTAATGACATTAAATGACGAAACAAAAAAATTATTCAGCCATTTAAAAAAATAATTATACTTATTTATCAAATACTTCGGGAAATCCCTTCAGATTAAACCCCAAAAAATCAACGACACTATATTAACTTTTAATACGTCCTAAAAACATGCTACAATAACTCAACCCCAAAAAGGAAAACTGGATCCAAGCCGACATCATACGTTCTCAGAATGAGATTGTAAAGTGCGAAAGCTATTTCGTTGTCTCTTCTATCAGCCTATTATCAAACCTGCGAAGATCCCGGTCAATAATGTACGCTGATAGCGGTGTCCCGTGGTGGCGTGGGCCGCGAGCTCTACATCTGTGACAATTACGACCACCGGTGATAACTCCGGACTATCTGACCACACGCCGGTCTTGAGTAACTCTGCTTACCTGTCCAGATACCCGCGGATTGACTGTCGGTTTTCACACCACCGGTCGTGCCGGCTAGCGACACGCCAATCGCGGACTGTTCACGTCCAGGTGTTAATTAAGAGACAAGTCCGCTGATTGAGCAACTTATTAAGTGCTAAATTACACGATTGCTAATAGCTCCGCTCGGTTTATTGGCGATGTCGAAATTGGAAATGGCAACCGTCCGGGGTGAATTGTGGAAATGTCTCAATTCGGTAGTTGAGCCACGCCGCCTGATGGGAGAGTTGTGGGGACCTTGTTGAATTTGCTTACTTGATAATTGTTTTTCGAACCAACATACTTTTACTGTGTTTGTTTCTCTAAATCACAATACTATTTATAAGGACCCCCCTCATAAACCAGGGAAAACTCCCCTGGTCCCTGTTTGCTTTCCATTGTTATTAAAATAAAGGAAAGCGATTTGAATTAAAGTTATCTTTTTAGTATTTTAACTTTTAATTAAATAAACAATTGTTCAAAAACTTGAAAAAATAATAGCAAACACTTCAACATACGCTTAATAGTAAGAAACCAAACTAGTTTAGTTAAATTTAAACTTCTATACAACTTGTATGCTTTATCCACCCCAATCAAACAATAATGTAATCTGACAAATGTGCTGGTATTTTCAAACTTGTTAAGTTAATGGGAAGTATTTTAACACATATGTTAGTTTAAATGTTAATTTTATAATGTTGATGGTAACTTTTTAAAATACCTATTCAGCACAATAAACGAGTTCGCACGAAGCACGCTGACGTGAGGGAAGTGAATTTCCACATAAAAAACTATAAAAATACAAAATCAGTTAAAAACATACAATTATTCCAATTTTTATTCAAATCTGAAAATATTCATTTTTTGGCTGTTATGATACTCCTGGTTCTATTTACCTGCAATGCTGGGAATACAATTTTGCGCATTATTAGGTTAGGAGAAGGTTCAGTCAGGCTTTAAAATAGGCGTGAGGTTGTTGGGGATGATAAAAGTACACCAACAAATGAATAACAGGCTTTTCTAAAGTAAAACCCCCTTAAGACAACGTACTGTGTTTGGTTAATACACATTTTCATTAATAACTCCGTAAATATATATGCTAAAATGACGAGAGAGGGCTTAAAAGTTTCGCCACACTAATTCCCACAGTTTTTCATTCGTTAGTTTCACATCCGGGGCTTTTCTGACCCTTTTTGGGCCCAAAAAACTCAAATTTCTAAAAAAGCTAACACCCAAAAAAGAAAACTCTAACCCCCCAAAAAGGGGGTTAGAGTTTTCCGATTGTTTTGCCCAACTAACTTGTCCAACTAATTACAAAAAGGAATGTCCCTACCAAATTTGAAGTAAATCGGACAAAAAATGCGACCGCTAGAGTGCATACACATATATATATGTCTATATATATATATATATATATATATATATATATATATATATATGTATATAATTTTGAACGAACCCCCAAAACGTGTTCAGGGGGCACATTAGGAACTTCTATGGTGGTCCCGGGCTTATGTTTCACCGTGCAGGTCATGCTAATAGTTCACTTTCCATAGGAAATTCACTAATAAGGCATACGAATCGATCGCCGACAACAAACTGAATTAAGAATGTTCCTCTTTAAACCCCAAAAGGGGTTCTATAGGTACAAGGTCACCAGCTCACAAGCAGCAATCCACCACCAAGGATTCCGCCACCTGAGCTTCTACATATAAACCCACACCACAGCGAGAGTCACAGACGTCGTGGGACATCCAAACCATCGATCTACGCACGCGAGTTCTAATTGTCCATCCGGGCCGCGTAGGAGTACGACAAGGCGCTGCGCTAGGTCCCGCCTTTTTATTGTCACGCCGTAAATAAATGTCGGAACTCATGTCTGCCGAGCAGACGTCTACATTCTACATCAAGGCCGTCTTCGGTTTACATTAGTCCGACTCTTTATGACTGGGCAAAAAGAAGGATGAGATAGCCTAACTTATTGACGGATTGAGTGTCGGGTTTAAGTGATGCATTTGGCAGTCGCTTGAACTCTGTCACCTGACGTGTGGGCGCGGAGCTGGTGATAAAGTCCGGATGGGGAGATGACGCGGCGAGCAGGAATGTGCACCTTGGAATTTAGTTTTGATGGTTACAATTTATTAGAAAGAAAGAAAGAGCATACGGGGTAATCTAGTTCGAATAGCATTCAAAGAATTGAATGCGTGTTTGATTGTTGGCTTAGCATGCGCAAGTTAATGGACCGGTTGAGCTGGGATTTCGTGAGAAGGAACTAACAAATAAAAAACACTTACAGGTATCTTCCCAGTATGAAAGTCTTTTAGAGCTCAAACCCATCAGTCGATAGTGCCGATCTTAACTTTGTGATTACTGATTTAAATTATGTAACATGGCAACAAAACGGCTTTTTGCCTCAATCCCGAGCAAAAAAAGGATGCCAGCTAGTATTTGATAAACAAGTAATATTACACAATTTTAACCTACAAATTTGAATGAAAGTGTATGACGGAAGAACTTCCCACGAGTTGCTGACCACTACAACTACACCATGCTTCTGGCTACTCATTACTAGCACACCATTTCACACAAAAAATCATAAGCCGGCAAGAAGGTGTTCAACCTACTGCCCGCTCAAATGAAGGTTCTCGGTGGACAGCAGTTGAAGGCTTCGCTGAATGATTGGCTGACAGTAAGACCCTTCTACTCACTAGAGGAATATCCAAGTTGACTAAGGGACTATCTATCCAAGGGACTAGAAGAACATGTCTCGGTCTATTTAAATTCATTGTTATTGTAAACTGACAGCGTATATTTCTCGAAGAAATTGTAATAAAGTGGTTCTGATTCTGATTTTCCTTGTAGTAATTGGACTAATAAGGACCTATTTTTTGTGTGCAGTATTAAATAATTTCACTGGGTAAAATATTTACTTTATAAAGAATATGGCAAACCCTTTGCAAGTTCATTAGATAAAAAACAATGTGGTGATATTAGTAATATAGCAACATTAAAGTTTCAAGTGGACTGAAACTTTACAGGATTACAAATTTAAAGATTCGGTTAACAGAACAAAACGTTAAAAATAAGTATTGTGGGAACCGAACCATGCTCGCTTATATTTGATAAATTCCGTGGTTGAAAAATATGTAATAGATAAATTAATATCACTATTGTTGATACTTTACTGTGGCATTTTGACGGTTCGCACTGGTTATTTATTCACTGCTGTTATGATTGTTTTGTCTTTATTTAAAACTATATAAGCCTAATGTTAAAATTTACAATTTTTATGTGAGTTTTTTAAATAAAATTTTGATTGAGGTTTTTACCAATACATTTTTGAGGCTCAAAACCCCAATCCTAAAGTTTAACCAAAATCCTTCCTCTGGATTTCGAGATAGATTTTTCCAACGAACAGATATTGCTTGTATTAGAGGATAGGCATTTTGATTGGCAATCTAAGCGATGAAACCAGCCCAAATCTTTCAGCCGACGCCCCGGGCACATTGCTCACTTTGAATCTGCCGCTACCGAGATTAGCAGAGGGCAGCCGGTGACGTGAGGCACTAATGCCTCCACCGACTTTGAAACCCGACCGCCCCGACCACCTTCTCAAGCATCAATGCAAATAAGAGCGTTTGGAAAACGCAATTACTGGGCTGTTGTGAAGACAACCTGACGACTCAGTGCTATATTGACTGTCATCTCGCAGGTGTGCTTGGTAGCCTCTCCACAGTAATCCTCGCTTGAAACCTCATGTCGGTTTAAAATGACTTTAAGCTGTTATAATCTGTCTAAAGTGCTCCGACGATTGGAGGATTCTATTATTTAGTCAGCATCCGAGTGAGCGGCTCGCCTTGGTTTTTATTATTGTCGGGGCGAAACCACTCAGAGCAATCGATACTGGAGTTACCGCGCTGGAGGGAGTCTTGGAATTCTTCTGGAGTGGAGTCTTGGAATCATACCGGAGTTGCCTTGCTGGTGTGGGGTCTTGGAGACCTACTGGAGGTACCTTGCTGGAGTGGAGTCTTGGAGTCCCACTGGAGGTACCTTGCTGGAGTGGAGTCTTGGAATCATACCGGAGTTGCCTTGCTGGTGTGGGGTCTTGGAGACCTACTGGAGGTACCTTACTGGAGTGGAGTCTTGGAGTCCTACTGGAGTTACCTTGCTGGAGTGGAGTCTTGGAATCATACCGGAGTTGCCTTGCTGGTGTGGGGTCTTGGAGTCCTACTGGAGGTACCTTGCTGGAGTGGAGTATTGGAATCATACCGGAGTTGCCTTGCTGGAGTGGGGTCTTGGAGTCCTACTGGATTTATCTTGCTGGAGTGGGGTCTTGGAGTCCTACTGGAGGTACCTTGCTGGAGTGGGGTATTTTAATCCAAATGGAGCAACCTTGATGTAAAGTGGTCTTGGAATCCTATTGGAGTTAAGTTGCTGGAGAGGAGTCTTAGAATCCTATTGGAGTTACCTTGCTGGAGTGGGGTCTTGGAGTCCTACTGGATTTATCTTGCTGGAGTGGGGTCTTGGAATCCTACTGGAGATAACTTGTTGGAGTTAGTTCTTGGAATCCTACTGGAGGTACCTTGCTGGAGTGGAGTCTTGGAATCCTACTGGAGTCACGTTGCTGGAGAGGAGTCTTGGAATGATACTGGAGTTACCTTGCTAGAGTAGAGTCTTTGAATCCAACTGGAGTTACCTTGATTTAGTGGGGCCTTGGAGGAATCCTATTGGAGTTTTCTTGCTGGAGTGGGGTGTTTGAATCCAACTGGAGTTACCTTGATGTAGTGGGGTCTTGGAGGAATCCTATTGGAGTTTTCTTGCTGGAGTGGGGTGTTTGAATTCAACTGGAGTTAACTTGATGTATTTTTGTCTTGGAATCTGATCGGATTTATCTTGCTAGAGTGGGGTATTTTAATCTTACTGGAGGTACCTTGCTGGAGTGGGGTCTTGGAATCCTACTGGAGTTACATTTCTAGGGTAGAGGCTTAAATTGAATGCCGTAAATTATACCTAATCATACTCATAGAATATTCCGATTGACCTAGTGTCGGGCATCAACATCATACAGCATATGTCTATGAAGTGCATTTTTTAGTCTGTCTTTTGACGGTTTTAGATTTATAACACTTGCTCCGGGAGGGGATAAATGTGTTTTACAATTTCCAGTCAGTCAGCGGCTACATTTTTGTCACATAGAGTCAGCCAGAGCCAAACGGTCTAAACGGTTGGCCGCAACTACACAATGAAGAACATTCAAAATTCCTAATGAAAAACAGATGTTGTTGTGTTTTAATTATGGATGATATATGCGGTACTGAGAACTGCGAAGCGTTAATAGTTAACTGTTCGGTGGTCACATGAACCCTCGTAAACCTCTAGAAGGTGACGTTAGACGGGGTGATTTTTCAGGCAGTTCTCCCTCGTAACACGTGAGCCAGTCCGGGGTAAAGTTTCGCGTGGGAGGACATGTGTCATATCCGCGAGAAAGGTGCAGTGGCATTTCCACTTTGAGGCATTAGTTTTATGGGAGGTTCACGCGCCGGCGTTTACTACCGAAGCACGTCTTGTACCGTGATGCAAGGGAGGCCCCAAGACGAGCTTTGGGCTGCACGGCTGATTCGTTATCTGTACATATATATTATCATTTACAAGTTAAATTTATGCTGACCAATCGATGTTACTCAAGAGGGGGCTCCAGTATACGACCATTGTTATCTTTCAAGGTCAATTCCCCCTCAACGGATTATCCGAAATCGATCATTTATGGTTAATTTTGAAGAGAAAAATTTCGACAACACAATTAGTTTGCCTTTTACAAATTAAGAAATATTAAGAAATATTGAATATGTTGTAAAACCTTTCACAACTGCTATTTGTCATTAAGACTTTTTGCTGACTGAACTCGCAATGTATATTTTATCTCTTGAAATTGAGTCATAGGTCAACAATGTCTGATAAACCATGGAGGAGGGACGGGTTTTCAAAGTTAACATTGACCTTATAGAAGAAACAGGTAGAACCTCGAACCGTATAGTGACTGGAGCGCCCTCTTAAGAGGGGGCGCCGGTCGTGAAAAATTTTGCGATTCTACTTGCTTCCCCTTAAGGCCAATTTTAATTAAGTCAGTCACTCCTCAATAGATTGTCCAACATCGATAATTTATGCTCATTTTAAAGAGGAAATAAATACCTAGAGATATCAGTGGGTGTGACGATATAACAAATTACAGTCGATCAACAAATGTCCAATATTTACAATTTATTTATTGCTGAACTATTTTGTATTGACAAATTCTGCTAACTGAAATCGCTAAGCGTTTTTTGCTCCTTAAAACGAGCCAAACATCTGATAATCCATTGAAAAGGGGAAGTAAACATTAGCCTATGGGGAAGCAGATAGGAACGCCAAATGTTTAGTGGCCCGAGCCCACTATTTTACCGTAACTTACTTGATGTTAGGACACGGTTATGGTTAACGTCCAGACTGATATAAATCGCTGTTTAATATGTCAGATAAACTATTTTAATTTCTGTAATTTTTATGGAAATCGTTGAGGTCATATTTGATACCATCATTCTCGATATGGTAACGAACCTCACTTGGGATGCGCCCGGGATACCGCCCCCAGCCGCCGGCCCCCATAGAGGTTCAGTAGGTCGAGGCACCTGCGGCCAACACGTATATATACGGGGTGTAGGCACCTGCACACGTAAACATACGGGCTACCTGACGGAAGTCGGTGCAGGTGGATTTTTAATATTCTGAGACATTACAATAACTGTTAACTGTTGGAAACTGTCAAGGCCTCGGTCCGTTATTGCCTGGAGTAAATTTTGGAATGAAAGAAGTCCTAGAATATTTTACTTGGAGAGTAAGATAGTCAAATCAATTTAGTTTCTTAATATGGTGATCTCACAGTTGAGTTACTTGTTAAATTCCTGGAGTGGAAAAATGTGGTCCAGTCTATTGAGTACGTACTGCATGGAGATGTATTGTCGGCCAGCTAGTATACAATGGTGTGAGGGGAAAGTGAACTCCACCACAATCCTTCCTTTCTTATGTCATTGGAAAATGTGGTGCAGTCTATTGAGTAAATACTGCGTGGAGATGTATTGTCGGCCAACTAGTATACAATGGTGTGAGGGGAAAGTGAACTCCACCACAATCCTTCCTTTCTTATGTCATTGGAAAATGTGGTCCAGTCTATTGAGTACGTACTGCATGGAGATGTATTGTCGGCCAGCTAGTATACAATGGTGTGAGGGGAAAGTGAACTCCACCACAATCCTTCCTTTCTTATGTCATTGGAAAATGTGGTCCAGTCTATTGAGTACGTACTGCATGGAGATGTATTGTCGGCCAGCTAGTATACAATGGTGTGAGGGGAAAGTGAACTCCACCACAATCCTTCCTTTCTCATGTAATTGGAAATTGTGGTGCAGTCTATTGAGTACATACTGCGTGGAGATGTATTGTCGGCCAACTAGTATACAATGGTGTGAGGGGAAAGTGAACTCCACCACAATCCTTCCTTTCTTATGTCATTGGAAAATGTGGTCCAGTCTATTGAGTACGTACTGCATGGAGATGTATTGTCGGCCAGCTAGTATACAATGGTGTGAGGGGAAAGTGAACTCCACCACAATCCTTCCTTTCTTATGTCATTGAAAAATGTGGTGCAGTCTATTGAGTACATACTGCGTGGAGATGTATTGTCGGCCAACTAGTATACAATGGTGTGAGGGGAAAGTGAACTCCACCACAATCCTTCCTTTCTCAAGTAATTGGAAATTGTGGTGCAGTCTATTGAGTACATACTGCGTGGAGATGTATTGTCGGCCAGCTAATATACAATGGTGTGAGCTGAAAATGAACTCCACCACAATCCTTCCTTTCTTATGTCATTGGAAAATGTGGTGCAGTCTATTGAGTACATACTGCGTGGAGATGTATTGTCGGCCAACTAGTATACTATGGTGTGAGGGGAAAGTGAACTCCACCACAATCCTTCCTTTCTTATGTCATTGGAAAATGTGGTGCAGTCTATTGAATACATACTGCGTGGAGATGTATTGTCGGCCAGCTAGTATACTATGGTGTGAGGGGAAAGTGAACTCCACCACAATCCTTCCTTTCTTATGTCATTGGAAAATGTGGTGCAGTCTATTGAGTACATACTGCGTGGAGATGTATTGTCGGCCAGCTAGTATACTATGGTGTGAGGGGAAAGTGAACTCCACCACAATCCTTCCTTTCTTATGTCATTGGAAAATGTGGTGCAGTCTATTGAGTACATACTGCGTGGAGATGTATTGTCGGCCAGTTAGTATAAAATGGTGTGAGGGGAAAGTGAACTCCACCACATTCCTTCCTTTCTTATGTCATTGGAAAATGTGGATTGATTTGTTTTTGATTGGAAGATTTTATCAACAGCTGATTATTAAACACCACTACATTTAACTCCTAACCTTTGCTCCCATACTCTGCCTCATCTGATTTTTTACTCTTTACATGATGATGAAATCAAAACCATATGAGTAGGAACCTGTGGCAGTTCACAAATAAAGTAGACACTTAATCGCATGTTTTAAAGCAAACAAAGCAGACGTTTTTAAATCCCCATACTATTTAAATGGCAACAATTTTATTTCGTAAAAATTTAAGGAACATAATTAAGCATAATTTTCCCTAAAATTGCATGACCAGTTCTTTAAATGAGACCCCTCCTAACTTTCTACGACCTCCCGTCAGCTTGCAATTTAATTGTCAAATTTGGGCTTACGGAATCAGCTATATAGATTCACTAGCTTTTACCCGCAGGCTTCGCCCCGCGAATTATTTATAAAAACTATGATAGTTTTGTGTGGTTAGCCTGTGGAACTACTACGAATCAAGATCAGCTGTTTGTGTTTTCATCAGCTCAAACAAAAATGAATGTCCATTAAGAATACATGGGAACTTCGAACCCCCGTGGGGCATAGCCCTATAGGATTTTCACAACTTTAATATGCCTATATCTTACTCAGGACTATCAAGTACCTCTCTGCAAAATTTCAGCTCAATCAGTCCAGTAGTTTCCACGTGATGGAACTTCAGAGTTACGCACAAAAATCCATACTTTCACATTTATAATATATAGATAGATAGATTTGTTTTTGGCTGAGTCAATAAACAGGGTAAGAGCAGTCCAGTGGGGTTATTTTATCCACAGAATTTCTTATGTTCGAATCGATTGTTGTATGTTGATGAGAAACAAATCTTCGAACTATACCTACTGCTTATGATACGAGAAGGTGTAATAATCACATAGAATGCTATTTTTAATTTATTAGCATTGTTTTAAATGTGCTGAGAATATAAAATCGACATTTCTTAAGATATAACAGTAATCCCCACAATAAAGAGAACAATAAATGTTTATTACCCTACAAGCCAGATTTCAAAGCGAGATAAAATCTCGAAATGAAGAATTTTATTAGACTCCTTGGAAGCACACTTAAAAACAAATCGAGCAAAGAATTCAAAGTTGAATAGAAAATTGACAGTGATTTGGTTACAAGCATTTAAACAAACTCTGTTCTAATCTTAAGATATAATTAGCATGACAATAATTCAATGTAATCAATCAAATGAAATGTAGCAAATGCCATGCTAGTGCTATTAATAAATTAAAATCTTCTATGGTATGAATTGATACGCTTTGTGAGCTGGAGTAAGCCATATGTATTCATGGCAGTTAACAAGGGTTTCTCTTGTTAATTTGTGTATATATAAATTGTGTCTTCCTTAGTGTGTTTGCCCATAAATAAAATCTGCAAGTTTTGTATGTTTTGATATTGAAGTGCAAGGGTTCACTTGATAACGGGAAGAGTTTCCTTTCCTCCCGAAGCGTATTAGTTTTTCTTTAAACACTAGAATTGATACGTAAAGTACAAAAAAAAATAATAAAATGTTGGGGAACTAACGATTATAACTATATAAACATTGCACATATAACAGTTTACCCCATTTCCTCTTTTCAACGAACACATAGATTTCCCAGCGGATATTAGTCTACCGTTAGGCCTGCATCGGTTCATTGGGAGGCTTGTGAGGCGTGTGCACCCATTTGTACCCATTAGTGGGCAATACAGTAGAGTAGAGTACCGCTTAGCTGCAGCCGCCCAGCGCCCAGCGCCGAGCTGTACGTTCGCTCTCAGTTTCTAGTATTTACAACCACTCGTAAACTAGGCTGCAAGATTATAATCTCTTTACGCGGTGCATAATCCTCTAGTTGATCTTAAATGCTCATAGAATAATTTTTATGGTCAGAGTTGATTCGACGTAGTGTGTTAAAATTATTTGCTTTTATAGAACAGGAAAATGAGTATGCATAACTCCAAAATATTATTCATGGGAATAGCTTAGTGGGATTTTAGTAAATGTGGGTTATTTGACCCGAAAACAAATTGTAAAAAGGCTTCTTTAATGCCTAACAATAAAATTGGATAAAATAAATAAGACAATTGATTGTAATATGTCTTTGTAAATAAAATAAAATTCAGTAAAATAATCCAGCATTTACTTTAATAAAATTGGTTTACACATGAATAACCCACTATACATACATGAGGCTATACATCTGGCTGCAAATAACGTGTTTACACATGAATAACCCACGATACATACATGAGGCTATAGATCTTGCTGCAAATAACGTGTTTACACATGAATAACCCACGATACATACATGAGGCTATACATCTTGCTGCAAATAACGTGTTTACACATGAATAACCCACGATACATACATGAGGCTATACATATTGCTGCAAATAACGTGTTTACACATGAATAACCCACGATACATACATGAGGCTATACATATTGCTGCAAATAACGTGTTTACACATGAATAACCCACGATACATACATGAGGCTTTACATCTGGCTGCAAATAACGTGTTTACACATGAATAACCCATGATACATACATGAGGCTATACATCTGGCTGCAAATAACGTGTTTATACATGAATAACCCACGATACATACATGAGGCTATACATCTGGCTGCAAATAACGTGTTTACATATGAATAACCCACGATACATACATGAGGCTATACATCTGGCTGCAAATAACGTGTTTACACATGAATAACCCACGATACATACATGAGGCTATACATCTGGCTGCAAATAACGTGTTTACACATGAATAACCCACGATACATACATGAGGCTATACATCTGCCTGCAAATAACGTGTTTACACATGAATAACCCACGATACCTACATGAGGCTATACATCTGGCTGCAAATAACGTGTTTGGCTATTAGGAGAATAATTCTTATATTATAACATAAATCTGACGAAAAACAAAACCGAATCCAAAGCATGATGTAGTCCGAGCCCCCTGTTTTTAAAGCTTAATATATCTCAACAATTCTTAGTTTATTTAAAAATTCCCATTTATTATAAATCCAAATGAAATTGACAAGCATTTTCGTATGAACCAATATTTTTAGTGAAAAGAAAGGTTGATTTTTTAAAGACTATAAATAGATCTTTGTAAATTAAAACGTTATAACACAACTACAACCAGAAAAAAAACCGGTAAAACAAGGCTGTTACCTCTATCCCCATAATGTCTGGATACTGAGGTTGTATCCTATACTCTCCCCAGTAAAAGTAAAGTAAAGTCAGGCCTCATCCCCAGGAACTCAAATAATGTAAAAAAACTCAAATGAAAGGTGAAATAAACGGTATCAGGAAACTGACACATACTTTCTCCCTTTTAGCCAAACTTTAATGACAAAAATATTTGTTATTTACTAAATATAGAATATGAAGTATAGATAAATGTACAGAAAATTGTCTAAAATAGTTGTTTTCAGAAATATCCACCCAAATTGCTTTTTTGGAGGCACTATAGAGTCCGTTGCTACACACAGTAGTTTTGAGAGGGGAAATGCCCCCTTGCCCCCCCCCCAGGGTTAAATAGCAACACATTTCGAACATCATCTGTTGGTCAATGCTAACTTGACCTGCATATCAAATGAAATTGATCAGTAAATAAGAGAGAAATAGTTATTTTTGTATTCCCCATAAGAATAACATTGGACAACGTACTGTGTTTACCGCTAAATGAAAATTTCAATTTTCTCCGCAACTAGCAATCGTAGAATAGTAATTTAAAATACTAATTTATTTAGTTTTTTGAGCTCTTTTTAATGGTGAATAGTAATCTTTTTTAACATTTATGATTTTTTATGAAAAATCCAAAAAACTGAATTTTTGATGTTTTAAGTCCTGTAATTTCTGAACCCGTATTTTTCCAGAAATGCGGGTGGTGTCATTTTGTTGGAAACCTAAAGTTCTACAAATCACGAAAGTTTAATCAAAATCGTTAGAGCCGTTTTTGAGAAATTTGGATTTTTCATGTTTTTTGGCGGTTTTTGGGGGATAATTACCCTTAAAAATCAAAAATTCAAAAAAATGAAAAAAACGCCTGGAGATATCGTGGATTAGTACCTACACGCCAAATTTCATAAAAATCGGCCCATAGGTTAGGGCTCTAGCTCTGTACACATCCACACAGACACACACACACACACACACACACACACACATACCCGGTCCGCTATATTTGTGAGGCCCTGGTCGCAGACTCAATTGTGGGGTCTTTCAAAGTACAATCGGATTCTTATGTAGTTAGTAGTCCCATTGTTAATGGCAACATCAGTTTTCCTAAACACACCAACAGTTTCACACAACTACTGTATAAACCCCACTTATGGGGCCATGTCGTGTGTAAGGCACCATATTTGAGTATATTTCACACACAGCTAATTATGGGGCCTTAAACCCCCATATAGAGGCGTCTGCACACACACGTCACGTTTTTTGAAAATTAAATGTCCTTAAATAATTATCAATTAATTGTAATTACGTTACATGTGTGTATCGATAGTAATGGTGCTCACGTTGGCTACGGCTGATCCAGCTGTGTAAGTTTTTCTATATTTTTACGGGGCCGGGTGTGTGAGTTTGACCGTATTCGGGGGTGTGGGCGGTGAGAGAGAGGGGGCATAGCTGGCGTCTAATTAGTTTGATTTGTTTTGTGTTTTGTTTTTTAGGTTATGTTTAAAAATTTTGAAGTTTCCAAAAATATTGAGTTTTGTGTTTGGTGACATTAAGTAAAAATACAAAATTTTAGGTGTTTCCTTGAATCAAATTAAATGATAGTGATTCTTATTAGAATCTTTATTGCCATGAAACATTACATTAATGTATAGACATTGTCAGGTATAGTCTTAAATGCTATTAGAGTAAATAGCATTTACAAATAAATAAACATATGCTATACAAATATAGTTGTATAGAAATAATTTAAAATACATTTTTAAATATTACATTATCCACCACAATGTCGGACAGTATCAGATTATGAGTAGAGTGAGAACTTATTTGTTCCCAATTATTAGGTTTTTGGAAAGCTCCTCCAGAGAAGGCGAAGCGAATAACTTATTTAGTAGTCTGTCTGTTGACAACCATTTGATTTTCTACACTATCTCAATTGCAGCAGAGGCATGCCGGTTAGGTACAGTTTGGGGAGGTCGTCAACTGTTTTAAATCTAAGTTAGTCCAAAGACAGTTGTAAAAAGTTGTCATGGAAAAGCATGGTGCTTGTTAACGACTATATAGAAACTTCAATATCATACGCCTACTTCAAAATGAAGGCATGTACATGTAATGTATTTAGTCTTTATTTACCATAGTCAAATTCAATTTCTGATAACTTATAACTATATATATCTAACCGCATTAGACTAGTCTATAAAATAAATCTGGAGTAAATTTCATTAAAGCAATATGAAAGTTTAAAATACATTGTCCTAGAGACCGTTGTATTTGTTTAAAACGGGCTTTGCTGCTAGTCTGATAATAAAACAGATGATAACAATGTACGGTACTTTCAATTAACACGTAATTTAGACCTACGCCGTCGGATAGCGCCACTGTTCCGAAAATTCAGCCCTTTACTGTGTTTAAATGATGCCCTTTCTTAAAATTCTGAGACCTATTGGCAAATCTACGTAAAAATACATTTAATTTGGCACCTCAAACGTAAAAATCCGTCCAGCCGATATTGAGTTATGACTGTGAAGAAAAAACTCTAGCGTATTAATATAATATAGAAGATTAAGAATAACGTAATAAATTAATTTGTATTAATTTAGTATCAAATAATTTTCCGTGTGAATTGTCACTTTTTACGAGACGAGAAAAGTGTACCCTATTACATTTGATAAGTTGTCCCGGCGTTTTAATACTTTGCAGTTTATAGTAGGACGCGCGTGTAAGCCTCCTACTGACGTGGAATTTCCCAGAGTGGCATTGCTATGCAGACGGATATGAAAGAAGGTATCGCCAGCCGCCCAAAGACAATGACACGGTACCCCCCTGCCCCGGTCAACATGTGAGGGTAGAGGGTGGTGTTACACAACCGGTGGCTACGAGTGTACCCCCCCCCCCCTCAGGCCATGACCAGTTCACAGTTTTCATTGATAAGAGAGGTAAACACGTCACTTCGATGGCTTGTTCTCCTGCCTATCTCCTTCCACGCCTACCCTTCCGCCGCCGCCGAGTTTGTTATGATCTATATAATTATACAATTCGAGGTTTTGTCTGTCTGATTGTCTGTGTGTGACGCTCGAGGAACCTACTTTGTCGGCCTTTCACAAGGTAATGGTTTTCTGAATTGTGTCCAACGGGCAAGCGGTACGGTAATTTTCTAAAGTAACATCGAATTTTACTTGGGGGACCAAGCTTTGCTCGAATAGCCAGTTAGTTTTTTTTTCTTTAATTGCCTAGACTACTTGGGGCCGCATACACATATTACGTAACGCATTTTTCGTAATTTCAGCACTCTCCCTCCCCCATTTAACGCATCATAACACTTGGCGATAACTCCCCCAATGTGTTACGTTACTCAATCGAAGTAGGCTTTAAAACAGCTTAAATCTTTTAAACATCGTTTTATTAGCAGTTTTAATCGTGAATTTCAATTAAATCATTAAACTTTAAATTACTTTCTTTTAACAACATTTGTTAATAACTTTTTCAAAGCAAATACTAATAATATATACAGAACAACAAAATAAATTATCTCAGCTAAACCGTAAAAAATTTAATTTGTAACTAATACAAATACAATACAACTTAGAAAACTAAGTATGTGGTTGGCATTGCGCAATACTGTATCAAGTCATGATTTTACACTCTAAAACAACACAAAACGTAGGTGTAAAACAAAACAAAACTTACTAAAAACATGTTATGTATTTATTTTTAGTTTAACTGTTATTAAAATAGTATGACGGAAATATTTGTAATATCACTAATTGTAACTTTGATTTAGATATAAAATATGATTATTTTTTAATTTTAAAAGATGTATACCACCATCAATAGATACGGGAGTGCGCCAGCTATTTGCACTATTATGTGTGAGTTACATAACCTTTATCCTCCCCCATATAACGCAGCATAACGCTACGCCATACCCCCTCCCACCTTAACTGCGTTACGTAATATGGGCATGGCCCCTTATATTCACGGTTTCTCTCCAAGGCGAGCATAATTGCTTTGCTTATCCGTTTTATATTCAATCTTCAGTTTGAATGGTTCTCATAATGTATACATTACCTAATGATGTATATTTAAAGTTATGCATATATTGATTCTAATCACTATTCTAACTTCTAACAAAAAGTACATGATACTTTACCAAGTGAGTGTTATTAGTGAATTTCTTATAAAAAGTGAATAACTATCAGCAGAACCCCCACGGTCAAACTTAAGCCCGAAACCACCGTAGAAGTTCCTAACGTGACCTCCTGAACGTAAACGAGATCGCATGCAGCACGCTGACGTGAGGGAAGTGAATTTCCACATAACAACTTTTAAAACTCAAAATCAATGTAAAAACATATAATTGTAAAATTTGTATTGAAATCTGAAAACATTGATTTTTTGGCTGTTCTGATGCTCCTGGTTTCATTTACCCATCATTTACCTGCAAAACTGGGAATACAATTTTGGGCATTATAAGGTTAAGAGAAGGTCCAGTCAGGCTTTAAAGTAGACGTGAGGTTGCTGGGATGGTAAAAGTACTCTAACAAAGGAATAACGGGCTTTTCTAGTGTAAAGCCCCCATAAGATAACGTACTGTGTTTGGTCGATACACATTTTCTTTAATAACTCGGTAAATAGTTATGCTAGAATGACGAGAGAGGGCTTAAAACTTTCGCCTCTCTAATTCCCATCCTTTTCCATGCTTTGATCTTACATCTGGGGCTTTTCTGACCCTTTTTGGGCCCAAAAACTCGAAATTTGAAAGATTAATCCCCCAAAAAAGGGGTTTAAAGTTTTCCGATTGTTTTGCCCAACGAACTTGTCCAACTGATTACAGAAAGGAACGTCCCTACCAAATTTGAAGTATATCGGACAAAAAATGCGACCACTAGAGTGCAAACACACATATCCCTTATATATATATATATATATATATATATATATATATATATATATATATATATATATATATATATATATATAATTTTGAACGACCCCCCAAAACGTGTTCAGGGGGTCACGTTAGGAACTTCTATGGTGGTCCCGGGCTTAAGTTTCACCGTGCGGGTCATGCTAATAGTTCACTTTCCAAAGGAAATTCACTAATAAAGGGTTTAAACCAACACTGGTTAAATTTTTTTGAAAATTGAAAAATGTTATTTTTGGCTGTTCTGATGCTCCTGGTTATATTTAAAATCACTAATAAGATGCTAATGCTGTACATTATAAAGTTAGAAGGAGGTGTAGTCGGGATAACAAGTTGGTATAGGGGTATGGGGGTGATAAAACGATTTTAAGATATGAAAAACAGCCTTTTCGAGTGTAACATCCCCATAACACAACGTACAGTATTTTGAAAATTAACATTTTATTTAATACCTTGGTAACTACTTGTGCTAGAATAATAAGAGAGGGCTTAAAATCTTTAGCTTTTTATGTAAAATAAGTTAATGTGCAATAAGTGTACGTTGGGGGCTTTTCTGACCCTTTTTGGGCCCAACAACTCAAAATTTGAAAACTTAAAATCCCATAAAAGGGGGTTAGGGTTTTCCGATTGTTTTTCCCAACGAATATGTCCAACTCAATATAAAAAGGAATGTCTCTACCAAATGTGAAGTAAATTGGACAAAAATTGCGACCGCTAGAGTGCGAACACACATACACACATGTATATAGTTATTAGAGACCCCTCAAAACGTATTCAGGGGGTCACATTAGGAACTTCTATAGTGGTTCCGGGCTTAAGTCTTACCGTGCGGGTCATGCTAATAGTTCACTTTTCCATAGGAAATTCACTAAAAATTATATATATTAAGATACATGTATTTTTGCACTCTAGCGGTCGAATTTTTTGTCCGATTTACTTAAAATTTTGTAGGGACTTCCTTTCTAGAATCAGTTGGACAAGTTCTAAGCCCCTCTCGTCATTCTAGCATAAATATTTACCAAGTTATTAAAGAAAATGTGTATCGACTAAACACAGTACGTTGTCTTATGGGGGTTTTACACGAGAAAAGCCTGTTATTCCTTTGTTAGAGTACTTTTATCATTCCCAGCAACCTCACGCCTACTTTCAAGCCTGTCTGGACCTTCTCCTAACCTTATATTGGGCAAAATTGTATTCCCAGCTTTGCAAGTAAATGAAACCAGGAGTATCAGAACAGCAAAAAAATCAGTGTTTTCAGATTTAAATAAAAATTGGACAAATGTATGTTTTTACACTGATTTTGAGTTTTACAAGTTTTTATGTGGAAATTCACTTCCCTCACGTCAGCGTGCTGCGTGCGATCTCGTTTTTACATTTGAATGGTTGCTTTTGAACATCGGTTATGATTCTTTTGCTTGTATTTACAAATCTTAACCATAACCCCAATGTTAGTTTTTTTTTAAATATCTTTCTACACAATACTACAATTTTCCATTGTTGAGGCCAATTATTGGATTAACGAATAATTTCGATAGTTCCAACATTTGGAAAGCCCTAAAGTAAAGCACTTTTGGAGCAGGAGAAGGCAAAGGTTTCATTTTGATGTATTAACTATCCCCCTAGCAAATGTACTGTATGCTCAATCGGTCCAGTTAACTACTAACGTCAGTGATGACACAATTTTAAAGGCCGATGGAGCTCATAAGTCCCAAAGGACATACGGGATGGAAAGAATAGGCTTATTTTACAGTTCATTGCTTGCTGTCTTTCTATCAAATATTTGCTCAATCGGTCTAGTAAGTATATAATTAACTTGGAAATGTTGAAGGTCGTTTAGGGCCGAGCCTCATTGGAACGGGAATAAGCCCATAACTGTTGTTTTGGGATGGACACATCTTCTTCCAAATATATGTTCAATAAGACCTTAGTTTGTTGGACATATTAATGTTGGACTTAAAAACACAAAAATATTAGTATTATAATCACAATGATTACCTAGATAAACTGAGCTTTAAATACCACGTTGTAATGGCTTATGTGTTTTGTACCCAATGATTCATTGCCGTACAGTTATTTAATATTCTCAGGTATACTCTTGTAATTTAGTAAAGCAGACGTTTTTCCTTCTTTCTGTGATAACATATAATTGTCTGACTAAATGCTCATTAGAACAAATATGGTGCATTTTCTAGTGAAAGGTTGAGTAACCCTTAAGATCGACTTTGTAGCAGTGCCGAACATAGGGGCATAAACCTAACGACGTACTGTACTATGTCTTTAAACAGCCAAAAGGTCCCCTCCATCACAAGAAAATGGGCAAAAAATGTTATTTAATTCAGTACAGTTTTGTTTTTTGAAACGCGTTTGCAGCCACAAACTGCGTTGTGTGGATTTTCAACAGACAGACGGATAAACAAATGTTAAGCACAATTTTAATATATACGTTGCATACAACATTTCACTCTTCAAAGCGACGTAGTAAAAGATTTGTTTTATTTATATAGATGTTAAATATATTCCTTACCTGTAACATATGGTATCCTATACTCTAATATGAGTAAGGTTGGCATGTATGTTTGCTTGCTTGCTTGTTTGCTTGCGACACTGATCTCAAAAACGGCTCCAACGATTTCCTTCAAATGTTCGAAATAACTAATTTCTGGGAAAAAATTAAGTTCTAGACAGGCCTCATCCCCAGGAAAAATCAAATAATGTAAAAAAACTAAAATGAAAAGTAAAAAAAATTAACATTGGGCTTATGGAGTTTCAAATCAAAACAAAAGAATTTTAACAGCTGTTCATAATCAACCAGGGAACTGTCAAAATAATACTCATGCTTTTTATTATTATTAACATGTGGTTACCTAGAGCAGAGATTAAAATATTTGAGTGAAGATTACATATATAGAGTAGTAAAATAAATCAAAAGGACGTTGAACTATAAATAACAACTGGAGGGACCTTAAAAATGCAAACTGACTGGCCTTCCCCCGAGCAAAGCTCGGCCCCGAGGTACTTGCTAATAACTTGTCCATAATGTATTGGCAGCTGCAATTAAATCAAATTATTCCCCGTGTTAATCTTATGGGCAACAAGATAACTTTAAGGGCTGCCCGTGCCCATCAGATTTAAACAATCCAACAATGAACACCTTTATGCACAACTACGAATATTTTGGTACCTCAATCGATAAAATCAGTTAAAATTGGTCAGAAATAACGGAGGAGTTCTTTTAACAAAAATCGGCTCACCGTATTAATATATAAGATACTTTATTAGTATGGTTAATTAACCTTAATAGGGATTCGGGTTTCCGGGATCTCGGGATGTCGTAGTCCCGGTCAATTTTGGGTACCTGATAATCCCGGGATTAACGAGATTGCAAAAAGGTCCTTATTTTCCATGGTGTTGTACGATTTGTATGTTTAACTACTTCAAAAATCGTCTTTACGAACATATTTCAAACCTTAGGAACTAATGTAGAGTTAAAATCATTGAGGCTTTTTTTCTTAACATAATTATTTATTTGGGCTAACATGTCAAGATTATCTAAGGAATAAATATCAATGGAACCGAAAGAGATCTAATATTTCCAAGAACTGGAGGCGCGTGAGGTAGGTCAACAACGGTACTGCCAAAATCACATGTGGCAAAACAATATTTGCTAGCTGCAAAACTATGGTTTAAAATTGCGTCAAGTATCCCGGATTTGGCGAGTTTGCTAGACTCTACTGTAGTTAATTTTAAATTTGAATAAAAATTATGTTAGCTTTGTGTATATGTCTTGAGGACATATTGCATATGTCATTGTAGACCTAAATAATGAAATAAAAAAAATAATTTTAAGGTTTGGGGGTGACCGCCCTTATAACCCCCCTTGAATCTGCGCCTGATCTTAATGCTGGTTTTATTCAAACTCTCAACACCAATCACAACGCCCTGAAGTTGTCACAGAACGACAGAGGTAAAACAACTTTCTCGATATGGAATGGAGGGGAGCGGAAGTTTTGTTATCTGATGCAATAATTTAATATTTAGGTATAATGAAGGTGTAACATGGAGAACACTCAGCTTCCCCAATAATGCCTTTCAACAAGCAAACTGCCCTAGAGGCACTACTGCATATAAACTCATATGTAGCTTTGCTTGTTTCTCCATGAGAATAAAATAGAAAACATATTTTTGGATTTTATCCATAACCAGTTGAGCTATGTTGATAATTCATAATACTAATTTATGTTAGCTCTTTCAAATGGTTTTTGTTTGTATTGTTGTATTTTTTGTATAAATTGGAGTCAAAAAATGCCAAACACCCATTTTTTATGTTTCAAACCCCCATGCCCCAATAATTCCCCAATAACCCACCGGTGCCCCCATACCCCCCTCCCCCGGAGCTGCCGTTAAAGGGATATAATTTGTTAAATTTATCAAATACATGGAATATAGTATAGAGAAGCCCAAACTACTACGTGTAATAGACTGTTGACGTAACAGTACAAACTAACATTACTGACAAGAAAAATATTTAAAGTTAAGATATTAAATGAACCTCTGAGCGAGCGAGGGCTACCCTCCAGAAAAATTATCTGAGAATAAGAAAAGAACCGGAAGCCGACTTCCGGGACAAGGCCAGTGTCGCGAGCTAGTCGTAGTTCCCCAGTCCGCCGCCGCCGGCCAAAATTCTAGGAGCGCCACTGTACAGTCAGAACACACGGCCCCACAACTGAAACGCGCATAGTACCCAATACAGGGGCCGTCCAACAAATGAGCACCAAAGACTTGGACTTAGAAAAATCTCTCAGAAATTGACTAAAAGAACTACGGGGCCGTGTGTAAGGCCCCGTAATTTGTGGCAGCCCCCGAGTACGGCCAAATACACACACATGGCCCCGCAAATGTAAGGGAACATGAACACACACACACACACACACACACACGGACACACACACACACACAGACAGACATCACGTAAAAACCACTTTTTTGGGTTCAGGGAGCACCAAAACGAATATTTCCACTGACAACTCAAATTCGAAAATTTTTACGAAAACAATACTTTCTCCATATACTATGTATAGAGGGAGAAAGTAAAAATTAACATTGGGCTTATGGAGTTTCAAATCAAAACAAAAGAATTGTAACAGCTGTTCATAATCAACCAGGGAACTGTCAAAGTAATACTCATGTTGTTTATGATTATTAACATGTGATTTCCTGAGAGCAGAGATTAAAATATTTGAGTGAAGATTACATATATAGAGTCGTAAAATGAATCAAAGGGGCATTGAGCTATAAATAACAACTGGAGTGACCTTAAAAATGTAGAAGAGGCAAATGAGTTATTCAGATCTGATTATCAGTAGGGGGAAGTGGTGAAATATTATCCAAGTCATCTAAACAAGCTGACTGGCATTCCCCCGAGCAAAGCTCGGCCCCCCACGTACTTGTAAGTTATAAAATTTGTTTTTTCCCTTTAAAATTTGGTTTTGATAGTTATTTCTACAGCATGTACAACCCACGAGTACCAGGAAGGCGAACCTAACATCAATTTAAATAAATTGGCGAGTTGCTCGCGTAGTGGACAAGGCGACGGACTTCGAAACCATGGCAGCAGTCCTGTCGTGGGTTCGCATTCAGTACTGGCTAGTAAATTGTACGAAGTGACTACGTACACGTCCAATGTAATGGCAAATTCACATCGCTACCGCTTAGGTTAGGTTAGGTTACGTTACATTAGGTTAGATTAGGTTAGGTTAGGTTACGTTAGGTTAGGTTAGGAGGTTTTCTGGCTCTCAATCTGTTTTAAAAATCACAGGAAAAGTAACGTACGGTGCTTAATTTGGAACGGACGTGAGCAGTAGCGGCTCACGTCGGACGTGTACGTAGCCTCTGCCCAAATTGTATCAGTGCCATCTAGCTTGTACTGTAGCGACTAGCCCCTTCCTTTACTTGTTACGTTCCACGTACAAACCCTAGACTCATGTGGACGGACAAAGTATGTATAACAATAGTCCATCATTATCTAAGAAATCCTACCTCAAAGTAACTCTAACCACAGGATCAATCCCAAGTCTCAGTCTATTGCCAGACGTCCCACTGAATCAATTACTCAGTTGCCTCCAACCTCCACCCACCTCCAACATTCATCGACCGAGTCACTGGCACCACCTGTGAGGCAAGTGCAGTTCAATTAGATGCCTGTTAAGATAGGGAGGTGCCTACACAATCATTATCTCAGTGTAAGTCCCGGTTAATGGTGCGACTGTAATGATATCGTGGGCGGAACTGCGAAAACGCTCCTTCGGAATGGGAATGGCGGATTGGAACTGTTCTTAACGTCGGTGTTGTTTAAGGTATTGTTGGAAATTAAACAAATGTTTGTGTATGTTCATAAGTGTTTAGATGTTTAATGGGTGTATTTCACTACCGCCAATATATTTAAGTTGGATGTTAATCTTTTAATCTCTGTGTACCCCGACACACCTAGGGCGTATTTTAAGGCGAGTATAAATGAAGGATGAGAGTAGAATGGGTGAGATGCCTTGTGTATTCTTGATGCTGACTAGTGACTAAGACCGACTGATTCTTTGGCCAGGATCATTAATTAATAGCCCAACAGCTGGATCCAGTTTTGAACCTTCACAACCCTTTCTCAGGATTTCACTCAGAGTCGATCTGGCGAACTTCAGATTATGAAGCGAGCACGCTAATCACTGCGCTACCCAGCAGATCTTTGGTTACTAATTATTATACAATTACATTACTAAGAGTTAGGTCAGTTTGACTTCTTGGTGTGGGCAGTCATAACAAGAAATGTACAGTGCTCCCATCGTGTAGAAAAATCATTTACTAAGAAATACATCAAACATATCACAGCTTTATACGGAACATCCCCGTGCCATCTCTAATCATCTGGAATTGGCAGTAAACATGACCAAAACCTATAAACCACATTTAGTTAGAAATTACAATGTTTATTATGAAGCCTGTTTTTACGTAGTATTAAAATTATTTGCCTCGGTAACTATTTGAGAGACTAGTTTTATATAATCGGATAAATATTACAAACCCCCAAAAAAAATAAAAATTGAAAAGAGTGCATATAATGGCTGGTTGACGATCTTAAGTATCGTTTATTCCCTCTTCACTCTTCGTTTTGTACGAGTTCAATTGACAAGGAGATAAGTGAGAAATTACTCTTTGTATAACGAACTACACCGATTGTCTCACCGCCGTCGTGACAAGAACACGGTTTGCTCAACAGACAAGACAACGCAGTAAATGCGATTGGCTAACAGAGAGATACAGATCGTTATCAGCGGGTGACGAGGTCTCGCAAGAGCGAGGTGGGTGTAGGCCTACCGGACCGCGGACCATAAACCACGGGCGGCGATAAGGCTTATCAGTAGGTCTCGTTAGGCTGGCATTTAGGAAGGGCAGAGTTCGCGCGGCACGTGGTATGCGGAGAGGTGCAGTAGGTATACACCTGCATTGGCGTTCGGGTTCGGGTTCGCGTGTGGTATACCAATCACCCCGCAATAAATATCCCACAGATTGGAAAAAAATCCCACTTTATCCCTAGTTTTTTGTGAGAATATCCTTCAGTTTCTCCCTAGTTCCGAATATTGTGAACTTAATATTTATTTTTAAACAGGATACAATGAAGTATGTCTCGCAACACTATGTAACATATATTTTCACTTATACTGAACTTAAAAGATGGTAAATATATACCTACCCAAAATATGATACAATACGATATATTTCAACCAGTCACACCAGTCACCATCAGGCCCAATCATCATCATCACACCAGTCATTAGGCACAATCATCATCATCACACCAGTCATCATCAGGCCCAATCGGAGAAAGACGACATTTTTACGATCATATTTATATTTAAATCGCTGATTTTGAAAATTATGTAATATGATGAGAAATTCTCCGCTCCGAAGTTTTATTGTACCATATAGCATAGCATATCAGGATGTTTGTAATAATAAAAAACAAACATATAAAAACAAAAGAATACAGAAAATTAAAAAACATTTAGGAGATTTTGAGATATTTTAACGTTCCTTGATGCGACTGTGAGATATTTAACAACCCTCATTTTGTACATAACTTGATGTACAGTTTATTTATTATTTTTACAAAGATTCTTAATATATTTTACCAATCGTATTCGACGTTAATCAGTAATATTTCCAATAAAGACTATGTCGGTGCACAATCGAATTAAAATCTTACAAAAACTGATACTTCTTTAAATATCATGGAAGGTGGAATGGGTTTACAAAGTGTTCACTAACTATAAATTTATAACTCAAGATCTAACATATCAGTGATTTTTAACATCATGTGTATTTGGATTATTCGTATAAATAATATTGTAAGTCAATAGTGGAAAAGTATGATACAGCAAAAAGATATAAATATTCCCTAAAAAAACTATTTTTAATATAGATATATATTGATTTATTTGTTTTTAAAACCAATGAATTAAATTAAACTTGATTATAAACTAACTGATATTACGTCCACACTATTTTTAGAATCTATAGGGTTAATGAGGGATATTTCACCGTAGGTCTAGGGATAAAGTGGGATTTCCTTACGCATTCTGTGGGATATTTTTTCCCGCAGTTCAGAGAGTAAACACTGGACACCGACTGAGTGGAGTGAACCACTTCCAAGTGCGGCGGCGGCGTTGTCAGATAGCTTGCAGATAGTCAGCTAGTTCCTGCACTGGTCACTACAAAGCCCACAATGCTCATTAAATGAACACTGAACGATCGCGCCTGCAAGTCCTAACTGCAACAATGTTCAGAGAGTAAACACTGACACCGACTGAGTGGAGTGAACCACTTCCAAGTGCGGCGGCGGCGTTGTCAGATAGCTTGCAGATAGTCAGCTAGTTCCTGCACTGGTCACTACAAAGCCCACAATGCTCATTAAATGAACACTGAACGATCGCGCCTGCAAATCCTAACTGCAACAATGTTCAGAGAGTAAACACTGACACCGACTGAGTGGAGTGAACCACTTCCAAGTGCGGCGGCGGCGTTGTCAGATAGCTTGCAGATAGTCAGCTAGTTCCTGCACTGATCACTACAAAGCCCACAATGCTCATTAAATGAACACTGAACGATCGCGCCTGCAAGTCCTAACTGCAACAATGTTCAGAGAGTAAACACTGACACCGACTGAGTGGAGTGAACCACTTCCAAGTGCGGCGGCGGCGTTGTCAGATAGCTTGCAGATAGTCAGCTAGTTCCTGCACTGGTCACTACAAAGCCCACAATGCTCATTAAATGAACACTGAACGATCGCGCCTGCAAGTCCTAACTGCAACAATGTTCAGTCAGACAACGCGCATTCTCCACCATTCTGAGTAGGTTTTCGCGTTTTATTTCATATTTATTCTATAAACCGCCCATAACCCTGTCGACAACGGGTGTTTTGATTACAAGGTGTCTGGATTCTCCGGCTATCTGTGCATCTGTAACTTGAGATTTCAATGACGACCCTTAATATCGGCGAGGTAAGGTGGCTCCGTCGGCCGGCCGAGTTACGGCGTGGTGTCCGGTATTACGATTATGGCAGCTGTCTAGAAATATGATCTGCGCATGCGTTCCACGTGTTATTGTCTCTTTGGGTCTGCGAGTCGCACCTCCACAATTGAAGGAGCCAACAGACTGCACTTGGGCATTAACAAATAAAAGACAACATAATTTACAAAGAATATTATTGAGATAATAAACCAATTAAATCCATTAAATTATCTTAAAATTTATTACGGCTACATTCTTATTGTTGTTTCATTATTTAGTTTGGAAACACATTCGATCACATGTTTGTTTCTTCTTTACTGTCCAATATACAAGATTGGTTGTAGGTAATATAACTGTTGACGGTGAATGATTGAAATTAAGTGAACTTTTGC
Source organism: Allygus modestus (assembly GCA_963675035.1). Lineage (NCBI taxonomy): Eukaryota > Metazoa > Arthropoda > Insecta > Hemiptera > Cicadellidae > Allygus > Allygus modestus. The sequence continues at coordinate 27,081,117 of OY776112.1, read as the reverse complement.
TAGTTTTGCATTTGATGCGACCTTAATGAAAATGAAAGTATAAACCATTTGGTCTATAAAGACACCATTGGCCACTAAACAAACCAGAGGTAACCACGTGGTATCTATGCTATCAACGGTATTCAACAGTTGTCCCTTTAATCACATCAAATATGATCATTCTGAGTTATGATTCCTATGTTACAATGTTCATAACTCTGTTAACACTAGATGAGTTATACTGTACTGTATTAGTTTCACCAAACCTAAATTTTCGACGAACTTGCTAAAATTACATGATAAAATAGTTGTTTAAGATCAAATGTTTCATTCGGGTTACATTCTACATTTGATAACTTTATTCTGCATACCCGCTCGTATAACCGCGTCCACATTAGACGGTCATCATCCTCATTATTGGCCGATCCTCTGGGCTCTGGACAACCCACGCGCCCGACGATAAGGTGAAACCTCATCACAAAAAACTTACCTGTACACCTCATTAGCCCAGGATACTAAACTCTCCCGAAGTATTTGGCAACGAGTACGAGAAAGTATTACAAATTGGCGGACGGGACAGTATCGGTGGGCAGCGAGAACAAATTCGGAACATAATTTTGGGCGGGGGGAGTGGGCGACGGCTACCGTGCGGCGAGTGGGCTGAATAATTGGGAGGGGCAAAAAACGGGACAAAAACCTGCGATCGGGCAACAGGTTGAAGATGCGAGGGCTACACCTGCAGGCCGACAGGTGGACGCTGGACGATGGGCACTGGGCACTGGGCACTATGGGCAGTATGGACACTGGGCACTATGGGCAGTATGGACACTGGGCACTATGGGCAGTATGGACTCTATGGGCACTCAACACTATGGACACTGAGCACTGGGCACTATGGGCAGTATGGACGCTATGGGCACTGGACACTGGGCACTGCGCACTGGGCAGTATGGGCAGTATGGGCAGTATGGTCAGTATGGACACTATGGGTAGTATGGACACTATGGGTGAAGGGCACTGGGCACTGGGCACTATGGGCAGTATAGACATTAGGGTAAGGGTCCTTGGTGTCAGGGTCCTCTGGCTTTTTATAGGAGGGATGCTGTCTAGTGGTTGGATTGCTAATTTTGGACATTTATTTTTCACAGCACGATTGGTGAGCCAGTCAGATTTGCTAAATTTCTTTGCTTCGTGTATCTTTTGCGTTATAGGCGTGATAGTCACTGGGTTCCGCAATGACTTCTCAATGACTGTTTTGTTTAGTTTTCAATATTTATTTCTCACTAGATAGTCACAAAATCCAGATGTTCAGTAATAGTGCTTTGTATTCTTGATATCCTAATCTACAAACAAGTCTTTAAAAATGCATTTAAGTATCAACGAACATTATTATGCTCTAAAGTCTTTGATTCAATGTTAAACCAAACAAACTTGTCAGACCAGCCGCCATTTTCTTCACAAATCTGTCCTGTTGAATCCATCAAGCCCAATTTGAATAATTTATTTTCCTAACCGGCTTAAATTTGAATTTACTATGGCGCTCCAGTTATTATTTACGATCCATATATTTTAATCAAGGCTTTCCAAACATCAGTGTCCAAATATTAGTTCACCTTTGATTTTTGCCGTGGGTCTCTGAATTCATTAACAAAATATGGTTACTGGTCGGCTTTATGGTTTAATCAAAGAGTGGCGGAACGCAACAATGAAAGCGATTCTCAAAGTCAACAATACCATCCAGCTGATTCGAAAGATTCATTTCTACAAGCTCTTTAGTAAATCAGCTGGCTTACTTAATAGCTGATTTGCTAAGCAGGCCATTTTACGAGCTGTATTGTCAGGGTCTTGTAGAATTTATTGTTTATTTGTTTACCTTGGATCTTTTTGTCACAACGAAGTTTTTACTACCCTCCTTGTCATATAAAGACACTAATATAGGGTAATGTTATGGATATATTTTTATGAGCAAGTAACTCTACGTTTTAGTCTGATGGTCTGGTCTATTCGTGATCACAACGTTTATGGGGTTGTACTTTATCCTAACCACTCTGTTAAATGTCTCCAGAAATCCTCATTAAATGTTTGGTTTTTCTGCAGTAAAGTCCTTTTATGTTTAGTGATGAGTATAATAATTTATTCATTGTTGAATACCTCCAGAATTTTATGTGACAATTGAAATATAGGTTTACATATCTTCAATCAAAAGTTATAATTCCAAGTAGGTTATTCCTAAATATGTTTCAGAACATTCATTCAATCATCAGGGACTTACAAAAATGTCACTCTTCTGTCTTAGAAAAGTACTAGTCAGAAATTAAAACATAAATATTAAAATCACAATACATGCACAGATGCACATTTAAACACGAATTACTTATTAGTGAATTTCCTTTGGAAAGTGAACTATTAGCATGATCCGCACGGTGAAACTTAAGCCCGGGACCACCATAGAAGTGAACCCTGAACACGTTTTGGGGGGTTGTTCAAAATTATATATATATATGTATATATATGTATATATATACATATATATATGAGTTTGCACTCTAGTAGTCGCATTTTTTGTCCGATTTACTTTAAATTTGGTAGGGACGTTCCTTTCTGTTATCAATTGAACAAGTTCGTTGGGCAAAATAATCGGAAAACTCTAAACCCCTCTTTTGGGGATTAATCTTTAAAATTTCGAGGTTTTGGGCCCATAAAGGGTCATAAAAGCCCCATATGTAAAATTAAAGCATTTAAAAAGATGGGAATTAGTGAGGCCAAAGTTTTAAGCCCTCTTTTGTCATTCTAGCATAAATATTTCCCGAGTTATTAAAGAAAATGTGTTTCGACTAAACACAGTACGTTGTCTTATGAGGGTTTTACACTAGAAAAGCCTGTTATTCCTTTGTTAGAGTACTTTTATCATCACCAGCAACTCACGCCTAATTTCAAGCCTGTCTGGATCTTCTCCTTACATTATAATGCGCAAAATTGTATTCCGAGCTTTGCAGGTAAATGAAACCAGGAGCATCAGAACAGCCAAAAATTCAATGTTTTCAGATTTCAATAAAAATTGGAATGCATGTATGTTTTTAGACTGATTTTGAGTTTTACATTTTTTTATGTGGAAATTCCCTTCCCTCACATCAGCGTGCTACGTGCGAACTCGTTTCTATACTGGTCCGTGGTCTATTGCCGGCCAGCAAAGCAAGTACTGTAATTCATATTAAAATTTGCATCTGTTTATGTGTTGTGATTTTAATAAAAAATGTTAAAAAGTAAGTCACTGATGATGGAACGAGTGTTGTGAAGCACTGGATGACACAACTAGAGCGTATTGTAAGGCGGAGTGTACAATGGGTGAGATGCCTTGTGTAGATTTTTTACCATCTAAAACTGACTGAATTATTTAGCTATGATCATTAAATAATAGCCCAATAACCAATGAACCAGTTTCGAAACTTAGCAAAATTGTCTCAGGATCGATCTGGCAAACTTCAGACTCACTGTACCCAACCAAATCTGAAAAATGTGTAGGAATAATGTACTTAGAATTACAAATGTTTACTGAAGGTAATCAAACCTGTATTTCAATTGACAAAATAACACCAAGTTGTGGAATATATCCGCGCTATTTCTAGAACTCCAGGGAGAGCAGTGCAAAAACAAGACTCGTTCGAGGCGGGAGGCAGTGCGGATGATCTAGGCTAATGCGGACGGACAACTAGCGCCGTCGCCGTGCTGAAGACAAGAATGCGGAGACAAGTGCTGCACCCTGGCGGCGGGTCGGGTGGCGGGAAAAACTCCTCTTTGATGGGAGATCCGCTGTCAGATCCGCTCAGGTCCGCGGGAAAGTGTGTAAGGCTTCCCGTCCGTCGACCTCGGGCAGGATAGGTGTGAAAGGGGAATGGATGAGAATGGCATGAATGGATGAATGAATAGGATAAAAACTGAGTACTACATTATTATTATTATTGCTAATAATGAAAAACGGGGATTTATTTTTAAAAACAATTATTGTATTTCACAGTATCGACTGCTTATCTGGTTCCATCGTTCGATACGAGAACCTTAAGATCACTTTTAAAGTGTAACAGAATGAATTACAATAGTTCAAGTTGAAACTTTTAACAATACAAAACAAATAGTGACCCCGTTATCCAAATAGATTTCAGGTCCAAAGACTTACCACCAGTGGATATATAGGAAATCAAGTTATTTTTAAAGTTGTCTCCTTAACTGGGTTTCGACAAGCTTTCTAACATTGATTCACACATCTATAAACATAAATAAACACGATGTTATCATTATTAAAATTTCGTTTATGTGTATTTATTTATGTACAAATCAATGTGTGACATCTAGACGAAATCATAAGGATGATCACTTTAAAGAAATCTTTGTTTTCTATACACCCACTGAAAATGAGTCTTAGGACATGAAATCGACTTGTATCACTAATCTTTTGGATCTTTAAGGTTCGCCTAGAAATAATATAACTAAACAAACCAGAAATTGCATACTATGACGAATACATTAAAGTTCCAACTAACACAGGGGTATTCAACTTTCGCACTCAAAGAACATGTGCGAAACCGTGTTCAGGCACAAGGTTTCCTCCATTTTTTTTAGGTAACTCTTCCTGTACCTGTAGGAAGAGTTGGGCAACCAGGAAACCTCGCAGAGAGATTCACGAACAGGTGGATCGCTTCCCTCCTTTCCCTTGATTGTTGTGTGATTAAAGCGTCCCGTCGACCGTCAGTCCGTCAGACTGCGGACCCCCCGAATCAGCGATCGCGTGACGCTTGACGCCGCGACGCCGACGTCGGCCTCCGCCCCCTCGGCCGGTTGTGATCCTCGCGTCTTCTGAACCTGTTGCTCTCACTAACACCGCCAAACTGAAGTGGCCTTGAGAACGGATTAGAATAACATAGATAGTTTCACGCGTGTTTTACTAGATATTTTGCTGTACTATATTCCTCGGAATGGTTATTAAAGAGTGGGCTCCAGTCACGAAACATTTGGAGTTTCTTCCTCCTCAACGGATTATCCGATATCATTGGTTTATGGCTTATAACAAAAATACCTATCGATTTCAGTGAGCAAGATTTCGATTTCAAAAATAATAATCGTACAGTAAAATTCAAAATATTCAATATTTACGACTTTGTCTGGGTATATCAAAATGGATCACTGAAATCGATAGGTATTTTTTCTGTTTTAAATGAACCATAAATCAACGATCCCGGACGATCCATTGAGGAGGGACGGGCTTTAAAAGTTAAACTTGGGCTTATTTATAAAGCAGGTTGTGTGAGTAGTCGGCGTGGCGGTCAAGGCGATGGACTCCGGAATCATGGCGGCGGCCCTCAAGTGGGTTCGAAGTGTGAATCCCAGTGTTGGTATGTAAATCTTATCAGTGCTGTACAACTCGCACTGTAACGGCTCACCCCTTACTTTGCTGGATACGTTTCACGCACAGATCTATGGTCTATGTGGACAGGCAAAGTTAGGCAAAAATAGGCTTCCAACCTCTAAAAAAAATTAAAAAAAATTTTTAAGTAACTAGATCTGCCTCTTATGGCAATCCGGAGTTATTATTCTTTTGGTTATCGATCCTCAAATTAATTAACTGATTTAGAATTAGACCCAAACAATCGAAGTTTTCCTAAGAAGGGCATTTAAATAACAGGTGTTAGAAAATTTTTACTAGATTTGAATTTTCGAAATTTTCATCTTTATCCGTAGCGAAACTTTACAATAATCACGGCTTCGACTTTGTCACCGGACAATCGCCGATCACAGCCACACGGCCACCGCGATCCGGCCACAGCCACACAGCCACCGCGATCCGGCCACAGCCACACAGCCACCGCGATCCGGCCACAGCCACACAGCCACCGCGATCTGGCCACGCCACACAGCCACCGCGATCCGGCCACAGCCACACAGCCACCGCGATCCGGCCACAGCCACACAGCCACCGCGATCCGGCTACAGCCGTTACGTCACCGGCTCAGCAGGGTGCCACAAACAGCCGTAAACCCAGTTTTAATCACTGAGCCCTTATCAGCGATCGTATCGCGGACGTCAGCGTCCATCGTGTCCGGGCCGGGGCAGATGGCCTGTTCCGCACGACAGACCGGGGTGAAAGTTCACACAATAAGTGCTCTAACAGCCTGTCCCGGCTAGTGCTACAAATATATTTGCGATATCATCCGTCCGATAGGCTGTAGCGGGTCCGGTAACACAAACATTACTCTGGCCGACGGCCATTAGGAGCTTGACTACACACCGTATGTCTCGGTAACTGCCCGCCCGTGATAAGCGACACGCCCCGCACGCTAGGCCCGTGTAGACGAGACGCCAGTCACCCGGCCCCGGCTGGATGAGGTTCGAGTAACCGCCTGTGTTGAGGGTGAACTAGTTCAGTTTGCACAGTTATCAAATAAATGCGACATTTATAACACACTAGCTGATCCGTGCTTCGCACAGCTGATTAAAATTCCTGCTGCAACTACGACTGTTTAAGTAATTATCTGGTTCATTAAACCTATTTTCCATACGAATAACATTGTCACTGGGTCGGAGTATTAAGGCATTGCCAAGGTGAGAATATTATATTGCCCAGATGAATTATCTACCTACATGAAAATTTACAGCTTGATTGGTTCAGTAGTTTTTACGTTAAAATGGAACATACAAGTCGACAGACAGACACCACTTTTCATTTATAAATGTATAGGATTTACTTGCTAAATAACCAACCGCTTGTGTGGCAGGTCAACTTTAACAGATTAAAGAATTACTTGCTTCAAGATATATCATACCTATTTAACGTTACCAGTTTCAAAATTTCCTATCTCAGTCAAAAACTAATAATGTGAAGATTTCTTGTAAAAGTCAAACAATACCGTTGAAAAATATCTTTTACCGGTCAGACACTAATACTATAGTTTGAATATTGGTTAAACACTTTTTCCAAAAGGCATATTTCAGTTTAAGTTGTCCTAAAACCTTCTCACGCATGTATAGAACATATAAACAAAGTTAAATCAAAGTCAGTGCACCCGTTTTCCGTGAAAAGCGAACAAAAACCCGTCCTTGAGCGTTAATGACAGACAGATAGAAATTGAGGCAAAACTTGTTTCGGCTTCCCTAGGGTGTAAAACGTGAAAATATGCAACAATTTAATAATTCCAAGCAATGTACAGACAAAACTCTAATTTTATATAGATATCCACTCTGTATATTTATGTTATTTATTACTAATCCTCACTCAACGTTTTAAATAAGAACTGCAACAGCTGTTTATGGAATAAATATTCTCAAGTTATATCTTAGACTAAATTCAGTAGTTAGTCTATGGTCATATCCACTCTGAATACTTATTTTATTAAAAAATACTTATGTTATTTACTTATACTTATGTTATTTTATGAATACTTATGTTATTTAAAACTCAACGTCTTAAATAAGAACTACGACAACTGTTTGTAGAATAAATATTCTGAAGTCATCGTCTGATTCAATATAAAAAATGCTTTGTCCATCAGAATAACAAAGGCTCTTTAAAACCCCGTAGGGCAGAGTCCTAAGGTGATTTTAAAAAATCCAATTAGCCTAACACCTTCTAACGCACATATAAAACATTGAAAAAAGTTTAATCGAAATCAGTGCACCCGTTTCCATGTGAAAAGCGACCAAAACCACACGAAATCAGGTTTTTGAGCGGCCGCCATTCTTTTTCCAAAAGGTGTATGCCAGTCGCTTAAAACCTTTATACGTAGGTATAGAACAAAGTTTTACCTAAGTCAGTGCACCCGTTTTCCCGTGAAAAGCGAACAAAACCCCGTTTTGAGCGTTACCGACAGATAGACAGACAGACATAAATTGAGATAAGACTTGGCTTCCTTAGGGTGTACAACGTGAAAATATGCAAACATTTCATAATTCCAAGCAATGTACAGACAAAACTCTAGTTTTATATATATATTATCTCTCAAATGTATAAGTATTATCTCAATTTATGTCTGTCTGTCTGTCGGTAACGCTCAAAGACGGGGTTTTGTTCGCTTTTCACGGGAAAATGGGTGTACTGACTTTGATAGAACTTTGTTCTATACATACTTGTAAAGGTTTTAAGCGACTGGCATACACCTTTTGGAAAAAGAATGGCGGCCACTCAAAAACGTGATTTCGTGTGGTTTTGGTGGTGTTTTGGTCGCTTTTCAGATGGAAACCTGTACACTGATTTCGATGAAACTTTTTTTCTATGTTCTATATGTGCGTTAGAAGGTTTTAGGCTAATTTGATTTTTTTTAAATCACCTAAGACTCTGCCCTAGGGGGTTTTAAAGAGCCTTTGTTATTCTTATATAATTAGAGTTTTGTCTGTACATTGCTTAGAATTATGAAGTTTTTGCATATTTTATATATATATATATATATATATTATATATTTTGCATATATATATATATATGCAAAATATATAGATTGTTAGAAGGATCTCCAGTACTCTGATTCTACCTAGGTCTCCCACAACACCCAAGTTAACTTTATAAATCCCATCTCACCTTAACGGATTATCCGCAATCGTTTGTTTATGGAACACTAACCTTGGTCGTGTGGGATTTAGTTAATTTTAAAGAGCAAAAAATGCCTAGCGATTTTAGGATGCAGATTTTTTTATTTACTAATATTTCAGAAATAGTAAATACTGAATATTATAAAATTTATTTAAACGGTTGTGATTTGTGATATAGACTGAAATTGCTGGGTATTTCTTCGTTATTTAAAATTAGCCAAAAGTCTGGCATATCGGATAATTCGTTCAGAAGCTTTTTAAATTTAAGGTTGATCTCATAAGACCACAGTGTAGCGAATGAAAATGCGAAATTTTCCGTGACTGGAAACGAGTTTTCTTTGCCGAGGTAACGAAAAGAAAAATAGTGATGTCAAAAATACAACGAAATATTAGCATTGCGTCGCACTACTATTTACAAACCATAAAAAACCTCTGTCAAATTACCACGTGAAACCGAAACTAGAAAATAAACTGTAAAATACTTCCCACAACCTCACGACGCCCCCGCACGACTCGAGCGTGTAGCACTTATACAAGGAAGTCATACAGTAACCGGCGTTTTAGCGCGGTGAGAGAAGTTTCTTGTAATGGCTCCATCCCGACTCGGCTTTTAATATACGCACGTGTATCTCGCAAATAGACATCTCAATTGTACAGGGACACGAGACGCTAGTATGACGCCGCCGACACAACGCTATTAGCCGCCGCACCGGCGAGGGTCATTGCAACGACCTCAGTCTCGGTTTTATCACCCTGCAGTCCAGAAGGTAATAAGTCGAGTAAAGCGTTTTTATCCGAGTGAATTAAGCAATAGAGCGATTCGCACAAGAGTAAGGTGGAATACCGCGGCATCGATGTAGGAGAGTATGGATATAATGCTATTCGATTTATTGCATTCGATAATAATCGTGATTGATATCGTCACCGAAGAGTGCCACACTTGAAGGTTTTAAAATTTTTTCGAGCAAAAATAAAAGTGCGTTCCTCTCTGGCGGGAAATATCGATGACTTTTGATCATTTGTTCTTTTTAAAGATCAAAAATCGTAGTGTTTTCAAAATGTTGAAATCACAAATAGTTCACCCATAAACTAAGAAAATAACAAAGTAAATATTGAATATTTAGGATTATTTGTGATCGATTATTATAACTGTTTCGTGACTGGTGCGCCCTTTTAAATTAATTTAACTATGCATTACCGAGTAGAAAGGAAGGCCCACTGAGCACCACTTCGACGCAAGCGCCACGGCATCACTTCCACTCCTGTCTCACGAGATGTCCTCGGCTCTGAACAGTCGGAGGCACGTATCTCTTCCACAAATTACTCCGCTGTCGCCCCTACTAGTCTGAACGACCGGAGGAGGACCTATTTCACAATTTAGAAGCGATAAGCGTCAGTTCGCAGGTGCAGCGTACAATCCTGGGGTCGTTCTCAGAATTAATAATTTATAAACAAGCGGACATGAGCGCCGGCGAGCCTCATCAGCGGTTGTATGTGGCCATCGAGGCGATGTGGAGAGGCCACGTGGAGCCTCTAATGAAACATTTACGCTTATCTGCGTTTCTTACTGGGGAATTTGGGAATTATAATTTGCATTAGACGATAAAACCGTTGGTCGAGTGGCCGACGCGATGACGGGGGAGATGCCGCATAAACTGGCGATATGAGGGGCTCCCCGGAGCTGGGTTCCCACAGCACCTGGTAGGCCTACGTAGCTGGAACTTGGAACTTGGCACACCATTGTGCGGGAGAGGGAGATTCGCGAATAACTTGCGGGTCTTATGGGTTGGTCCTCTCGTATCTGCGGTGTAGGTGTTGTGTTGCTAATCTTGATCAAACATTTCGTGAACCCTTGATACATAATTGTGTAAGTAAATAAGAAAAAATTGTGAGTTTATGTCACTGCGCAGGTTTTTAATGCCATCGTACAACATAGAAAGCTTAGACTTGGAAAATTTATATAAAATTAGATTGGGATATTTTGCTGTTTATTCATTTTGCCCTTACTTTTCCTTAAAATGCCCTTACAGTACAACAAACAACGTCAAGTCTGTAAATTGAACTAAAGATCAACTGTGATTATCTATAATATTTCCGTAATATATAATAACGTTTGAGATACAAACTTTAGTATTGATTATCATCCAGTAAACAGTACGTAACATCCAATAACACGTTGGTTAGACGCTATTGACTCTACAAGCCACTAGTTCCGCATAACTGTTAAATGACACTTGTAAATACACATGTCTTTTCTATCACTATACAGGTTTTATCTATTAATGAAAATTATGTACCTAATTACAATGCCAAACGTACTATTTATTTCTTGGCCACGTAAGGAGTAGAGTTTGACTTCATTCCCAGCATGCCTCCATTCTCTCAGGTCCTTCACATATTTTATAATCCTATTGTTGCCACATCCCTTCTGTTTTTAATTTTTCTCGTGGGCATTATACCACTACTACGATGTCTTAAAATATCCACTGATCTTGGTCTGCAAGGCTATACATCTCAGAACGATTAAGATCGACCTATACATTTTTGGACTCAAAGTAATCTATAAAGTAGAAATTAATATACTTTATTGGGGTTTACGTAACAGTAAAATGGTAGGCAGTGCCTACGGTACTAATAGTATACAGCATACACGTCATGCAATTAATTATCAAATGTTGAAATAATACAATGCTTATCTTTCTCTTTTGCTCGCCCTGTCATTACCTTTAAAAGGATAATAAAGACTGAATTGCTTAGCAATTCCAAAAATAACATTATTGAACTGAGAAATATTAAGTAAAGAAAATACATTATGAATTTCATATTAAAATTACATTTTATCCTAACCGAAATCATATGAAATGCCTGTAATTATATATTTTTGTTATCAAAGACACTAGAGCTAAGGTTCTAAAACAAATCAAAGAATATTCTTGTTAAATCACAATCATCTCAAAATAAAAAAATCACACAGGAATTTCTTTCACAAAGGCCTTTTAAACCAGGACAAAGAGGCCAGTGTTGAATGAAGCGTCGAGAAAGCCCTTTAACCTGCTCTGGGTCAGTGCCCTTCGACCTTGGGTGCGGGGGAGACCTGTCCCTTCCAGAGACCCAGATAGACATCTCCAGGCGCACCTGCCAGCCGCATGCTCGATGCTCGATCCAGAGTTATGTTTACAAGAGGACCACATGCTGGAGGAATGCTCGATAGCATCTAATATGCGCAGTTGGGATTTATGTGCGATGCGCTCGCGAAGAGGAATGTCTTCATTTGTGCTGTGGTGCCTGCGCCGCTCAAATTTTAAAGGGTTTAAAAGTACGCAAAGTGGTTCAAAACATATTTACAGGGGAGGGTAGTGGTTTTACAGAGCATTGCATCATTTTTGACGTCTGACAATCAAACTTTTAAGCTTCCACAAGCGCATTCAGTTAATCTAACTCGATCAAATAATCGTGTTGTTGGAATAGCTCATATACAGTTTCAAAAGTTTATTTTGTGTCAACATTCCAAAAGCCTGAAGCAGCTGTTCTTGATTTTGTACTGTGTTTTGTTAGTATATCAACAGCAGTAAATTGTCTAGTAAAACGGATTCATATTCTTCCATAAGATTAAAATTTAGAAATTTAAAGCACAATGGACAGAGCCCTGAAGGTGGATGTTTCCCAAACTTTTATAAGGCACATCTAGACTTTAAGGGCTTTACAATTACATATGGTCAACTATGATTTAATACCTAATAGTTTCATTAAAATCCATGTTATAGCCCCTGAGCTGTTGTTATAATTGTGAAGGAGTTTCACAACATATTGACAACTCTTTCACAATTATGAACTGTTTGACGGAAAGTATGTACAACCTATTTTAGTCTAATATTTTCGCCAGTAGCTTGCTCACAAAAACCGAATTATTATTTTAATAAATAGATTGAAGATTTTTTTATTTAGGCTGTGAGTTCCAAATGAATTGTATTTTATTAATAGACGTTACCGAACGTATGTATCCGAACCACTCTTGGTCCTACATAATTCAGATAGTCTACCATCTACTACCACCACCATAAATATATTCCTCTCGTTGAAATCCATCCTGAAGTTACGGGAACCTCTGGGAATCCCCCATGGTATCGAATAGCAGAGATCGCTACATGACATGACGGCGAAGGGTGGAAACGACGTCGACGACGAGGAAGTGAGATGACGCCTGCCTGTGCTAGTTTACAGGGAAGTGTGGCGCTCTGAGGACTTTATCCGTGGCGGTGCGATCGTACATACCTCACGTGACTTTACGACCGGTCCAAAATAAACACGAGGTCCTCGCCCCGTTATCCGATACATTAGCGGTCGCAACAATGTGGCACGGGTCGGCGAGAGGAACTTGGAGCTCGCCTTGGTGGAAGAGATAAGAAACGCGTATCAAACTGATTATGTTATGTATGTATTGTGTTTCAATAATTTGGCTTACTAAGGGCAAAGAAAAATATAAAGATACTGAAGGCTGACTATCATGTTAACGACAGTTGCGGTTAAAACGGTTAGTTCGGTCACCCGTCGCTGTGAACGCTGGTGGTGCTAGGTCGCTGCCACTTGAGCGCAACCCTTATAAACAATGTAAATACTTCAAACCTCATCACTTTTTAAAGCCTAAGATGTCAAAACGTATTCCTTTGGTGGACCAGTTTGAACCAAATAACGAATCATCATCACTTGTTGCTGGCATTAATTCAATGTTTATATTATCTCCGTGTTCAAAGTTAACACACTTCGAAAACATACACAACACAGGATTACGAGTCACACTACACACGGCACAGTTACAAATTTGTACTTATGTAACAAGTGGCTTGAAGGGGTCATAGCCCCTAACCTCGCTCCAATACCCTAATCTAATTGTCTTTTACTCTTTACATGCTGAGAAAAATAAAACAATACAAGTAGGAACACATGACAGTTCGTAAACAAAGTAGACGCGTAATAACATGTTTTAATGTGAAAAAACATACGTTTTTAAATCCCCATGTTTTTCTTATGGGAGAAGTTTTACGTTATTTCTCATTTTATAGTAAATTTGTAGGAATACTGTTATTTATCCCGAGTCCCTGGGATCATGACCTTTAATTTAAGCCGTCTCCCATCCTGCAATCTGCCATACTCCAACAATTTTGATTGCAAATATCGCTTACAGCAAATCACTTATCGCAAATATATAAAGATTTCAACAACAACAAGGAGTTGATGATGTCTCGTAATTACATTGGAACCGGTTCCACTAAATGAATAAATTGTGAACTTTAAAAAGTAGATGAGTTTTGAAATATAAGGTGTTAAGTCTTTGAACAGTAGTAATGATGCAAATACTATTCAATTTAAGAAATAACAATACAGTTCCAGAAAATGTCAAGAGTCTTGAATACAAATAAATTTTAATTTGAATTAGTGTAAAATTTTTATTTGGCTTTAATTATTTCACAATCAAGATAACCGCAAACATTAAGAAATCTACTTATTACTAAGTCATGAGCGTTACTGGTTGTTGAAGAACAATAAAATACGAACATTGTACTTTTTGTAAACATTAAATTTGCGAGAACGTTATCAAGGCTTGTTAACAGTGTCTATTTAATGCTGTTAGCAAAATAAAAATCAGGAATCTTGATGCTAAATTGTGCGTAAGTTTTTAATAAACGACAAATCGATTATAGAAACAGGATCTATATAGCTTAAAAACAAACTGCTTCCAAGTTAAACTTAAAGTTGCTATGAAGATTATGTGATTGCAAGATCAAATTTACGTTTATTTAAAAGATGTTTACACATTTTTGCTTCTCGTTTCGTAAATTCAACACACGTTTCCAAACTCCCAGGGCAAATACTAATTTGTATCTTTCTCCGAGTTTAGCTTCCTCCATCTTCCTTTCTCACACGCATTGTAAGTTAAACACTCGCATTTAGTTCAGTAATGTTCGCCAAAACCCGCGCTGGAGGCAGTGCACGCTTCAGATTGGTCCACTTATCCCATCCCATACACCAGAGACTGAAGATCCAGGGCGCCGCGCGCACGACCACGGGAATTACATTATTTATCTTCCTCACAAGGTGTCTCTGTTTCTCGCTCTCTTTATCTTAGCCGCGCTTCTTTTATCTGCTTCTCTTTTTTGACTAATCGACGCTTTGGCAGACGTCTTTTGTGGCTATTGACTGTAGAAAGCTATCCATTGTACGGGTTGAAGGTACTGCAACACTCTTGAAATGAAATGTTGACTAGATAATGCCAGTTTGGGGGTAGACAATTTACTTGTATCACGCAGTACGTATATGACATCTTGTAGTTTGCATCTTCTTGAGTTTAACAGTACAGACATCGAATATATCACACGTAAATAAATAGCTGTCTTATAGAATAAATTGTTTTGTTATGCACAATTTACATTTAAAACGTCACTTTCTTTTCATGAATGTTTTCTATTCATACTAACTTATGGAAAAACTCCCTTTCAATAGGCAACCAACCCCCTCGTGATATCTGTTTTCAATGTAATTTCCAATTTCTTAGTTGATTTTTTGAATACTGAAAGTTGTGAATAATATTATTAGGACTGATGGTATAAAATTATACATTATGATGGTTAACAAAAATATTTTACTATAATTATATAAATTCTGTAAACATAGTTTTAACAAATACTAGATGTTTATAAATTTTAGGGAACATATCTACAGATAAAAACGGTCTTTTAATGTATAAAGTAATTGTGTGAGTAAAAATGTATGTTCATATTAATTGTTTGTAGTTTCGCTACAGTTTTCAGTCCAATTGGATAATTTTTATCGTAATAACGTCAAGGGTAGTAATTTAATACTAGCAAACCCAGCTGCTCGAATTCGAGCAGTTAAAATTATGATGCCGTCCAAGAGTTTAGCTTAAAATATCTGATCTTGCTTCTTTACTGTGTATTGTTACCTTAAACAAATATAAAATGCTCAATTACTGTTCTTCAATAATATTATCATTGCAACTTTTGAAGGGCTGTTGGGAATAGCCCTAAGAACGAACGAGAATTCTGAGGAAATTCGGCAATTCCACGCACTATCCCATTCAATTTAACAAATACATCTTGTAAATCGGTTCAGTAGTCACTGCGAACATAGCGTGTATAGGATTACGAATTCTTTGTTAAAAATTCATTGTTGGTGATAATGAGGTTATGTTATTTAAGAAATTATTTTGGGCATTTTCCACAACTGAGTATTAAAAAAAGTTTCACTATATGAGATCTGGAATCTAATCCTGGTTTCAGGTGAAAAACCTTTTCAGCATACATACCCCAAAACGTCCTGAAACTTTGTTTAATAATCAATGATAGGAAGTATCCGCAATCATTTCTTACATAACAATATCACAAAAGTATAATAACATTTTTATATGATTTCAGATTATATTCCATTACACTAGGCCTTGCCTGTTGTAATCGACCAGCATCTAAAGTGCCGGTCTGGGGCGGTGTGGAAAGTGACTCCAGATAATGACAAGTGTTATTGGGCTAGTCACCTGTCCTGTGCGACCTCTTGTAGGGCCTTGGCCGCGGAATGTCCTGGCGCCACCCACGTACAAGAATAACGCCACACGAACATTCCATAACGTACTGAGGCTGTGGTAGTGCATATTCACTTATGGGCTTAACTGAGTTACCGCGTGCGGCTAGCGAAACAAAGAAGAAAATCGTATCTTTAACCTAATTTGTCGCTTACTGTCTGATAAATTACTATGACGGTGCCGAGTTTTGCACTATTTTACTTTTACCTAATACTTGAAAATTATACAAACTATAACTACTTAATTTCCAAATTATGACTTGCTTTTAATACAATATTTAAAAAAAGAAGCTCAGAACACTCATCATAACCCACTTCTGTTCTATCCATTCATTAAAGTCTCCGGATTGATTTAATTTACAATACTCTTTATCATACAAAAATGAAAGTATTGAATAACGTCTTGTAGATGAACATAATTCAATGCAATGTTAGTTTGATTTAAATAGTTCAAAATTAAAAACAAAATAACAGTAAACGAAATTTTTCATTTAATAATGTTGTAACTTGAAAAACACACAATGTGTCATATATAATGTCACATAATTCAAAGTGAAATATATGAAATTGGTATATATATATATATATATATATATATATACATATACAAATTAATTCTATCGCTCTAGTAGATGGATCGATACTCCTTCGAATTATTAAATGAAATAAAATATTGGGAATTAAATTGTGGCCAATAAACAATGCAAACCATCAATATGAATTTTTTTAAGGATTACTAGTTAACATCCAGAGCAAATTTCAATATTCTTTATTTAAACACTTTTGTAACAACCCTTTTATAAACTTCCAAGGAAAAACTTATCTTAATCCGAACCAGGAAGAATTCCGTAAGTCTTAGACTCATAAACTACTTATGAATTAATGGTCTTAGGTTAGAAGATTAAGGGAAAATATACTTTTTTCGATAAAACTTTATCCAAGGGGTTACGTGGTTAAACGCAAAAATTTAAAATCTTTAAAAATACTTAAAGTTGATATGTTGCGCTATTTCATTTGATTTAAGTTAAAATAAAGTAAATGACCGGATTCATAAAGGCCCACGTAGATGTAATAAACGTATTCAAAGAAAAATAACAAGAAGTTAGGCTTTTACAGTTAACTAATACGGTACAGCTGATTACATTTAACTGTGCAATTCAAGATATAATCTAACTGAAATAACTCTTGATATAATTGCAAAGTCTTTAGTAAAATCTTCCAAAACCTCTAGCCTCGTAGCGAATAAATGCGATTTGCAAACGTCGTACCGATACAACAAAATAACACTTGTGAAGCAAATGTTTACACATCTCCTTTCCTGTCCAACACAAAACAAACAAAGATGTCACGCGCGACGTTCGTCTTCTAAAGTTTGACCTGCTGTCAGAGGGAACGACTTCGTGAGAAGAGACTAAGAGCAGGAACAGAGCATACGCACGTGTTTATGTTTAGTATGTGTGGATGCTATGCGAGAGGATGGACAATATGAGTTTCAGAGTTAATCTTATTTATAAAGCAACGGTTAATTAGGTCTTCTTCCACTCTCTCCAACTTCATTTTTCTTATCCTAAACTCTAAACCAAGTCCATTAAACAAACTGACTGACTTCCTACAAGCAAAGCTCGTTCTCCCAGGTTCTATATTTTATTGAAATATTAGGATATCTTTAGTAAGTTTAATAATGTTAATAATGCTAGACTAGTATATATGACAAATTCAAAAGTGTGCAATATAACATTTATTTGGTGAAATAACAAAATTGCATCAGCCGTAACAAAACATTTTAAAAGTTCTCATTAAATATACAGTACCTGTATTGAATTTTAAATTGTTTTTCATAACCAAAATTAAAGCTGTTATTTACGAAATTATTACGGATTTGTTCCATCACTAAATATAAAAAAACAATGTAATATCTAATCAGTGATGGGAAAAGTTCCCAATAATTTCGTAAATACAGTAGAAATCCAATTATCCGAACCCCAATTATCCGAATATCCAATTATCCGAATCGATTTTGAGTGAAATAATAGAAATATAAAAATCAAGAAAATAACAGCGGGAGCGCGTGTAGCGATAATGCGCCGTGAGCGCTAAAATAAAAGCCTGCACTGTTACTTTCCGGACGATATTTTCGCAGGGAACAATGAGTCATACCCCCTTCCCGCCCTGCTCATCATCAGTCGCTACTGTTCTTTCACCGAGATTATCGTTCGAAATGAGTACAAAACGTAAACGTGTTGTCCTTTCGCTAAGTGATAAACTCACTTTGCTCGAGATGTTCAAGTGAAATAACCAACATTGAACAGTGAAATACGTACAGTATGTAGGCCTATTGAAAAGAGCAACTGCATATACTGTATTCAATTTAACTCCTGTAATTTAATTTTTATGACGTATATTCTTGATACAGTTCGCTCACTTTCTGTTCACTACATTTATAATAACTTTGTCGATAAAATTCTGATTTTTTATGTATGGTGATGTTTTTTGCTTAATTACCGAGGTATACCTGATTATCCGAATTTCTGCATATTCGAATTGGCCCGAACCCCAATTAATTCGGATAATTGGAGTTCTACTTTAACACAAAATCACCATAACCAACAATAAAAAAGTAGATTTGTTAAACTCTTAGACGTGATATTCACAGGTAAATAATTTCCAGAATTCAGCTCATCCAAATGTTAGTTTAACCCTGCAAATGGTAAAGCAAAGTTATCTTAAATCGGTAAGCTATATTCCATTAATCTCCACGATCGACCTCGTCTTCTGTAGGGTTTCTTCACGTGTCCTGCGAGCGGCGCAACATGATACCGCCCAGTGTGTAGTGTTGGGTGTAGTGCGTAGTGGACACGGTTGACCGGAGCCGACTTATGACCTGTTGCCCGATTAGATCCTGCTTTGTAGTGAATTTGCAAGATATTCTGCTTACATGACTCAAATTCCTGGTATATCTCAATTTGTGAGGTTCTCGATTCTCAGTCCACGGGCTTGTTGAGTTATTTAGCCTCTCTACAAGACCTAATTCGTTGTTTTGCTTTCTATTTCTTCTTGGTTTTGTTTTGCCATTTTCCTTGTTGAGTTGTTTAGCCCCTCTTCGACAAATTCACGTTTGCTTGTTTTCTCTTTGTTCCTTATTGGTTTTGTGTTGATATTTCTTTGTTGAGTTTTTCAATCCCTCTACAAGTCCTAATCACTTATCATTAGTTATCTGTTCCTTATTGGTTTTCTAATGTAATTTTCCATAAACCATTTTTGGCAACATGCAATTTGATTTTACCTTGTTTATC
The DNA here is from genome assembly GCA_963675035.1 of Allygus modestus. Lineage (NCBI taxonomy): Eukaryota > Metazoa > Arthropoda > Insecta > Hemiptera > Cicadellidae > Allygus > Allygus modestus. The sequence continues at coordinate 27,061,683 of OY776112.1, read as the reverse complement.
CTTAATTTATTTCTCAAATTAAATCTTTAAACCGTCGAAATATTCTCACAGTTTCAATCACATGTATTTATACTTTCCAGCCTTCCTCCTACGTTTTTCAACCAGTAAGATCATCACTCCTGTAACATACTCCCTGTCGGTCACCGTTCCCACAACAATGGCTCCAGTAACGGTTCCGTTCCCGTGGAACTTGTTACCCCACAGCCGCTCTAAGGAGCCTCAAAGCCGCTATCTAGGAGCGTCAATCGGGAGCGTGTCTTCAGCGGCCCCCATCTCCCTACACGGCGGGTCCCCACTCATCTCTATATGTCTATCTCTTGTGCTCCTCCAGGCCCCATAAAGACCGACCGTATGCGGAGCTTTTAATATGTGCGCTACTGTCACTCCATATAGGAGGTCACATCCCCGGCACCGACTGGGTCATAGAGCACTTTCAGTGTTGCAAGCTCGGTGCGGCATTCAGTTTCTAAATTTCACCGCAGGGAGAAGATGTTAAATGGAAAAATATTCTGATATTCTAAAGAAAATTGCATATTTTTATATCCCACAAGAATAGAAAGTGTTCATAGAAAACTTGTTTTAAAGAATTACTCTTTATTGATTTCAAATAAATTTTAATATTGTGATTTCTTGTAAGTTATTGATCAGTGTTATCTATTTTAACAACATTCCTATTAACCTAGCAGTTGTGTTTATGGGGTTTGGGTCATGCAACCGATTGAAGAAGTATAAAAAAGACACATTCTCGTTCGCTATCGCCTAGGACTCAACACTATGACTCACTAGGACTCATCGCTAGACTCACTATGACTCGCTTCTAGGACTCACTAGAAGGTCCTAATCCTTTTGTTAATCCTACTCCGGTAATTATGAGTTAAGTTTATTTGCTCATCTCACATTGGTAAATGTCAGAATTACTCCCCTAAAGGCCGTGGTCCCGCCACGTAAGTTGGAAAAGGGAACTGTATACTCCCAACCTATTTCCTTTAAAATACAAGTTCTTAAAATAATTATGTTATGATAGTATGTTTATGGTGTGTTCTGGTTATAATGAAGCGCTCACAGTAAATGACAACGTTTAACGGATCTTTGTAAAGATTCTAAAAGGAACTATATTCATCCAATACATAAAAAGGTTAAGTATATATAAATGAATAACGTTATCTGTTTGAATCTAGTCTATAATTCAAGGATTTACGACATAACATTTCTTAATCATAAAAATTCTGATTCCCAAATCTCTTGTCTGCGTACATGTACCTTCATCATCTTCTTACTCAGCGCCTTATATTACTAAAATTGAGGACGCCTGGATAGTTAATGCTTTAGTACGACGTGGAATGTGACTGGTTATTCTACAGAAAATATAATTTTCTCCATGTGTACATCTCTTGAAAAGATCTATATTCTTATAACTACCAATATGGTTATAATATTGCTGAACAGTATCCATAACTAAACACTAAACCCAGCCAATATGAAAATTGACGCCATAATAGTCTCATCGTATCGTTTTAAAAAAAATGTCTGGAAAGAAATCAGTACTGAGCAGTATTGTAGACGGAACCAGCATTTTTGGCGTTCCTATAGCAAAACTGTGACACTTTGAAAGCTCTAACCAACCGATTGTTATAGTCTGTGATTTATCTAAAGAGTTAATCCTTGAATGGTTTGATCTCCTTTTCTAAAATTTTGAGAAAGATCTCATTGCGCTGACCACAGAAAAGATATAAAAATAAACAGAGGACAGAGAACTCTTCTTTCAAAGATCATGCAACCACCTACACGTCCAGCAACTTTCCCTTGGAGCAGATTCAGAGGAGTGGAAATTCTGCCTTCTCCAGATTTGTCTTTATCTCTACGACTCTTACTTGGGTGGCATTCAAGGCTATTCAGTTTCTCTTTAACAATTTATCAAAGTCGTCAACAAATTTCTATATCCTATACTCTAATATGAGTAAGGTTTGCTTGCTTGCTTGCGACACTGATCTCAAAAACGGCTCCAACGATTGCCTTCAAATGTTCGAAATAACTCATTTCTGGGATAAAAATAAGTTCTAGACAGGCCTCATTCCCAGAAAAAATCAAATAATGTAAAAAATCAAAACAAAAGAATTGTAACAGCTGTTCATAATCAACTAGGGAACTGTCAAAATAATACTCATATTGTTTATCATTATTAACAACTGAATTATTAATTACTGTCAGGATTCCTGAGAGCAGAGATTAAAATATTTGAGTGAATATCACATATCCTATACTCTAATATGAGTAAAGTTTGCTTGCTTGCTTGCTTGCGACACTGATCTCAAAAACGCCTCCAACGATTTCCTTCAATTGTTGGAAATAACTAATTTCTGGGATAAAAATAAGTTCTAGACAGGCCTCATCCCCAGGAAAAATCAAATAATGTAAAAAAACTAAAATGAAAAGTTAAAAAAATTAACATTGGGCTTATGGAGTTTCAAATCAAAACAAAAGAATTGTAAGGGAACTGTCAATGTAATACTCATGTTATTTATGATTATTAACATGTGGTTTCCTGAGGGCAGAGATTAAAAGATTTGAGTGAAGATTACATATATAGAGTATTAAAATAAATCATAGGGACATTGAGCTATAAGTAACAACTGGAGTGACCTTAAAAATGTAGAAAAGAGGCAAGTGAGTTATACAAATCTGATTATCTCAGTAGGGGGAAGTGGTGAAATATTACTCCAAGTCATCTAAACAAACTGACTGGCCTTCCCCCGAGCAAAGCTCGGCCCCCAGGTACTTTTTAATTATATTAGCATGATTTGGATACATTCAATTTTATTTGAAGTTAAATATTTGTTTGTATATGTTTGAATTCAAACTATAGTAGGTGTATTCTATTGAAGATTCCACTGACCAATTGTTTGTTTCAATGTTGCTTTGGTTTTTTTATTAATCTAGTGGTTTACCTTGTAGAATTGTTTTATATACAGTATTGCTAATTTCTGCTTGCTGTTTTGTTAATTGTACTTTTCTGACCCTTTTTCGGCCCAAAAATCAAAATTTGACAAATTGAAATCCCCAAAAAAGGAGGTTAGAGTTTTTCGATTGGTTTCCTCGATGGACTTGTCCAATTAATAATTGAAAGGAATGTCCATAGCAAATTTTATGTAATTCGGGCAATAAAATGCTACCGCTAAAGTGCAAACAAGTATATATAACTTTGAATGACCCCCTCCCAAAAAAAATCGTGTTCAGGGGATCACTTTAGGAAATTCTATCGCGGTCCCGGGCTTTAGGTTCCACTTGCAGACCATACAAATAGCTTACTCTTCCTTAGGAAATGCGATGGTAAAACTACACTAGAATAGCAAGCACAGCAATAAACATCCACCTAGGAAGTACGAACGCAGTGTGGCGGGCGGGGAGCGTCCCAGACAGCATCACGGCACTAAAGTGTCCCGGAGCACGAACCGTGATGGAATAGATTCCGGTCATTAAGGTCGGCAATTAGCCGGAACAATGCATAGTTTGTTTAGTTAATGACTGATTCCAGAACTCATAACTCTGGAGTAACGGAACCAGCGGTGATCGAGCCGCATCCTGGTCCGGGCAAAGTACTGCTTTATTTTTTGGAGTTATGGCGAAACGCGGATTAGTTTGTATACACAACATTTGTACAATGTATTCTTCACAGTTCCCAGGATGTACTCAAATTTGTGAGCTCTCCACGGTGATTTACACTTGTAATTATTACTCAGTAGGAAAACAATAAATACTGTACAAAGTGTCCATCTTAACTGTGCCAACATTGATAGAGAACCGAATAAATTTTCAGGAAACTTTAAATTTGAAACTTCGACAATATTCAGAGATCATTAAAAAACTAATTTTTTGCCATTTTCCACCTTTTTTCACGAATTTTTCACTAGAACACAACATTTTAAGACAAAGTTATTCTTGGGAAAATATTTTTAAACTTACTCGTTTGGCGCTATAGCATGACAAGTTTGGAAAATACTATGTTCTACCAATTTTTTAGGACGATTTTGCAATTTAAATGAAGTCAAAAGTTTAATGAAATTACTCAAGAACAATGTTATATTCAAGTAAATCTTTAGTGAATTTCCTATGAAAGTGAACTATTAGCATGACCCGCATGGTGAAACTTAAGCCCGGGACCACCATAGAAGTTCCTAACGTGACCTCCTGAATACGTTTTGGGGGTCGTTCAAAATTATATATATAAAATGTGTGTGTTTGCGCTCTAGCGGTCGCATTTTTGTCCGATTTACTTCAAATTTGGTAGGGACTTTCCTTTTTGTAATCAGTTGGACAAGTTCGTTGGGCAAAACAATTGGAAAACTCCAAACCTCTTTTTTGGGGATTATTCTTTCGAGTTTCGAGTTTTGGGCCCAAAAAGGGTCAGAAAAGCTTTGAACGTGCAATTAATGCATATATTAAGATGGGAATTAGTGAATCGAAAATTTCTAAGCCCTCTCTCGTCATTCTAACATAAATATTTAACGAGTTATTAAATAAAATGTATATCGGCTAAACACAGTACGTTGTCTTATGGGGTTTTTACATTAGAAAAGCATGTTATTCATTTGTTGGTGTATTTGTTTCATCCCCAGCAACCTCGCGCCTACTTTTAAGCCTGACTTGACCTCCTAACCTTATAATGCCCAAAATTGGATTCCTAACACTGCAGGTAAATTAAACCAGGAACAACCAAATAATCTATGTTTTCAGATTTCAATAAAATTGGCATAAATATATGTTTTTAAATAGGGTTTGAGTTTTAAAAGCTTTTTATGTGGAAATTCACTTCCCTCACGTCAGCGTGCTGAGTGCGTCCTCGTTAATTTTTATACATTTAAGTTTTAGTTTTAAAAGAATATAAGGTTTGTTCTTAAATAATGCAATTAAAATTTGAATTACACAATGGTGCTTAGATGTAGGCAGAACATGGTAATTCCCAAGTTTTTCATGTCATAGCTCATAAACGATTAAGTTTTAAAACATTTTGGCTTTATAATTAATAAAAACGCTTTATAATGTGAAATGTCGTGTTCTATTGAACAATGTAAGAAAAACTGAGTGTTTCATAAGAAATTTAAAATAACCAAATTCATATTGTTAATGGTCACTGTAGGTGAAGTTTCTTGTTTAATGTTTCCTATACATTTTTTTGTTTCTGATATATGTGGCATAGTTAAAATGGACACATCCTATACCCTTAATGGTATACACAATAGTGTGTTGATGGTATAAATTGATTTTATCCGACCACGCATATTGACAAGCCAAAATATAGAGACATAATCAAAAAAGTATTCTGGAAATTTCTAAATACATCTCAGAGTCCAATTCACAGATTTTCTTAGCAGTTTTTCTTTTTTTAGCGAATTTCCCCTATAGGGAAGAAGCTATTACCGTAGTCGGCATGGTAAGACCTAGGCCCGGGACCATGATGACTTTTCGTTTTGAGGTCCCCAGACCCCAAAAACACCATTCGTTCGAAACTGTATATATATATGTGTCCGTGAGCACGATAACTCCCGTAAAAATTATCCGATTTTGATGAAATTTGGTATAAACGTGTAAAGCAACATTTATGACTTTAAGTTCGAAAACCAGCCAGATCGCTCTACCCGAAGGGGTATTTTGGGGGGGTTTTGTACCCCAAAAATGTTTTTTTTTAATCTTTTACATATAATTTTTGAAAAAGTCAAATTTTAGTTTTGACCATTCGATTAAACTTAAAAAAACACACAATTTGGTATTTCGATCATTCCTCTACGTCAATTGGTTATCGAGATATTGAAAGTGCTAAACACAGTACGTTGTCTAATGTTATTCTTATGGAGGAAAAGAAAATTTTGTATCTTGCTTATTTATGAACGTATACTGACGAAACTTGGTATACAGCTTCATCTCGTTGAGGTCTATTGATATTTGCTCCAAAAAATTGTTTTTGCATAATTCTCCCGTAGCAGCAAACCTGCGTACTCAGCCCCCATGTTATTCTTAGGGATAATAATGAAATGCTCTGTCTCCCTTAATTATGAACATAAATGAATAAAAACTGGTATACGACTTCACCTAGTTGAGTTATATTGACATTAGCATAAAACCCATTTTTTGTGTTCCTTGTTGCAGCAAACCTGCGTACTCAGCCCCAATGTTATTCTTATAGAGAATAATTAAAATTGTATTTATCGCTTATTTGTGAATATATTTTTATGAAACTTGATAAGTGGCTTTATGTAGTATTAAGACATTTATATCTCCATTGGAAATTCGCTGAGTATGCAGGTTTGCTGCGTCGGGGGTATTTTTTAATAAAACAATTCCTCTTAAAAGAGTACCTTAATTTCCAGGGGTTCTTCCTTCACGATATTTGTTCTTTCCGGGTCAATGTACCTCTGAGCTAGTACATAGGTCATGAAGTTTTAGACATAAGTGTTTATCCAAAATAAAAGCTATTAACCTATGAATTATTTAATGTTAAATTAGTTACATATTTTGTCTTGCTACACCAAATTCGATTAATTATTTTTATTTTTATTAAAATCTGTATTAGTTATACTTATAAATGGGTTTTCTGTTGTATGAATATAAATATGACATTGCAACAAAGCATGGCACTAATCAAAGGAAATTATTTTAAGTTGTCCTCTTCCAAGTTTGAAATGATATTTTGATTATGTGTGTATCTTCAGATGCACGTTTAAACAATAAACCTGTAGGCTTGGCTTTAAAAGCCCTTATGAGAGGTAATTGCGTAAGATTAAAGGGTGTGATTACCTTCAGGGAGTTTGTAAATGAGGTAAGGCATATTTCACAAGTTGTTTTCTCCAAGGATTTCTTTGCTTATCAGACTCTATTGTGTATTATACATACTAGCATGGCTAGGAAAGGCATACTACATGGCATACTACATGGCATACTACATGGCATACTACATGGCTGCATGGCTGGGAATTACTTTGTTACAATTTAAATGTAATAGAAATATAGAAATAAAGAATTTCAATTTTAATATTACATAATTGTATTAGGTTTCAATAATTAAAAATACATAACGTGTACCGTGCATCTAGTTCGGACTGTTTAAACTGTGACAAGAATAGTCACAGGCAGGGTACTGAATTAGAGAAAGCGATTCCTGGCACTCTTTTGTGCCCTTAAAACATATCTCCATAAATAATGTAATCCCATTTAGTATTCTTTGAGAACTATTTTGGTTAAATAATTCGGAATAGGTAAAATGAGTTCTTAGTATGTTGCGGGGTTAGAGAATTTATTTCAAGGAAATAAACTCCTTCGATGTAGCCATAAACCGCTACTGTCCCATAATATAATTTTATTGAAGCCATTGAAATGTCAGTGATTACATTTGTTGAATGAGGTGGTTAAGATTTCCGCGGTAAAAACAGTTATTATTCATAAATCATAGCAATAAACTACCGTAATGCACTTTTTTATCTTACAATGAATCTACACCTTCGGTGTGACGCCAGTAGTGAACATAATACTTATAACTCTACTTATAATTGATTTAAACGATAAGGCAATTATTGTTGATTAAGTGTAGTCATAAAAGTTAGTTATTGCTATGGGTAACAACTTCCCGGAGTCGCTCCAATCACCTCCTTAGTCCTTACCCATACGCCTCGACCTTCATTCCTCCCCCATTAATGTCGGCCGGATAAATCCCAACGTTCCATCAAAGTCCTTGGCTAATTTGATTATCTCTGCTGGGCTAGTGAGCTATTATCTCGCGGGATTGGCTCTGTTGGGCTATTAAGCTCGCGCGCGTGGCTTCATTTACAAAGATCCTGAAGCCCATTCTCTCCCTTCCCTTTCTCCTCTTTGTTTGTGCTAGTTCGGCGTCCGTCTGAAGCAAGTTTTTTTTTATATTTAAGGGTAAAAACAGTGAAATAAACGATGGGAAGAAGTGTACTGAGTGCCCATATTAACCGTGCCACCATTTATTTTCATCGCAGAAAATTCAAGATCTACAGGAAACTTTTAATGGCCGTTTTCCAATATAATTTAGAAATCACTTGCTGATATACTTTAAAAACCAAGTGCAAGTGCTACTTTGACAATTTACTGGTTATTTATTCTTAGCTGTAATGATTATTTTTGTTTTGTGGAAATTCCGTAAGCCAAAATGTTAAAATTTACCCTTTTTAAATGAGTTTTATTTATAACAACGCGTTTACCTGGGGCTGTAGTTTTTACCAATGAAATTTTGAGGTCCAAAACCCCCTAATCCAAAAGTTTAAGTAAAACCCTTCCGCTGGATTCCGCTGGCTTGTATTATAGTATAGCATTACCCGTAACAATAAAAATTGTAGCCAAAGCGGTAAGCCTCACTCAATACAGTATGAATGTATATTTCTAGAAAACTGTACCAATCAATTTTTCAGGACCAAAACCCCCCAAAAAATCAAATCAAAGCCAAATTCAAATTAAATCCAAGCCAAATTCTTCCGCTGGATTCCCTGATACATTTTACAAACAGACAAACCATTAGTCATTGCTCGTTTTAGAATATGGTATATTAGAGTAAAAATGGGATAGGATAGGATACAGCATATAGAGTCGAATATTTTAAAATGACTCAATGATTTTAATTGAGGATGTTTTAAGAACAACGATAGACAGAAGATCGTTGGATCTGATTGAATCTAGAAAGGAGAGTGACGACATAGAAGAACGAGAGACAGTGATACAGAGACTGAGAGACAGGTGACAGTGGACGGGTGACACCTGCGAGGTGATAAACATCCAACAGCCTTCGATCTCCGCGGCCCTCTCTCTGGGGGGGTTAAGTGGAAAACAAAACAGTTGGATCACAGAGGAAAGAATAATCAGAGGTGTCTTCCTTACAAGAGGTCGTTGTTTGTAAGTGCATTGGACACCAGGAAAATAGTACAAAAAGGTTCAACCCCCTGTACCGAACACCCTCATCTTCACAGCTCACTGGGTCACTGGTCACCCATCCCAAGCAACGTGGGAAGCTCCAACCAGTCTTCTTTGAAAACTCTAAAACTCACTGACTGAGAGAAAGCACAGCATAAACTCCACGATGTGCCTAGAAGTATGAAATTACATGCAGGAGTTTTTCATATAACACAGGTGAGCACTAAGGATTTTCCGATTAGAGCTCCGCTCTAGGGTCGACAATGTCCAAATGTAATTCTTATGGACATTCAAATTATTTGACCAGACGATATCATAAATAGATGCTACTTATCCAACAAATTTCAAAAGGTTAACCACAGAATCCAGCTCAATAAAATATTTTATTCCTGGGTAAAATCGGGTTCTGTGGCGGCTAATAACTTATAAACATCTAGAATATTAAAGAACAATTAAAGTATAGTTGTAGCTTCATTGTTGCTGTTCGATGCTGGACAAATTTCAACTCTGCACTGTTTTGTCTTTCTGTATCTGCCTCTTTTAGCGAATTTCCCCTATAGGAAAGAAGCTATTACCGTAGTTGGTATGATAAAACCTAGGCCCGGGACCATGATAACTTTTCGTTTTGAGGTCCCCAGACCCCAAAAACACCATTCGTTCGAAACTGTATATATATATATATATATATATATATATATATATATATATTCCAAATAGAAATAAAACCTGCAATACAGGAACAAATATAGTTAATTTAGTTCAAAATACATGCAAATCGGTTCAATGGAATTCTCAGACGAGCTGTATAAAAAAATAATGTTTGCGTTTTAAATATAAGGATTCTGACCAACCAAAAAAATATGGCCAGATCCCTGCTCATCAAGCAACGTCATTTGAATCACACATTAGACACTGTCTCTTGGGAGATATTCAGATCGTTTGATGCGCTCCCAAGGGAGTCGTTTCCGCTTGTTTTTGCGGCTCGCGGTTCCGACCGGGCCACAGGTAGACCGAACTCATTGTGCGATCTGGGTTATCCCCGTGTAATTTATGCCTTTACAGACACTTAATTACCCGTCCCTTTCAAAGTATCGGTTTATGGGGGCAGAGCCCGTGATGGTTTCAGTAACGGACCATCGTAAACTGTTGGCCAGGGTGGTCGGGGAGCGTTGGGCGAATAGATGTGGTCTGAACTTGCTGCAGATGAAGCGAACTTTGCATCGTTCGCGTCTGAACCGCGTGAGTGAATAATCGAGTGATGATCGTGATGATTATTTTGGATGAAGATGTAATAATACATTTTGGGATTGGCCTGGTTATTGTTCATGTCATAATAAACTCAATTAGATAGTTACGATGTTCAAAGTTTGTATTATAAAAGAATTTCTTGATTTTGGTTCAGCGATTTTAGGTCTCTAGAGTCATTAATTTTCTTATATTATCAATCGAAAGCTCCTCCCCTTAAGAGGTGCCTTTTGGGGATTTTATAAACGTCCACCTTCAAGTATTCGCTCCATGGGCTTTTAAAGTTCAAACTCCAACCAATCAATTTTTTAAGATTCAATCAATTGAGAACATAAACAAAACACGAATATTCCTCAAGTGGGTCATGTCTCTGAACAGAATGCAGCATGTGGAATATATTTTTCTCTTCCGAATACCAGTAGATCTTCTGCTTGACGGCACAGGTTGATGAACTACATTTTAAAGTGAATTCTGACCAACCAAAAACCCGAAAAACCACGAATTAGCCAGAAGCCCTCTCATCAAGCAAAATGATCACGGATTCAATCAAACGAGGGTCCGACTAGTTGAGCAACCCCGACGCCAACACATCCAAAGGCAGTGAACGTGCGGCTCCAAATGAATCGTTTTTGCGCCTCGCATCGACCGTTACGTCTGTGTCAAAGGTCACGATTTCCAAACTAGACCGTGGCGCTATCGCTCTCACGATGATGTGTTTGGTTAATTTATTAAAGGCTCATGCGCCTGCTGCTGCCGGTTCATTCAGTGCGCGTCACGACTGCAGATTCCTGCGCCGATCTTTCACTCACCCGCTGACACTCTGACACTCTTCTGCTTCTCACTCGCGTGTCATTCATTCGGGTCTGACCTGGAATTTGGCAGATGACACACTGTTAAGGTATATCTTGTTGACTTGTATTTTCTTTTAAAACATAATGGATTTGGGAACGGTTGGCAAACAGTTTATGAAACCAATAAAGTAGCTAAATCAGCAATTCACTCTTTAAACGCTTAAAACGATACAGTGTATCGTTTTAAAGATCACCGCTATAAACATAACAAATCATAAAACGATTGAAAACAATACAAATAATAATTTAATGAATGAATCTAATTTATTTTTCATTATTCTGGTGGCATCATCTTTTAACGAAAAGTTCAATTAACTCAAAACAAATGTTTCAATACGCAACTTGTACATTGGCAGTTCCAGTTTCTATTTAATTACTGAGTGGAAACGTTAATGTATATTTCAGTGTATTAAAAAAGATTACATATATATGGAGGATTATTTGGTTGAAAATTTCAAATTGTGATCAGTAAGGTCTATCTCGAGAAACGATGGTAAAATACATTATCAGTTTACCTGGGAACAACATATACAATCTTCTTGCATGGAAAGAGAACCCTTGCGAACTACTTTAAAGGAGGGTGAAAAACACTTAATAATACCTCTCGTTTAATTGTTACCGAATATCACCCAACTTCTTTAGTCTACTTTAGAATTAGGGCGAACCGATTCGATCGCAAAAAAGGTTTTGGGATTCTTAAGTGAATCTTCGTAAAAATGTCAACAACCCTCTCCCAAGTGAATGGGGTTGTGAGACGACTTTATGGAATCGGTTTAACGCGGGCAAAAAAAACCGAAAAACAAGCAGATTCTTCAGAAAAGGCAGTGTTTGGTTGCATCTGCCCCTGTGGGTGATTCCAGAATCGCAGAATCCCACGGCAGAGCTGCCGGAAGAGTTGGCAGGTGGGGGCAGGCCTACCTGTGAGCTCACAGCTCAGGTATTGTTTACCAACGGCGCCCCACTCATTCATAGACGTGTGATACACTTTGCCTCTAGTATTCCCAGGCTATCTAGGTCTCCCTCTGCATCCCCCTACCCCAATAGTCACTCCCGCGTCAATACAATCAACGCGTCTATGGGAACCACCACCTAATCCCACGCCAATAGGTCAGCCGACTAGTATATTGGCTTATGTTGTGATGTGTATGTCAGATTTGTGTTCGGTTTATCATAATGCTTGTAGTGGTGCGCAAAATTACATAATAACATAATGAATTTGGTTAGTTTCAAGATTGTTTACACCTTACAAGAAATGCTGTTAACATGTGGGTTGTATTCGTCAAACTTTTAAGATATACTACAGTTTACTTAAAAAAAAATTATAACGTCATGACAACTTATCGATCAAGAACATTATCTGCGATCCCGATTTTATAAGCTGCGTAAGTAAACAAAATAACCGATTATTTATTGTGCAATAAACTCTACTGATAATCTTCGAATCACTGACAGCTTAGGCCCGGTGCACATAAAAAAAAACTTGAAAAGACACCTTAAGAAGTGAACCACTTCCTACATTTCACTGATGTTTCTTTTAGTTTGTATGCAATAAATATAAAACAGATACATATTTACAACTTCTGACCGAGCAAGTTTAGATTTCAACGACGTGAGCTGTATAATGTTTTAGCATTTACCACATCGAACCGATCTGGTTATGGTAACAAAAACGAGCAAAACTCTTTATTATTAAAAATATTAGGGTTTTTGTCCTCCCAAACTTCATACTCACAATTCTAACCAATTTTCAGTTCAGTTCCTATCCCATTATCAGAAGCCCCAAAAATTACAGCTAATTTGTATATTTTGCTACAGTTATTTTATAAATTTGTTCTCCTTCTCCACCGTAATAAGTGAGTGTACGTCTGTGGTAACTTAAAAACGGAATCCTACAAAATGTCTAAAGTGTTTAAACTGTTCGGCCCATCGATTTACCATTAAACGTCGTTAAAATCACTGAATATGCTGATAAAAATACGTCTGAAAGGCACGTGCTAGCCCCCAGAAGCCTGTGACTACTTTTAAACAAATTGTCTGTCGTTGGAATTTGTTTCTAGACATTGCAGACCATCAATGTTCTACTAAAAAAAGGTGCAAGTATTTAGAACTAAAACTGATTTAATTTTTATTCAGATTTAATTTTTCTCTGTTGCAACATTTGTCAAAAAAATACAGGCACAATTGAAAAATGTGTATGGTGAAACCCTTACCGATATGAAAACTCCATGCATACTTAAATTCCGAGTACACCTGTTCCCATGCGGGCGTTTGCAAGAGAATTCCGGTATTCCCCAAGAAAGGAGGAGGTCAGGCGGTTAATAACGAAGATTTCAGTTTAAAACACATGTTTTCACCAAATAAATCAATTAAGGGTCCGTAGAACGTATAAAACCGTCACGGCAGACAGGCAGGCGTCGTTAAACCCGAAATTCTAAGGACGCCGCCCGCTTCGTCGGCGTAAATATTCCGGCCATCTATAAATTAATAAACCGTTCCCCATCGACCGAGTCGAAGCATAATTTACTGCGGTGCAGTAACTGCGCAAGTTATGGGCGAGTATTGTGGCCAACATGTGGTTATGATTTGGCCCCAAAATCTCAGCCGGGCGATTTATTTGACAGCGACGCCCACCGACTTGACGAGACCCAGGAACGATGTGGAGGATGGACGATGGAGGAGGACCGCGACACGTCTGCGAGGACGGCTTTGGTGGAATTAATAGTAACGAGTCGAACAGCTCGTACAAATTTAAAATCAACGAGTAACCATGTTTTGTTATGCAATCACTGGCAATCAGCTATAATCTAAACGAGTTCGCACGCAGCACGCTGAAGTGAGGGTAGTGAATTTCCACATAAAAACTATAACAACTCAAAATCAGTTAAAAACATACAATTATTACAATTTTTATTCAAATCTGAAAATATTGATTTTTTGGCTGTTCTGATACTCCTGGTACTATTTATTACTGCAATGCTGGGAGTACAATTTTGCGCATTATAAGGTTAGGAGAAGGTCCATTCAGGCTTTAAAGTAGGCGTGAGTTTGTTGGGGATGATAAAAGTACACAAAAAAATGATTAACAGGCTTTTCTAATGTAAAACCCCCATAAGACAAGTACTGTGTTTGGTCAATTCACATTTCCTTTAATAAATCGGTAAATATATATGCTAGAATGACGAGAGAGGGCTTAAAAGTTTCACCACACTAATTCCCATCTTTTTACATTCCTTAATTTCACATCAGGGGCTTTTTTGGGCCCAAAAACTCGAAATTTGAAAGATTAATCCCCAAAAAAGGGTTTAGAGTTTTCCGATTGTTTTGCCCAACGAACTTGTCCAACTGATTACAGAAAGGAACGTCCCTACCAAATTTGAAGTAAATCGGACAAAAAATGCGATCGCTAGAGTGCCTGAATATATATATATATATATATATATATATATATATATATACAATTTTGAACGAACCCCCAAAACGTGTTCAGGGGATCATGTTAGGAACTTCTATGGTGGTCCCGGGCTTAAGTTTCACCGTGGGGGTCATACTAATAGTTCACTCTCCATAGGAAATTCACTAATAAAATACAAGCATAACATGAACGTTGGGATATTAAAAACCCGTGGGGATAAATGTTCTTTAACCCCAAAACCAAAAGTCACATCTAGAGAGTCAAACCAACCAGGTTAATATATCTAGAGGTCTCGTCTCGTGGAAAAAGTGTAGCCTACACGGTCCATCGCCATGTTGCCCCCTGTCAACTCTGTTCCCAGGGCAACCGACATGGTGGCCAATCAAATCCTTTTTTCACAAGTTATATGACAGTCAGCTGACAAACATATAACTTCTAAAGAAAGGCTTTGGTTAGTTACCTGAGGAAAATGGCTTTCAGCATGTAGGCGAAGATTCTCACCCCAGACGAGACCTCTAGATATATTAACCTCGTTGGTACAAGGGTTTGGTTATTCGAAATATGTACACAGACTAACAGTTTTAGAGGGTGTTAATCCCGAAAATCTATAAATTATTATAGCATTGTGGATGCCAATTTTAATGGATAGTAAATAGAGAGTTTTATTATTTCCAAATGTTAACTATCAGTGCATAAATTAAGTAACTAACCAAATCTAACAGCTATGGGTCAGATAAAGTCAGGTAAATATTTTTTTAACAAACAACGATTAAAGTCTTTAAGTAATGGAAGTTTGACGTTTAACTGTTTGAACTGGTTTGAGTCAAGTATAATGAAAATGCAGCCTAATTAAAGCGGGCGTAGATATGGCATGGAGCTCACGATCCCAAAATAATGTCAAACAGATTCGACGAATTAAGAAATGAAAACTGGATGCTAACTTTTACTTAAATAATTATGAAGGAAAGTTGAAACTTGTTGAAAGCAACGTATACAGAAGAATTGTACCTAAATATAATTCGCACAAAATTTTATCAAAATACCAAAATAAATCGAAATACCAAACTGCTTGAAAACTACGAACTATTAACTCATACGAGTAATCCTATACTCGATCATGCTTGCTTGCAGCTCTGATTTAAAAAAAAAAACTGCTACAACGATTTCCTTCAAATGCTGGAAATAACTAATTTCTGGGTTAAATAAATAAGTTCTAGGCAGATCTCACCTCTGGTGAAAATATAAAATTTGTTCAAAAAATAATTTTTAAATCAAACTAATAACAATGGTTTTGGAGTTTAAAAACAAAAGAATCATAACATCTGTTTATTATAAATCAGTGAATTGCCAATTTAATTAGGTATTCATATGGTTTTCTGAGAGCAGTGACCAAAACCATTGAATTAAGATTACATATAGAGTGGTCATATCTAAAATGAACCAATCGGAGTAATTTTAAACATACAGAAAAAAGGCAAATGAGCTAAACAAATCTGCACTCCTTAGTAGGGGGGCGTGGTGAAAATTTACTCCAAGTCATCTAAACAAACTTACTGACCATCCCCGTGCAAAGCTTGGTCTCCCAGGCGCAGTACCATTAAACACAGAAGCTTCTAAACAAAACATCTACAACAACAAACACACTACACCATAAACATAGAGTATAAAGAACCAGCAAACAATAACTGAACGGTTGGTCCAAGCACTTTGCTCTTGCGCACCTGAGACCTGATCCTTTCACAAGCCGATTTATAAGTCCGACAACCAGTATCGGCCCCCTACCAGGTGGCACGACAGGAAGTCAAACATGACACCTTTGTTCGATCCTGGGCTTAAGTTGACGTTAAGTTTGCAGCACTGATTGTTACCAACCGGAAGCGGCTCGTTGGGCGATACTTCCGCCTGATAAGAGGCTTGTCATTACCCTGTAACTCGTAACGCGTAACGCGGGATTATTACAGCTATTATCTGAGCCGCCGCGTCGAACCGTTGCCGAACCTCTCATTTCGCCCCGCCCACTTACGTTTGTGAGAACTTGGATTGGCATCGCACTCCTGTGAATTGGCCTTCCTAACCGAATAGTGTGAACTGAAATGTACACTGAGATATAGACATTGTTTATTCTGAATAAATACATATTTTTATAGAATATGTATATATCAGTCGTCATTTTGATGACTAGTGATATTTTAATGACGACTGATATAAACATCTTCTATAAAATATGTATTTATTCAGAATAAACAATGTCTATGTCTAAGTCTAAATGTCGGCTCACTTAACACATTCAATGCCACGGGTATATCTAATTACTAGAATCCTGTTTTAAGAAGTGAGAAAAGTATTTACTAAACGAAACAATGATGATAATTGAGAATAAGCACATTTATCAAAAACCAAATAAATTTCTCCTCCATATGAATAACATGGGAACTTCGAAGTTTCGTGGGGCAGATCCCTGAGGCCTAAATCTAAAATCTAAACCCAGTTTGCACATCTGCACACCTAGACGCGCGTTTTATTAGCATATAATATGTGGGGGTAAATCTAAAATACCCCCGTCGCAGCAAACCTGCGTACTCGGCGAATTTCCAATGCATAATATTTGTCTGAATTCCATATAAAGCCGCGTACTACCAAGTTTCATAAAAATATATTCACGTATAAGCGATTTTAATTATTCTCCATAAAAATAGCATTGGTAATGAGTACGTAGGTTTGCTGAAACAAGGAACACAAACAATTGATTTCTATGCTAATATAAATATAATTTAAGTAGGCAAAGCCAAATACCAAGTTTCATTACTATTCAGTCATAAATAAGCTCTATATAACATTTTAGTTATTCTCCATAAGAGTAACATGGGGGCTGAGTAAGCAGGTTTGCTGCAACAAGGAACAAAAAATGGGGTTTTATGCAATTATGAATATAACTGGACCAGGTGAAGCTACATTACCAAGTTTTATTAATTTATGTTCGTAATTAAAGGAGTCATTACATTTTACTTATTCTCCATATGAATAACATGGGGGCTGAGTATGCAGGTATGCTGCTACGGGAATAACCAATAAAAAATCAATTTTTTGCGCAAATATCAATATACCAGTACTACGTGAAGCTACATACCAAGTTTCATCAACATACATTCATAAATAATCGAGATATCAAATTTGATTTATTCTCCGTAAGGATAACATTGGACAACATACTGTGTTTAATACTTTGAATATCTCAGCAATGGTTGGGCGTAGAATCACAATTTAAACACCAAAATGATTGTTTTGTGGAACTAAACAGATTTCTAAAAGCAAATGTGAAGTTTAAATTAAAATAAACTGAGGAAATGCCAAAAACCTTTTCCCCATAAGATTAACATGGGAGATTTTATGAGAAGGTTTTTTTTTTATTTTCTCCGCAACCACTTTACCTAGGTTAATAATTCAAGATACTATATTATTTGTTTTTTAAGCTCTATAACATGGTCAAAACCAAAATTAAGTTTTAAATAAATTGTAGAGTGAAAAATGCAAAAAACTGATTTTTTGAAAGTTTAAAACCCCCATAAACCCCCCTTCCCATGGTCCGATTTTTCTGGTTTTCGAACTTAAAGTCATGAATGTCATTTTACACACTTGAGCCAAATTTCATCGAAATCAGACGTTTTTTACTCAAGTTATCGCATTCACGGACACACACACACACACACACACACATATATATATATATATATATATATATATATATATATATACATATATATATATTTGAACGAATAGTGTTTTTGTTATCTGGGGACCTCAAAACAAAAAAATTATCATGGTCTCGGACTTAAGTCTTACCATGAGACATACGGTAATAGCTTCTTCCCTATAGGGAAATTCGCTAAAAGGCCTTATTGTTTACAAAGTTTGCATGTAGCGTATTAATAATATAGAAGATAGATATATATAGATAAATATTCAA
The DNA here is from genome assembly GCA_963675035.1 of Allygus modestus. NCBI lineage: Eukaryota > Metazoa > Arthropoda > Insecta > Hemiptera > Cicadellidae > Allygus > Allygus modestus. Next base: position 27,043,295 of record OY776112.1, on the reverse strand, counting down.
CCAAATACCACCGTAGCATATTATGTATCGCATGTATCGGCATGGTAAGACATGTATCGCAACACCACATAAAGCCACATACCAAGTTTCATCAATATACATTCATAAATAAACGATTTATGACATTTTAATTATTCTGTATCTCTATAAGAATAACACGGTGGCTGAATATGCAGGTTTGCTGAAACAAGGTACATAAAAAATGGGTTTTTATGGGACATTTTTTATAACTCTACTAGGTGAAGACACATTCCAAGATTTATTAATTTATGTTCATAATTAAGGGACATAACATTTTACTTATTCTCCTTATGAATAACATGGGGGCTGCGTACGCAGGATTGCTGCTGCAGGATCAGCAAAAAATCGTTTTTCGTGCAAATATCAGTAGACCACAACGGTCTGAAGCAATATACCAAGTTTCATCAGGATAAGTTAATAAATAAGCAAGATGTACAATTTTTCTTATTCTCCATAAGAATAACATTGGACAACGTACTGTGTTTAGTGCTTTCAATATCTGGGTAACCAATTGACGTAGAACAATGATCAAAACACTAAATTGTTTGTATTTTTTAAGTGAATTTTATGGTGAAAACAAAAATCGGATTTATTAAAATATTATATATAAAAAACTCAAAAAACCCATTGTTGGGGTACAAAACCCCCAAAATACCCCTTTGGATGGAGTAATCTGGCTGGTTTTCGAACTTAAGGCCATAAATGTTGCTTTACATGTTTTTACTAAATTTCATCAAAATCGGACCATTTTTACGAGAGTTATCGCACCCACAGACATATATATATATACATTTCAATGAGAAACTGAAAAAAATAGCTAAACATCACTCTATATTTCGCTTTCCACGTCTTATAAGGTGTATAAAATTAAGCTTATGAAATGTATAAATGAAAACTATAACATTTAACAAAATACAAAAACAAAAATTAAATTGTATATATACAGTTTCGAACGAATAGTGTTTTTGGGGTCTGGGGACCTCAAAACGTAAAGTTATCGTGGTCCCGGGCCTAGGTATTACCATGCCGACTACGGTAATAGCTTTTTCCCTATAGGGAAAATTCGCTAAAAACCAAAAATAAAATTTCCTTCCTCTTCCCCTCGCTCAAAATGATAACGCGTCACATATAGAAACCAATGTCACCGCGGTCGCGCCACAGTATCATTGCAGGAGGCCACGACATATTCATCAAGAGACCAAGAAACCGAACTACAGGAATGCATTACATTTCAGATTGCTCTGGGGTGCCACTTGGGTTCCGTGGCAGTAATGTGTTAACATAAAAACGTTTTAAAACAATATGAGCATTTTTTATGTAGACAGAAATTCCTTAACACTATACAAATTGTTTGATGACTAAAAATATCCTCACATTATTTCTTGAATCCATCTCCTCTTGAATTCTTAATTTCAGCTGGGAGTTTATTATAAATGAAAGGTCCAGTAAAGTATGCTCTCCCCTTTCTGATAGAATCAGGCGATGTCTGAGAGTGCGGAGATCGTCACGATGACTGAGATCCTTGTGGTTTGCGCTGGCAGCTGGGTGATAGATCTTCTAAATTATCCATCGCGAACATGATTAACCTAAAGATGGAAATTAAGTGAATAGTAAAAAGATTGAGCAATCGGAATAGTCCTCTACTTGAATGTAGTGGACTGCACGTTTTTTTTACCAAGAAACATTTCGAAGCATGTGAAGACCAACCCCACACTTCAATTCCATATGTCACGACAGAAGAGAAGCATCCATCAAGAACCATAAGCAAGCAAAAGCTGGCTCGACTCAGCTTAGATAACTGCTATGATATGTGAGGAGACCATGATAAGCTACTGACCATAGTCAGACCTAGAAACTTTACCGAAGAACATTCTGCCGTTACAGTATCCGTTGTATTTAAAATTCTTCCAAAGAAATGTGTTCAAGGTTTTTTACTTTTGGTCAGGAACTGAATAAATACTGTTTCATCTGAATTCAACGATACTATTGAATTTTATCTGACCGATTTCAGGTTATATTCAAAAGTAAAAAACCTATTCGTTAATTTTAAAGATTGTCTTTTTTATGTGATTAAGAATTTTCTTTGTTCGTTCGCTTCGAAACTCAACGAATCTGCTTCGTACATTTCCCTTCTACAGTTTGCAGATGTGTTTTGGTTCCTACGTATTTATATCCAGTACTATGGATGCCCAAACAATTAACAATGATAGTTTGAATGCTAATGAGGGGGTCTATGTTATGTGGGGATCAATGAGGACTGTTGGTTATTAGTGAATTTCCTATGGAAAGTGAACTATTAGCATGACCCGCTCGGTGAAACTTATGCCCGGGACCACCATAGAAGTTCCTAACGTGACCCCCTGAACGTCGTTCAAAATTATATATATATATATATGTATATATATATATATATATATGTGTGTGTGTGTGTGTGTGTGTGTGTGTGTGTGTGTGTGTGTGTGTGTTTGCACTCTAGCGGTCACATTTTTTGTCCGATTTACTTAAAATTTGGTAGGGACATACCTTTCAGTAATCAGTTGGACAAGTTCGTTGGGAAAAACAATCGGAAAACTCTAAACTCCTTTTTTGGGGATTAATCTTTAAAATTTTGAGTTTTTGGGCCCAAAAAGGGCCATACAAGCCCTGGATGTAAAATTAATCCATGTATAAAGATGGAAATAAGTGAGGCGAAAATTTTAAGCCCTCTCCCGCTATTCTAGCATAACTATTTACCAAGTTATAGAAGAAAATGTGTCCTGACCAAACACGGTAGGCTACGTTGTCTTATGGGGGTTTTACATTAGAAAAGCCTGTTATTCATTTGTTGGTGTACTTTCATCATCCCCAGCAACCTAACGCCTACTTTAAAGCCTGACTGGACCTTCTCCTAACGTTATAATGCACAAAATTGTATTCCCAGCATTGCAGGTAAATGAAACCAGGAGCATCAGAACAGCCAAAAAATCAATCTTTTCAGATTTCAATAAAAATTGGAATAAATGTATTTTTTACACTTATTTTTAGTTTTAAAAGTTTTTTATGCGGAAATTCACTTCCCTCACGTCAGCGTGCTGCGTGCGAACTCGTTTTTAAAATACCAACAGTCCTTTCCTAACTCAACTACTCGATATATTGGAAACCGCGTATGTACTTCTATGCCAAAGTTCGGCTTAATCTCTAGATTAGTTTTTGAGTGATTATGAAACAGATATGACGACTCACCTTAACTCGTAAAGTACAGTAGTATGGTAAGTCAGACGCCGTAGAATAAAGCAAGATTTTCAATGCCAAATCTGCACAATAAACATGCAATCTTTGATTATTTACTGTTATAAAATTGGCTGAATATAAAATTGGAATCGCTTGAAAATAAGAATGCACATTAAATGTCCCTCTACAATGGACAGTTAAATTTGTATGTTTGATGTTCAACAGCCTTCCGATATACCTAAATAATGTATGAAGATTACAATAGATTAAGCAAATAATTAAGGAAGTTACTAATTAACAAAAAATAAAAAAGTTCACATCATACTAGTATTATAAATATAAAAGTATGGATGTTTGTGCTTAACTCTGAAGTTCCATCACGTGAAAACTACTGGACCGATTGAGCTGAAATATTACAGAGAGGTACTTGATAGTCCTGAGTAACGTATAGGCATATTAAAGTTGTGAAAATCCTATAGGGCTATGCCCCACGGGGGTTCAAAGTTCCCATGTATTCCTTATGGACATTAATTTTTGTTTGAGCTGATGAAAATACAAACAGCTGATCTTGATTCGTAGTAGTTCCACAGGCTAACCACAGAATGCAGCACACAAAACTATCATAGTTTTTAGCGAATTTCCCCTATAGGGAAGAAGCTATTACCGTAGGTCTCATGGTAAGACTTAAGCCCGAGACCATGATGACTTTTCATTTTGAGGTCCCCAGATGCCAAAAACACCATTCGTTCAAATTTTTATATATGTATATATATATATATATATATATATATATATATATATATATATATATATTTATTTATATATATATGTGTCCGTAAGCACGATAACTCTCGTAAAAAAGGTCCGATCTTAATGAAATTTAGTACAAATGTGTAAAGTACCATTTATTTGAACGAGTTCGAAAACCAGATGAATCACACCATCCGAAGGGGGGTTTTTGGGGGGTTTTGTACCCCAAAAATGTGTTTTTTGGGGTTTTCACATGTAATTTTAATTTAAATCAAATTTTAACTTATACCATTAAATTCAGCTTAAAAAAACAAACAATTTGGTATTTTGATCATTGCTCTACGTCAATTGATTACCGAGATATTGAAAGTGCTAAACACAGTACGTTGTCTAATGTTATTCTTATGGAGAAAAAGAAAAATTGTATATCTCGCTTATTTATGAACGTAAACTGGCAAAATTTGGTATATGGCTTTATTTGGTTGTGGTCTATTGATATTTGCACAAAAATCCATTTTTTGCCCGATAGTTCCCGTAGCAGCAAACCTGCATACTCAGCCCCATGTTATTCTTATGGAGAATAATTAACGTGTTATCTCCTTTAATTATGAACATAAATTAATAGAACTTGGTATGTGACTTTACCTAGTTGAGTTATAATGATATTTGTATAAAAGCCCATTTTTAGTGTTCCTTATTTCAGCAAACCTGCATACTCAGCCGCCATGTTATTCTTATGGAGAATAATTAAAATGTCATAAATCGTTTATTTATGAATGTATATTGATGAAACTTGGTATGTGGCTTTATGTGGTATTAAGATAAATTAATATGCACTGGAAATTCGCTGAGTATGCAGGTTTGCTGCTACGGGGGTATTATAAATAATTCGCGGGGCGAAGCCTGCGTGTAACTGCTAGTACTTTATAAAGGATAAGAATCCATTAATAACTTAAGATTATCTTTTGAATGAGTTTCAATTTGTTTTGTAAACAAAATGTATGTAATTTTTTTGTTTTATTTATGCGTAGCATATGCAATTTATTATTGTCTAAATGCTGAATAAAGATTATTAAACATTCGTATTCAGGTCACTAATAAGCTATACACCACATATAATAATGTACTACTTTGGCTGCAGACAATGTTACAGCCCATATATATATATATATATATATATATATATATATATATATATATATATATATATATATGCATAATTATATAATTATTAACATAAAAATGAATCCCTCACCTCATGAACGCAATTTTGTCTTATTTTTTTCTTCCCGTTAGTATATGAACAAATCCTGAGGAAATGTTCCCACCTGCGTCACAGGAAGGGTTGCTCCCATCCCTCGGATGAATGGGCTGCTCTTGAATGAACTGCCATAGTATACTACACGGGGTGGTGGTGGGGGCGGCGGAGTAACAGGAGCCCCGCCGGATGTGGGAGTCCGCATCTGCTAGTTTTTACTCTTCATCCCTGTCCGGGACCTGTTAGCATCAACCTGCCTGTCTCTGGGAACCTGAGATCGGAATGAGTTTTACCACGTGGTTTAGAGGTCCAATTTATTATTTTTATTTTTCTACTTAAAATTATTTTGAATTTTAATTTTTGCTACTATTCGGAAAGAAAGAGCGGTGTAAATAACCGTATGTGACATTCAAATATTTCACAAATCAAAGGAATTAATATAGTAGTCAAATATAATTTTGTTTATTGCTATTTGTAACGTTTCTTCAAATGGGTTACAGTCGTGATTATCCCAACTTTCACGTAATTAATACAAAAATGATTAGAACTAAGAATTTGTTTTGTGTTAATGTAGATGATGTGAGAAATGAAAAGAATAATAGTGAAAAGAAAGAATAAAGTCAATAAAAAAGAGAATCATAAAAAATTTACACGTTATTTACCTATCTATATTATTAGTACGCTAAATGCAAACTTTGTAAACAAATAAGACTTTTTGTTTTAAGATTTACCACCACATATTATACACCAAAACACGCGTCTAGGTTGTGCAGATGTGCAAACTGGCTTTATATGTTCGATTTACGCTTCAGGGCTTTGCCCCACGTTATTCATATGGAGGTTAAGTAAAATGCACTATCCAGTTTCTATTTCTTAACTCGTCAAATCAATTGTAAAAAAGTGTTGGAATCATTAGTTCCATAATAATCTCTACATCCGACTATATTAGGTTGCATTTTCATTAGAGATTGGATATTTAAACCAGTTCAAGCAGTGGTACATCGAACTTTTAGACGGCTTTACTCGCTGTTTTGTTAAATCAATATTGATCGGGCTTTACCTCGCCCATAACAGGTAGATTTATTGGGTTAAAAGATCCCCATGTTATTCATACGGAGGAGAGTTATTTGGTTTATGTTACCTGGGGGCCGAGCTTTGCTCGGGGGAAGGTCAGTCAGTTTGTTTAGATGACTCGGAATAATATTTCACCACTTCCCCCTACTGATAATTAGATTTGTATCATTCATTAGCCTCTTTTCTACATTTTTAAGGTCCCTCCAGTTGTTATTTATAGCTCAATGTCCCTTTGATTTATTTTACTACTCTATATATGTAATCTTTACTCAAATATGTTAATCTCTGCTCTCAGGAAACCACATGTTAATAATCATAAACAACATGAGTATTACTTTGACAGTTCCCTGGTTAATTATGAACAGTTGTTACAATACTTTTGTTTTGATTTGAAACTCCGTAAGCCCAATGTTAATTTTTTTAACTTTTCATTTTAGCTTTTTTACATTATTTGATTTTTCCTAGGGATGAGGCCTGTCTAGAACTTATTTTTATCCCAGAAATTAGTTATTTTGAACATTTGAAGGAAATCGTTGGAGCCGTTTTTGAGATCCGTGTCGCAAGCAAGCAAGCAAGCAAGCACGCAAGCAAGCAAGCAAGCAAGCAAGCAAGCAAACCTTACTCATATTAGAGTATAGGATGTATTTTATCTTAGTTCAATTCAATTAAATAAACAGATGTTATATACGGATTATATCTAAGTACAGATGGTCATTGTTTTGTTTACTATTTAACTACCTATTTACTAATAACTATTTACTGTTCTCGCTTCTCAAAACGGGATGTGCTTAGGAAATTCTAGAAGCCTACTTTTAATATTTCTGAATACCGTATAATTTATTCATAAAAATAAATATCAATCCTGGTATAAAAAATAGTCTATCAACAGCCAAACATCACTACATTCATTGTTAAACTGATTTAAACGTGAACCGGTACAGCTGTAAGACACCGCGGTGCCCTGTCTTTCCCAACACTTGCCACGGGGTCGCGGGTCGCGGGGGGTGTGGGACCGCGGGCCAGGACAGGTAGCCAGGGTGCCCCGGGGTTGGGGGCGCCGCCACCGCGGCCGTGGGAGACACCACCGTCCACAGCCTCCTAGAGAACTCATCAACCGTCGAATAGCTACTAGTTCTCACATCAGCTTCCAGCGTCCAAACTAGTTTCGAGGTCGGCAATTGTGTTTTAATAGATCTGGTGTCTGAGAGACGAGTCAAAATTTACGTAAGACTATCTTTCTATGCATTCTTGGTCATAGTTATTTGTATGTTATCAGTTAATTTCATGAAACATCTTCCAAGCGCATATAATTTCCATTCTATTAGAGTAAAGCTCACATAAAAATTATCTTGCAAAATTCCAGAAATTAAGTAAGAAATATTTTTAGTCAATACTTTAAGGTGCAGATTAAATTTATTATAATTTCTTGGATTTTCATAAAATATATTAAACTGCCAATTTTCAGATTATTATTTCAGTAGTCTTTAGCAGATATCATGTTGTAGTTGTCCGATATTCAGGTTAAAGAGTTCCTAAACGGTACACATTTATATAAACACGACTCGCTATAGTTCCCAGGAATACATCAGTTGTTTGTGTACTGCCTTCTGAGATCAAACTTTTAAATTATCTTTATATATAATTCTGTAAGCGAAATCTTTACGTCAAAATAGTGGGAGTTTGGCAAATCGCAGGATGATGGGAAACGGCTCAAATTGAAGGTCTTGATCCCAAGGACTTGGGAAAAATAGCCGGATTTCTATAAAGTTACCAGCAAACGAGAAATAATGTAAAACATTCCCGATAAGAAAAGCACGGGAATTTAAAAACGTCTGCTTAGTTTACATTAAACCATGTGATCAAGTGTCTACTTTGTTTACGAACTGACATGTGTCCTACTTATCTATATATTTAATTCCGTAAGCGAATCGGTCCCCACGAAATATCTCGAGCTAGGAAGAAGTTAAGATAGGTTATGACGATTCATTTTAATGCTTGAGAGCCAAGAACGGTGGGAAAAATATCAAAAATGTCAAACATTACGTGGGATACGCCCCACTGGACTTCAAAGATCCAATGATTCTCTGGTGGAAATATCACTACAGTGTTTTTATTAATAAGCAAAATGAACTAATGATCAACTGTGATTATCCACATACACAAAAACCATTTGGTAGGGGCTATAGTCCCTGTAAGCCACTAGTTTCAAGCAAATGTATTTTAAATTAAAAAATCCTAAAGAATGTATTTTAAATTGGAAGTCCGAAAGAATAACATTGGAACTTTGACGAACTGTGGGGTGTGAAGACTGAGAGATTGGAATCAGAACCCTTTACTTTTCCTATTTAAACCTAAAAAATCGGTGTACCCAATGTCAGTTCTCCAGCATACCGGGAAGTTAGAGAACTTTTTGACAACCATCAAAGACTTTGCTTTTGATCATTACCATCATTATCATCATCATCATCATTGAAAAAATAAGGCGATTTTGTAAATGGGCTACCGGTAAAAGTATTAGGTTTAAAATCATGGTTGATGTGTTATTTGAAAACCCTTGACATTTTGATGTGCCTTTTAGGGATTTTTAAAGATATCCACCTTCAGGGCTCTGCCCCTTAGGCTTTCAAAGTTCCAATTTTAATCTTATTGAAGAATAGATTAAATAAATGGAATCAAACGTTCAGCAACAGTAGAGAAGGAAAGTCAGCTGTTTTAAGTAAATATCTGGCTTGGCATCTCAATGTAAACTATTAAGACAGTATATGAGCTGGATACAGATATTACAAATACCCCCGTCGCAGCAAACCTGTGTACTCAGCGAATTTCCAATGCATAATACATGTCTTAATAACACATAAAGCCGCATGCCAAGTTTCATAAAAATATATTAATTTTAAGCGGTATACACAATTTTAATTAATCTCCAAAATAATACAATTGGTGATGAGTATGTAGGTTTGCTGAAACAAGGAACACAAAAATTTGATTTTTATGCAAATATAAATAGAATTTAACTAGGCGAAGCCACATACCAAGTTTCAATTATTCTCTGTAAGAAAAACACGGGGACTGAGTAAGCAGGTTCGCTGCAACAAGGAAAAAATGGGTTACTATGCAAATATCAATGTAACTCAACAAGATGAAGCCACATACCAAGTTTTATTAATTTATGTTCATAATTAAGGGGGTCATTAAATTTGATTTACTCTCCATAAGAATAACATGGGAGCTGAGTACGCAGGTTTTCTGCTACGGGGATAATCAACAAAAAATAAATTTACTATGCAAATATCAATATACCAGTACTACGTGAAGCCATATACCAAGTTTTATCAATGTACATTCAAAAATAATCGAGATATCAAATTGTATTTATCCTCCATAAGGATAACATTGGACGACGTACAGTGTTTAGCAGTTTAAATATCTCTGCAACGGTTGGGTGTAGAATCACAATTTAAACACCAAAATTATTGTTTTGTTGAGCTGAACTGATTGGTAAAACCAAATGTGAAGTTTACATTAAAATGAACCGAGGAAAGCCAAAAACCTTTTAACCATAAGATTAACATGGGAGATTTTGTGAGTGGGTTTTTTGGATTTTCTCCCGCAACCACTTAACCTAGGTTAATAATTCAAAATACTATATATTTTTTAAGCTCTATAACATGGTCAAAACCAAAATTAAGTTTTTTAAACATTTTAGGTTGAAAAGTGCAAAAACTGATTTTTGGGAAATTTAAAACTCCATAAACCCCCCTTCCCATGGTCCGATTTTTCTGGTTTTCGAACTTAAAGTCATGAATGTCACTTTACACATTTGTGACAAATTTAATCGAATTCGGACGTTTTTTACTCAAGTTATCGTATTCACGTACACACACACACACACACACACACACACACACACACACACACACACACACACACACACACACACACACACACACACACACACACACACACACACATATATACAGTATATATATATGTATATATATATATATATATATATATATATATATATATATATATATTCTTATATAAATTTGAACGAATAGTGATTTTGGCATCTGGGGGACCTCAAAACCAAAAATTATCATGGTCTCGGGCTTAAGTCTTACCTTGAGACCTACGGTGATAGCTTCTTCCCTAAAGGGGAATTTCGCTAAAATGAAAAATGCTCGAATTCAAGCAGCTGGATTTCATATCCTATACTCTAATATGAGTAAGGTTTTCTTGTATGTTTGATTGCTTGCGACACTGATCTCAAAAACGGCTTCAACGATTTCCTTCAAATGTTGGAAATAACTCATTTCTTGGATTAAAATAAGTTCTAGACAGGCTTTATCCCCCGGAAAAACCAAATAATGTAAACAAACTAAAATAAAAAGTTAAAAAAATTAACATTGGGCTTATGGAGTTTTAAATCAAAACAAAAGAATTGTAACAGCTGTTCATAATTAACCAAGGAACCGTCAAAGTAATACTCATTTTGTTTATGATTATTAACATGTGGTTTACTGAGAGCAGAGATTAAAATATTTGAGTGAAGATTACATATATAGAGTAGAAAATAAATCACAGGAACTTTGAGCTATAAATAACAATTGTAGTGACCTTAAAAATGAAGAAATGAGGCAAATGAGTTATAAAAATCTGATTATCAGAAGGGGAAAGTGGTGAAATATGCTCCAAGTCATCTAAACAAACTGGCCGGCCTCCCCCGAGCAAAGCTCGGCCCCCAGATAATATTCATTAAGATACGACAATGAAACATCATTCATTACAGCTGTTATATTATTAAGATTGATAAATACGGAGAAAAAGTGACAAGAAGGGGGAGTGTTTGTACACAGCAGGTGGGTTCACTTGCCACTTGCCCAAAGTGCAGGGCGGTGCAGTGGTGAGAGGGGTGAGGGGGACATCGTTGCTACAGGTTCACACAACATGCTCCTTCGGGACCGTGAGACGCAGGACTTTGTCCCGTGGGAGAAACACGCCTCCCTCCCATCAGCGGGTCCATTGTCCATCGGTATAGATGAGAATGGAAAACTGGCAGTCCAGTCAAACCAGAGATTAACCAGTAGGTGACGCCAGTTACATTTGCATCTAGAAAAAAATTATAGTAAGCATGTAGAGGCATTAATATTTGTTTAAATAATTGTAGTACTGTATCTAAGGATTTTTGCATCCGTCTGTGGTCGCTGATCTGTAGATAACTTGGACACACTTAAATGCAAACCGACATCGTGCTTGACTTAAAAACATGTTCTCTTTTATTATTCAATAAGTTATAGTGGACATTTTTGATCACTGACTGGTATCTGATCCCGTCTTCAGGTGTGAAAAATACCTACAACATAACAAAATTACAAAACAAATCTGTAAACAAACCAAAGAAACTAAAACTGAGAATTGTAAAAGCAGTCGCTTTTATACCTCGCTCTAATGGTCGCGTAGTTTTGTTCCTTATTGTGTGTTCCGTTTTGTGCCTGGCTTTTGTGTTTAGTTTGATTTTCCTTTTTTTTCATTTTGACAGCTTTTACTGTTCTCTGTTTTAGCATTTTTTGCCTCTCAATCACCTTCAACTACAAACAAAGAATGCGCTATTACAATTGTGTGATATTTCATATAGTTCATAAAATAGAGTAATCGATACGTAATTTAAAATAAAAATAAAACATGTATCCTAATTCTTTTACGGCTTACGACACCATTTAGGATAAGGACTTTAATAAAGTTAAACCATTCTTTATTAAACAGAAACTAAACACATTTTGCTGCTATAATTACTAACACCAGAAATTCTAAATAACCCTGATATTTAATATAGCAAAGTTAAATATCCTGTATCAACACAGATAAATAACGACGACTTGAAACATCATTTAGAGCTTACAAATAAATATTTAACGAGCAGCCCAGGCTAAAAAAATAAAAATTATCAAAAAATACAAGATAGGAAAGTATTACGATTTTTCTAAGTTTACCTAGGCCTTGACGTGTCCATCCCCTTGACTATAAATCGAAAACACGGGAAACAAGGGGCTAAATATGGGTGAGAACACCGTCGGAGAATTAGCATGGGTTTGGGTGAAAAGGGCATTGTGATGCGGCAAGGGCAAAGGCGGGGGGGCTAACGGACGATGTTTTGAAACTACAGTACCTGCCGCAGCTCCCACGGTAGCGGTGATCGCGATCTTTGAATCTGATTAAAATTATTAGAGCTTGGCAAAAAATAATGCCCATTACAAATTCGGGTCTGCAAAAAATAAAGGGCACAGGACAGTTGACTGGTTAACACCTCGTAGAGTTGTGTCCGTTAAAATTATAATATATATTTTAATAACTTCCGATTAACCTGATTGTTTTTTAATGTATTCATTTTTATATATTATAACATTGTATGCATAAATTAATTTATAATGACTTTTGCTTTTACTTAGACTATTTATTATGTAATTTACATGAACACAATAATAATGATTAGGTTGGAATGCAGAACTTAATATAGTCAATACGGTTTTACAGTAGAACCTCACTTATTCTAAATTCAGGGAACAGCCAATTATTTCGAATTAAAGGAAGTTTGAAATATCGAGAGTTTTAATTGTAGAGGTTAATGTGAATTAAATTTTAATTATAGATCCACATAAAACAAACGTCAATGAATTCATATCTGGTGGAAACTGAGTATACGCATTAGTTAATGTTTCAACAGGCTTGTTTTTGTGCTTGATTTGAATTTCAGAGGCTTACGGTATCACAGTTCGTACTGTAAAGGTTGACTTCGAATTTTAGAGGTAACGTTTCGAATTACAGCATTTAAATTCAAATTCTAGAGGCCCGAGTATAAACATATTCGAATTTTAGAGGCTTCATCATGTGTTAAAAACACTTTATTGGTATATTATCTTTCGAATATTAGAGGTTTTCTGAAGGGAACAGACTAAAGTTACTAATTAGGCTTATAGAGGGTTTCGAATTATCGAGGTTCACGGTAGTGAGGTTCTACTGTATAGCTACTGCATTCGATTTGAGAAGTATTTAATCATGAAACATACTTTGACATGGTGTTTTTACAATGGTGTGAAAGTGTAAAATAAAATTAAAATGTCCGTTATCTTAACGGACTTTAATATTCTAGTGCAAAAAAATCTTTCCAGCAAATTCTTTCAATAACAGTATTCGAAAAGGCTATATCATATCCTTGAAATTTTGCTTTAAAATGAATGACTAAACAGTTGGAAGATAATTATTTTTACTGGTCCTTACGAGTAAACATCATTGTTCATAGAGTATTCATTAAACATATTTTACAACAATTCATTCATTCCTACTATAATTAGGTTGTTAAATAAGTGCTTCAAAAATTATTTAAATTAAGATTCGATTAATTGATGCTCAATTTAGGAAAATGCTTATTAATGGTACATGGCTGTATGGCCTATTGTAATCTGATAAGTCACTTAATTTTTTTTTATCTCTCGCTTCTTTGAATTATACCATAGATTAAGCATACTCCTTAAGGAGTATGCTTAATCTATGATTATACTATCTGGATGCCAAGCTTAGCTCGAAAGAAAATCGCGTATTGATACTTTTCCAAGTGAGCATTACTTTGACAGCTTTAACTGTTATGAGTTAAAACTCCACAAGTATGTTGAAATTGCATAGTTTTCAAATCAGTTTTGAGAAAAATTTAGGTTTTTATGGTGTTAAATAACTTGGCAATCAGTTTTTTTTACCTAAAAACACATAATTTCAATGTTTAAACATGGTTTGATAAGAATATTTTAAGGGATTCCAAGATAAATTATTTTGCATACATACAAATTTTGACATTGCTCGTCTAATAGTATAGATACTCCATTTATAATCAGTAAACATTGTCAATATTATCCCACTTAGAATTTGCAGTCACCGATGTATATTTTATATTTAATTTCATTTTCATTTTTTATTTTTTTTATTTTTTTTAGTTTTTAAATATATTTTAAAATATGAATTAATAACAACTTAGATTTCGTAAAAGAGAAAGCGAATAATTGTCTCAAAAACAAATCAAATGTTTGTGACATATTGAAAACATCATTAAAACTTGGTAATAATCTAGAATTTAGCATAAAAAAGACTAAAATATTCACAGATCCCTCGAAATACGATCTCACGACAGAGTTTCTAAATTAGCATCGGGCCGTTGTCAAGTCCTCGTCGCTCGCGTCAACGGTAGCGCGTCCCAAACAGGTCCAGCCTCTTTTTGTCACCACAATCAAACATGTTAAACTCGGTCATAAAACAAAACAGAAGCCGGATTAACATAAGAGAGCCGCGGCAGGTTATGGGAAGTTCCGGCCTCCGGTTTTAGGCCCTTTTTTGCCCCGCACTTGCCCGGGGCTGGGAGATGGTCCGCGGGCCTTTTCTCAAAACCAACCGCCGCGGTCCCGGTCAACACCATTCATCTCACCCTTGCGCTTCTCTTTCCCAGATTCTGAAAACCTTTTTGCAAATCACCCTCTTGCCAGACCCCTCTTGCACGCAAATCCGTTCTTTATTGTTGGAAGGTTTTTGTGTCGGTGTAGTATTTGTGTTTGTTGATTTCTCACCATCTTTTGTAATATTCACTTATTCGTTTACTTCCCTCTCGTTTTCGGCTTAGCAAATGATAATATATACAATAGATATAATATAAGTGTATTTAAATTTAAAATGTCAACCTCTTGTTTTGCCTGTTAGGGCATGTGACTTGCTCGCGAGATCCCGGGTTCGACTCCTACAAATCACTATCGCCTTTTGGCCATGTGGTAGCTTTGGGACCTAGTCGAGGTTCAAACCCCTCATATAGCTAAAACACTATCAACCTTACCTACTTATAAAACAAAATTGAACAGGTGGATTTAACCTTAGGACACAACTTTCACTTAATTGGAGAGTCCACTCCACTAAAATCCATACGAATTAAATCATTAACTGCAATCAAAAACAAATTATAGTACCTATGCTCGAAACACCGTTGTTTCTAAGAGCAGTTTATTAATTAGGCACCAAATATAATTAATTAGTTTGTAACCCAAGAAATAATCGTATTATATATAATATTATTATGTGTTCGGTTTCTAGTATGTAATACATAGTGTGAGTATAACGAACATTATTGTGGATGTTAATCAGTTGAGACGTTTCTTAAAAATTTAGCAATTATATCGTTGAATTATTTATAAAATTAAAATTTGAACGGAGGAGGCCAAGCAGCATCCTAACCACATCAATCAATGCCCTGCAGTCGAGAGGTGTTCTCGCAAAGTGCGAACACTGCCAATATGCTAATTACCACTTCACCGCCCGCAAATTAGCAAACATTAGTTACCGCTTCACGCCTCTAGATTAATGACCCTAGTAATTATGTTTGCTTTAGACCCGATGAAGAATTGATTAGTCCAGCAATTTTTTCCAAGTTTCTCCGTTTGTCATTCGCTTACGCGACCTTCAAGTCACATGTCGTAGGGCTTCAGGGCTGTCGTGAATATTCTGTTTCCCTACAAGTATCTCTTATAAGTAGAAACATACTGTGCATTATATAACGTAATTATGCTCAAAACTGTAAGTGTCTACTGGATATTTACAAGATATAGAGTTGTAGGTTCAATCCCGAACTCTATATTTATTGTAAATAGAGCGAATGTTACAAAATATAAAAATCCTATACTGATCTCTAACACAAAAACTGTATGTTTGTTTTTTTTGCAAAATTTATCTCGGAATCCAGCAGAGCAATTTTTTTTAACTTTGAAACTAGTGGCTTTTGGACCTAAACAATTGATTAGTAAAAACCTCAAACACATGAAAATTAATATTTTATTAAAAATCGTATTTTAAATTTTATTTCTGGGCTTATGGAGTTTCAAATCAAAACAAAATAAATATAACAGTGGTGAATAAATTAACCAGTTAACTGTCAAAGTAGCACTTACACAAGGAAAGTGTCGATAAATAATTTTAGCTATTGAAAACAGGGAGTAGAACCATTAAATAAAGATTGCATATAAAGAGTACGTCATTTTCAACCATGAAACAACTCAAATATCACCAAGTATGGCTCTGTCTCCTCGGTACTAACTATTATATATTTTTTTAATTAAAATTTTGCACTAGCATTTTTAAATAAAATCATTCCTATCTAAAAGATCTTACACAATGTTATTTCTATTTAGTATAAACTATAACATTGATTTTTGCTTGAGGTTTTTACGAGTTTTTTGCAAGGAGTGTTTTTATGTTTGGATAATAAATGGTTTAAGATCTTTAACTATTTTATCAGTATTAAAGATTACCTCTAGACAACATCCGCGGTTGTAAAACCACAACAAGCCTTTCTAAACATTATTTTCTTGAGCAAACAAAACCCCACGATAAATAATGAGATGAACCGCTTGCGTAAGGTGTAATCCCCGGTCCTCGCCTGGTGGAAACCTATAAAATATTAATTAAGCTAATCCACGAACAAATGCTGCGGAGAGGCTAACCCACGTTAACTCTGAATTACTCAGTAGCTGAAATTACAACCGAATTAGAATTCAATTTGATATTCGGCTCTTGATTTATCCTGGGGTTAACCCGCCCACGTTGCTATAATGACGATTAATCGGCCAGTCGCTGCCTACGGCTCAATCGCGAACGAAAGTCGGTGATTTACTCAACTGGGTTCTCCGATTGTGAAATTCGGGATTGGCTTAGACTCCGTGACTAAACTGTGTGGAGAATCGGGAATTTCACTCGGGATATTAATAAAGCATCAGTGACAATATTAATTTTAGGGGACACGAGTTTTGAGTGTTTGTCGAAAGGCAGCTTGGATAAAGGAGCAAGGCTTCAAGCATGTTATGGGGATTTATGGTATCTGCGTTTACACAATGTTTGCCAAACTAACAAAAATACACCTTATGAATAATAAATCTGTCAAGGAAAAGTTTTTTACCTTTTTTAAATGTGTTTTACAAATTTGAATGGAGCAATTAAAAAAATATATTGTTTTTTATCGTGACATAAGGAAAAAAGTTTCCATACTTTTTTATGTTTGTTATTTGTCTGAATGTTTAAATTAGAACAAAATGAAAGGTACCAATATAACAAAACTGGTACATACTTTCTCCCCTGTTAGCCCAATTTTAATAATTAAATTGCTTTATATTTACTAATCATAAAATATAAAATACGGTGGCATGTACAGAAAATAGGCTGATAAACTTTTGTCAGACAAATATTCACTGAAATACCTTTTCTTGGGAGAACTACATAAACCTTTGCTACTCACAATGGTTTTAAGGGGGGAAATGCCTCTTACTGCCCCCAGGGTTAGGGCAAGATATTCCGCTAACCCTGTTAATAGTCTCTATGGGTCAGTTCTATCTTGACCTACAAACAAAGTTTTAAATTAAATTGATCGGTAACTACGGTGAAATGTTAGTATTTGATTCCATAAGAATATTGTTGGAAAACACACTTCGTTTACCGCTAAATATAAAACTATACAATTTTTTCCGCAACCACTTGTGGTAGATTAATAATTCAAAGTAATAACTTTTATATTTTTTGAGTTTTTTATAGTAATAAGTAAATTTAATTTCAAATTTATAGTTTTATGTAAGTAAACTCCAGATTTTTCCAGACTTGTACGTGGCGTGATTTTATTAGAGGCTTTAAATCACTGTAAACCACCAAATTTTAAATGAAATCGTTTGACCTGCTTTTGAGAAATTTAGATATTTTTGTTTGTTTTGTTGTTTGTGATTTGAGGGACAAACAACCTTGAAAAAAAAAATTAAAACCCCACCTGGATTGACTGATAGTTAATACCTTCATACCAAATACTATCAAAATCAGCATACTGGATTTTCTCTAGGTCTGTACACAGACAAACAGATGACTGACAGATATAACTTCAGAAACCACTTTTTTTGTTTCAGGGAGCATAAAAACGAAATAATATTATAATATACGATATAATATCCACTGGCAACTCAAATTCGAATTTTTCCGAAAACAGTACTTTCTCAATTCGTATAGGGGAGAAAGTATTATACTTGTACCAAGCTTTGACGAGCACCCTCAAAGCTTGACATAGGAATTTGTGAGGCAGGCCGAGGTGTGGAGACGTGACAGGACTGTTGGGGAGAGACAGGTGATCAAAGGTCAATATTGGGCCGGAAGCTGAGATAAGGGTGATCCCACTATCAGGAGACGTGCCTGACCTGACTCAGGTGGCGCCGATGTCCTGCTCACGGAACCAGGACTTGGGGTATCGGGAGTTTGACTGTTGAGTTTGAGGATAGGGAAGAGTGGGCTCTAGCCACGAAACATTTTTCGTTTCTACCTGCTTTCCCCAGAAGGACTTAACTTTCAAATCCAGTCCAGTTCAAATTGTTGATTTATGACTCATTTTAAAAAACAAACGAGTTCGCACGCAGCACGCTGACGTGAGGGAAGTGAATTTACACATAAAAACTTTTAAAACCCAAACTCTGTGTAAAAACATACATGTATTCCAATTTTTATTTAAATCTGAAAACATTGATTTTTTGGCTGTTCTGATGCTCCTGGTTTCATTTACCTGCAAAGCTAGGAATACAATTTAACACATTTTAATGTTAATGGCAGGCTTTAAAGTAGGCGTGAGTTGCTGGGGATGATAAAAGTACTCTAGCAGAGGAATAACAGGCTTTTCTAGTGGAAATCCCCCATAAGACAACGTACTGTGTTTAGTCGAAACACATTTTCTTTAATGACTCGGTAAATATTTATGCTAGAATGACGAGAGAGGGCTTAAAACTTTTGCCTCACTAATTCCCATCTTCTTACATGCATTAATCCCATCTTCATACATTGCATCCGGGGCTTTTCTGACCCTTTTTGGGCCCAAAAACCCAAAATTTGAAAGATTAATCCCCAAAAAAGGGGTTTAGAGTTTTCTGATTGTTTTGCCCAACGAACTTGTCCAACTGATTACAGAAAGGAACGTCCCTACCAAATTTGATGTAAATCGGACAAAAAATGCGACCGCTAGAGTGCAAAAACACATACATATATGTATACAATTTTGAACGACCCCCCAAAACGTGTTCAGGGGATCACGTTAGGAACTTCTATGGTGGTTCCGGGCTTAAGTTTCACCGTGCGGGTCATGCTAACAGTTCACCTTCCAAAGGAAATTCACTAAAAACTAGCAATTTCAGTAGGCAAAATTTCGATATGAAAATAATTATTCAAAAGACTTCCATACCCAGTATTTACGATTTTGCTGTAAGCGAAACTTTTTTCTGCCTATTAAAATCGCTAGGTATTTGATGCTCTTTAAAATAGACCAGAAATCAACTATACATTGTAAACTTTAGTCTATTGCGATGTAAAACACCCCCGTCGCAGCAAATCTGCGTACTCAGCGAATTTCCATTGAATGTATATGTCTTGATAACACATTAAACCACTTAACAGGATTCATAATAAATATATCAACAAATAAGCGATATTTAAAATTTCAGATAATCCGACAAGGTGGAACGGGCTTCTAAAGGTAAGTCGGTTGGGAGAATCAGGCAGAAGTAGGGAACTGGAACCCCCTAAAAAATACACCTAATAGAGGCATTAAAAAAATATATTTTCTTGCAGTTCCTCCCAACCTAAATACATTCTTGTAGATTATAGAGTTGCTTAAACACCATTTACATTATGTTTAAGTTCCAATGAGGAAACTTAACAATTACGATCTCGTTTATTTATAACTCGTTACTTAATAATAATACTAATGAAAACCTGTAACTTTATGTTGTTTGCATTAATCTTATTGCAGAGTAGACCTTTTTAAAATATTGTGTGTGAAACACAGTACGTTATTCCAACCCGGCCTCCTGACTAATACATAAATACTTTAGTGTCCTAATAAGAATTAATAATTAATCTATTCAAGTCCCATCAAAATACATCAACTGTCCTTTATCCGATATTTAAACAACGTGTGTTGGTGCAATTTTTCGTATACTACCATTATACATCATTGTTAGCTTTAGTAAAACTTTAGCATTGTTACCATTTCTCTATTACCACGGAAAACTAGTTTTTGTGCCAAAAACTGTGGAATAATATAATATAGATATATTTGTTGAACAAGTAAACGACGGCATTTTCAAAGGAAGAAACACAATTGAGGACAGAACTCATAAATTGTAATCTTCAAGTTCATTTTTACTTTTAACAAGGACAATAGCGACCAACTGCAATAAAGACGAGGACATCTGCGGTGTGGGTGTGATTTACCAGCGGGGACGTCACAGCAGGGAGTCCGCGGTAGCTGTCCCCTGTGATCAACAGGGAGCTAGATAAGGCCAAGGTCAAGACATCGACCGGCAATAGAGTAATACACTTCGAACGCACCGTGTATCTTTTTGCAAACCTGATAAGAAAAGAAAATTACCAACAGTTCTTTATGGATGCAAAAAAGAGAATTTTTGGTGAACGAAATGTTTCAACCACAAGGGTTCAGCGGTAGCTGTCCCCTGTGATCAACAGGGAGCTAGATAAGGCCAAGGTCAAGACATCGACCGGCAATAGAGTAATACACTTCGAACGCACCGTGTATCTTTTTGCAAACCTGATAAGAAAAGAAAATTACCAACAGTTCTTTATGGATGCAAAAAAGAGAATTTTTGGTGAACGAAATGTTTCAACCACAAGGGTTCAGCGGTAGCTGTCCCCTGTGATCAACAGGGAGCTAGATAAGGCCAAGGTCAAGACATCGACCGGCAATAGAGTAATACACTTCGAACGCACCGTGTATCTTTTTGCAAACCTGATAAGAAAAGAAAATTACCAACAGTTCTTTATGGATGCAAAAAAGAGAATTTTTGGTGAACGAAATGTTTCAACCACAAGGGTTCAGCGGTAGCTGTCCCCTGTGATCAACAGGGAGCTAGATAAGGCCAAGGTCAAGACATCGACCGGCAATAGAGTAATACACTTCGAACGCACCGTGTATCTTTTTGCAAACCTGATAAGAAAAGAAAATTACCAACAGTTCTTTATGGATGCAAAAAAGAGAATTTTTGGTGAACGAAATGTTTCAACCACAAGGGTTCAGCGGTAGCTGTCCCCTGTGATCAACAGGGAGCTAGATAAGGCCAAGGTCAAGACATCGACCGGCAATAGAGTAATACACTTCGAACGCACCGTGTATCTTTTTGCAAACCTGATAAGAAAAGAAAATTACCAACAGTTCTTTATGGATGCAAAAAAGAGAATTTTTGGTGAACGAAATGTTTCAACCACAAGGGTTCAGCGGTAGCTGTCCCCTGTGATCAACAGGGAGCTAGATAAGGCCAAGGTCAAGACATCGACCGGCAATAGAGTAATACACTTCGAACGCACCGTGTATCTTTTTGCAAACCTGATAAGAAAAGAAAATTACCAACAGTTCTTTATGGATGCAAAAAAGAGAATTTTTGGTGAACGAAATGTTTCAACCACAAGGGTTCAGCGGTAGCTGTCCCCTGTGATCAACAGGGAGCTAGATAAGGCCAAGGTCAAGACATCGACCGGCAATAGAGTAATACACTTCGAACGCACCGTGTATCTTTTTGCAAACCTGATAAGAAAAGAAAATTACCAACAGTTCTTTATGGATGCAAAAAAGAGAATTTTTGGTGAACGAAATGTTTCAACCACAAGGGTTCAGCGGTAGCTGTCCCCTGTGATCAACAGGGAGCTAGATAAGGCCAAAGTCAAGACATCGACCGGCAATAGAGTAATACACTTCGAACGCACCGTGTATCTTTTTGCAAACCTGATAAGAAAAGAAAATTACCAACAGTTCTTTATGGATGCAAAAAAGAGAATTTTTGGTGAACGAAATGTTTCAACCACAAGGGTTCAGCGGTAGCTGTCCCCTGTGATCAACAGGGAGCTAGATAAGGCCAAGGTCAAGACATCGACCGGCAATAGAGTAATACACTTCGAACGCACCGTGTATCTTTTTGCAAACCTGATAAGAAAAGAAAATTACCAACAGTTCTTTATGGATGCAAAAAAGAGAATTTTTGGTGAACGAAATGTTTCAACCACAAGGGTTCAGCGGTAGCTGTCCCCTGTGATCAACAGGGAGCTAGATAAGGCCAAGGTCAAGACATCGACCGGCAATAGAGTAATACACTTCGAACGCACCGTGTATCTTTTTGCAAACCTGATAAGAAAAGAAAATTACCAACAGTTCTTTATGGATGCAAAAAAGAGAATTTTTGGTGAACGAAATGTTTCAACCACAAGGGTTCAGCGGTAGCTGTCCCCTGTGATCAACAGGGAGCTAGATAAGGCCAAGGTCAAGACATCGACCGGCAATAGAGTAATACACTTCGAACGCACCGTGTATCTTTTTGCAAACCTGATAAGAAAAGAAAATTACCAACAGTTCTTTAAGGGTGCAAAAAAGAGAGTTTTTGGTGAACGAAATGTTTCAACCACAAGGGTTCAGCGGTAGCTGTCCCCTGTGATCAACAGGGAGCTAGATAAGGCCAAGGTCAAGACATCGACCGGCAATAGAGTAATACACTTCGAACGCACCGAGTATCTTTTTGCAAACCTGATAAGAAAATAAAATTACCAACAGTTCTTTAAGGGTGCAAAAAAGAGAGTTTTTGGTGAACGAAATGTTTCAACCACAAGGGTTCAATGTTGACTGGGATGAACTTTCGCTTTCGTGTGTGTTGAGTTATACATTGTACACTTGCGTCTATTCCGATGTAAAATACCCCCGTCGCAGCAAATCTGCGTACTCAGCGAATTTCCATTGAATGTGTATGTCTTGATAACACGTTAAACCACTTACCAGGATTCATAATAAATATATCAACAAATAAGCGATTTTTAAAATATTAATTATTCTCCATAAGAATAACATTGGGGATGAGTACGGAGGTTTGATGCAATAAGGAACACGAAATAATCGGTTTTTGTGCATTATTTGTGCAAACAATAAACCATCATAATCAGATAAAGCCATACACCAATTTTCGTCAGTTTATGTTCATAAATAAGCGAGGTATAAAATTTTTCTTTTTCTTCATAAGAATAACATTAGACAACGTACTGGTGTTTAGCACTTTCAATATCTCAGTAACCAACTGACGTAGAGCAATGATAAAAATACGAAATTTTTTAAGCTGAATTCAATGGTATAAATTATTAAAATTTGATTTACACAAAAACTACGAAAAAACCCGAAAAAACATTTTTTGGTTACAAAACCCCACAAAAAACCCTCTTATGAATGGTGCGATTCGTCTGGTTTTCAAACTCGTTCAAATAAATTGTAATTTACACATTTGTACCTAATGCAATTAAGATCGGACTTTTTTACGAGAGTTATCGTGCTTACATATACATACATAAACATTTGAACGAATGGTGTTTTTGGCATATGGGGACCTCAAAACGAAAAGTTATCATGGTCTCGGGCTTAAGTCTTACCATGAGACCTTCGGTAATAGCTTCTTCCCTATAGGGTTCGCTAACAAACACGGATTCATTATCGTTGTTCTTTGATTGTGGCATCTTGAAAATAGTGTTTGTTGCAGGGTTTGAATGAATTGTGCAAGAATTGTATTTATCTCTAGGAAATGTTTGCTTAAAGGTGTAAGCAAAATGCCCAGTTACACTGTATTTACTCACCATCACCAACAATGAGTTTTAAACAAAGACTACTGAATATTGTTCCTCGATTGCTGTGGCATCGCTGGTACAGTAACGTAAAAGAACGTTATTTATACTTATTCCCTCAAACACCTCTTTAATGTATGTATTCAATGTAAAGTTATAAAATAATACCTACAGAGGAGTAATAATTCCGTTGGATATGCTTGAAAAAAAAACGCACGCTCCTTCAATTTGACATTTGATACAAAAAAGATATAATTATTCAGCTGATCAGTGTATTTATTAAGATACTGCTATTTAGCAAACTCCGAGCAATCGATAAATGTATTAATGTATTTTTTTAAATGCTAATTTTAGCTGTTAAGCAAGTCATGTGTCAAGCCCGGTCAAGCCTTAACAAAGAGAATAAAATACCCCCGTAGCAGTAAACCTGCGTACTTAGCGAATTTCCAATGCCTATATATGTAATTTAATATCACATAGAGCCAAATACCAAGTTTCATCAATATAAATTCATAAACTAAACGGTTTATGAAATTTTAATTATTCTCCATAAGAATAACATGGCGGCTGAGTATGCAGGTTTGCTGAAGAAAGGAACACAAAAAATGGGGTTTTATACAAATATAAATATAACTCAAGTAGGTAAAGCCACATACCTAATTTTATTAATTTATGTCCATAATTAAGGGAGAAAACACGTTACTTTTTCTCCATAAGAACAACATGGGGGCTGAGTACGCAGGTTTGCTGCTACGGGAACTATAGGCAAAAAAGGGTTTTTAGTGCAAATATCAATAGACCACAACGATATGAAGCAATATACCAAGTATCATCAGGGTAAGTTGATAAATAAGCGAGGTATACAACTTTTCTTATTCTCCATAAGAATAACACTGGACAACGGACTGTGTTTAGCACTTTCAATATCTCTGTAACCATTTGACGTAGAGCAATGATCAAAACACCAAATTGTGCGTCTTTTTAATCTGATTCCACTGGAAACAACTAAAATTTGACTTTTTCAAAAATATATGTAAACAACTCAAAAAACCTATTTTTGGTGTACAAACCCCCCCCCCAAATACACCTTCAGATAGGTCGATCTGTCTGGTTTTCGAACTTAAAGTCATAAATGCTGCTTTACACATTTATACCAAATTTAGTAAAAATCGGATTATTTTTACGAGAGTTGTGCTCACGGGCACACATATATATATACAGTTTTGAACGAATGGTGTTTTTGGCATCTGGGGACCTCAAAATGGAAAGTTATCATGGTCCCGGTCCTAGGTCTTACCATGCCGACTACGGTAATAGCTTCGTCCCTACAGGGGAAATTCGATAAAACGTGCAATAGAAAGGTCAACAGCCAATTTGTTGTTGTAGTTGGGTTGTACTGCTAGAGCCAGAGACGGTTATGACGGTTACTTAACCCTCGCGCAATAAAATGTCAATAACTTTAAGGATTTATATGTCCTAGGAGACATATTAATTTGATGCTGCCCAAAGTTCCATATATATATATAAAATTAATTGAAATAATTTATCTTGCAACAAAGTCAAATGATAATTACACTTAATTTAAACAAAATAAAAAGATCTAAAATATGAAAAGAAGGTTACTTCACGTCTTTAACAAATTAAACCAAATTTGTTTAGATCTCTCGGACACTTTTATACTACTAATAAAACCGACTTTTATCCAACGGTAAGTTCCAATACCTATTGTTCAATCGAAAAGTCAGTTACAAAACATGATTGCGGGCAATCGAGTGTCTCATTTTTGTACCGGGACCCCCACGACGAGATCCAGGGACTTGTGAGACCGATCAGCTGAAAGACTGCACTGCCCGCGGCGCGCACTTTTATTTTACTTTTAGACCAGCCAAGTGTGAAATGCTTCTTTGATCGGGGTCTCACCGAACCAAAGCTTTTTATGAACCGAACAAGTGGAAATCCGCTTAGAAATATCTCCTTAGCAGTGAACTGCGTTTCAAGGTAATGTAATCGGAGTTCAAACCATTTGTATTGCTAGACGGCGCCGGCGAGTTTATTGTTGATGTTAAATGAGTCTGAAGGTCAAGACTACTATCCTGACCTCTAATTCGTTGGGATAATTACAATTTGTCTAAGTTCTGATAAGATAATGTAGAGGAATGGAACTAAAAAAACATAGTAAACTAGTTGTTCGTATCTATGTCTCAAAAGGAGCAGGGGATAAAACTGAATTAGTTTTTCAATCATTTAATGTTGTCCATTAACAATCTTTATTCGTACTGGACATATTGAATACTTTAATTATAACTTCAATAATAGTTACAAGCCATTCCAGTTGCTCGGATTTAATCAGATATCCCCCCTTTGGGATTTTCCAGCTCGATCTATTAGTTATAAATTGTGGTGTCATTCCAGAAAGTAGTTTGAAACAGCTGTTCTTGCTTCTGTAATGTGTTTTGTTAGTATCAACAGTAACTGTTAAATGTAGAACTGAATAGACTAACAAACCATATATTTGTATCTTTAATCCCGGCTGTTCAGCTTCTTTTGTTTTGATTTGCTGTCCAATGTTATTTAAATGGGCCAAAACCGTACTCTGAGGGCTTCCCAAGGGTTTCTGGTTCCACGCACTGACTTGAGACCCCCAAAAGGCACATCTAGACGTTAAGAGATTTCAAACGTCACGTAAATCATCAAAATCAACCCAATAGTTTGGCCATAATATTCTGCACAAAAATCGCCTTATTCTTTTAATATAATGATTTCTATTCTTCCATAAGATTTACATTGAAACGTTGAAAGCCCAGTGGGCAAAACCCTGACGGTGGACTTTTTCCAACCCCCAAAAGGCACAGTTATTAGACAGCAAAGGCTTTTAAATAACACATGATCAATCATTCAAGACGTAACAGTTTTCCCAGTTGCCTGCTCACAAAAATTGCCTTGTTATTTAAATAAAATTATGATTTAACCTGTAACCCCCTGATAACAACCTGTAACATTTCAAGTACATGTACAATTGTACAATTGTAAGTGGGAACCTTTATAGTTTTGTCTGGCTAGTATCATTTTAGATTCAATAGATTAATATTATGAAAACTAATCACTTTTTGACAAACTAAATCCCATCAGAGGATATTCTACTGTTTGTCTTTACACGCGACTGCCAGGCTTCGATTTTTGGTCACAAATGTAACATTATATAATAAAAATACCCCCATAGCAGCAAACCTGCATACTCAGCGAATTTCCAATGCATATATATGTATCTTAATAACACATCAAGCCACATACCAAATTTCATTAATTTATTTTCATAATTAAGGGAGATAACACGTTACTTATTCTCCATAAGAATAACATGGGGCTGAGTACGCAGGTTTGCTGCTACGGGAGCCTTTGGCAAAAAATTGTTTTTTTGAGCAAATATCAATGGTCCACAACCAGATTAGGCCGTAAACCGAGTTTCGTCAGTATACGTTCATAAATAAGCAAGATATACATATTTTCTTTTCCTCCATAAGAATAACATTAGACAACGTACTGTGTTTAGCACTTTCAATATATCGGTAACCAATTGACGTAGAGAAATGATCAACATACCAAATTGTGTGTTTTTTTAAGCTGAATCCAATGGAAAAAACTAAAATTTGACTATTTCTAAAATTATATGTAACAAATTCGAAAAACCCATTTTTGGGGTACAAAACCCCCCAAAATACCTCTTCAGATAAAGCGATCTGGCTGGTTTTCGAACTTAAAGTCATAAATGTTGCTTTACACGTTTATACCAAATTTCATCAAAATCGGATAATTTTTACGAGAGTTATCGTGCTCACGGACACACACACACACACACACACACACACACACACACACACACACACACACACACACACACACACACACACACACATATATATATATATATATATATACAGTTTTGAACGAATAGTGTTTTTGGCATCTGGAGACCTCAAAACAAAAAGTTATCATGGTCTCGGGCTTAAATCTTACCATGAGACCTACGGTAATAGCTTCTTCCCTATAGGGGAAATTCGCTAATACAATACAGTAACAATATTTTGCGGATATAATCCTTATAACAGCTGTTTTTTAAACTAAGAAAATGCGATTTCAAAACCCAAAATGTAACCAAAATAAAAGTTTAAATCAAATATTTAGCTTCACCGTGACTTAGAACTTGGAATTATCTTTTAAATAAAAATAATCATGAAAATCGGTTTAGTATTAACTAAAGGAAATAGGGAATAAAAAGCAGGATTTTTTATATTTAGATGACGACACTGAAGCCTTCTGTTTTGACTTGCAGCCTTTTGTAACTGAATGTAATTTTCTTATGGCAAATAAAGATATTTCATTTGATTTGATGTTTTTAAATCATGACTGGCCCTGCAAAAGTTTTTTATAAAATATAGAGGGTGACCCATTATTCATAAAGGTTTAAGGGGACACAAACTAGCTTCTGAATAAATTTATATGCTAAAAACAACTAATTTTGTTAGGACATACTCGCTGTAGTATTTATACATAAATATGTATAATCATTTTCAACTTTTGTTTTCATTTTTTTAATTTCAATGCCACGTCATTTTTGTTAAGAGTACAGTACAAAATAGTTGCAAAATATACATTTTTAATATTCCTTTACGGATAAAATTGACTACTTAGGTAATTTTTGGTGCAGATAAAATCGTATCCAACACTGTGTAACTTTTTTTTAAACACCCAAACAACTTTTTATCCAACACCTTTAAAAAAATACAACAAAAGATTGAAAACAGCCAAAAGAACACGAAGTTGGGAAAATGTTACAGTTTCTCAAGGAAAGTTGGCAATTCATATTCGATTATTGTTCTACGGAAACTACCAAAGTAGAAGTGAACGTAAAGCGGATCGTTGTTGGAAAGGGGAAGCACCGACTTCGAGAGGCCACAAATACATCACGAGAAGATGAAATCTGGCCATAAGTCACGAGTTACAAATCGCCGCAAACCGAGAGCAAAGTGTAAATTTTAGAGGTAATTACCGGGGCACAGTGGGGGGCGCAATCCGACGACCACTCACGCACGGAACTCCACACTCCACGCCGCCGGCCGCGGAAATGCACCGGAGTTGTGGTGCAGGGGGGCGGCTAATTGATGGCGAGGGGGAAAAGGTGGTTGCCAATTGGTGAAATGACAGAAGCTGGTATCAACCTCTTAGTAAGGCCATTTGAGATGTTTTAAAAGTTGTAATAACCATCTCCCGAAGGTTAACTCTGGAATGGACTAGGCACTGAAACTGATAAAAACCAACTCCTACAATGCTATTTATTAGTGAATTTCCTTTGGAAAGTGAACTATTAGCATGACCCGCACGGTGAAACTTAAGCCCGGGACCACCACATAAGTTCCTAACGTGATCCCCTGAACACGTTTTAGGGGGTCGTTCAAAATGTTATATATATATATATATATATATATATATATATATATATATATGTGTGTGTGTGTGTGTGTGTGCGTGTGTGTGTGTGTTTGCACTATAGCGGTCGCATTTTTTGACCGATTTACTTCACATTTGGTAGGGACGTTCCTTTCTGTAATCAGTTAGACAAGTTCGTTGGGCAAAACAATCGGAAAACTCTAAACCCCTTTTTTGGGGATTAATCTTTCAAATTTCGAGTTTTTGGGCCCAAAAAGGGTCACAAAAGCCCAATATGTAAAATCAATGCATGTAAAAAGATGGAAATTAGTGAGGCAAAAGTTTTAAGCCCTCTCTCGTCATTCTAGCATAAATATTTACCGAGTTATTAAAGAAAATGTGTATCGACTAAACACAGTACGTTGTCTTATGGGGGTTTTACACTATAAAACCCTGTTATTCCTTTGTTAGAGTACTTTTATCATCCCCAGCAACCTCACGCCTACTTTCAAGCCTGTCTGGGCCTATCATAACCTTATAATGCGCAAAATTCTATTCCCAGCTTTGCAAGTAAATGAAACCAGGAGTATCAGAACAGCCAAAAAATCAACGTTTTCAGATTTCAATAAAAATTGGATAAATGTATGTTTTTACACTTATTTTGAGTTTTACAAGTTTTTATATGGAAATTCACTTCCCTCACGTCAGCGTGCTGCGTGCAAACTCGTTTAAGGTTTGATACTAAACCCAGTTGTCATTTATTTGTCATTGGGATATCAATTAACAACGCTTTCGAAGAACAGGTAGACTTAAGATAGTAACAATACAAGGATTTGGATCCCTATAACAATTTTAAAAATTGCAATGATGGTAGACACAAATCAAAACTGCCACTATTTTGGAACCTTCTCAAACTGATTCAAACGTACTACAACTATTGACCACTCAAATTTGAAACCGAAGCGCGAGACTTGCAAAGACCATTCGTGATTGACCAACGACAGTCAAACTAGAGAGAGAGAGAGTGGTCAGCGGGGACTACGACAGAGACAAAGTCATTTAAATCATCAGTCGTGCCAACACTATCTGGCCGTAGATCTGACAATAACAGTTTACTGTTGTAGCGGGTGGCGGCAGAGTTAGGGCGGTCGTGGGCCTAGATGACGTCACAGTGTCGCGCATGCGCACTGCCACATGCGGTTGACGGGATTGGTCTAACGGATAATGTTGTAGAAACACTGTTTTGTATACCTCTACTAGGGGTATGCACCAGTGGATGTACCAGTGTTTTTTGAAAACCTACAGATCACTTGATTTTATTATATGCCTTGAACGTAAGAATGGCGTTTAAAATCCTTCGTGACATCAGGTGTCCCCAACCAGCTTAAAATCCTTCGTGTCATCAGGCGTCCCCAACCACCTTAAAATCCTTCGTGTCATCAGGTGTCCCCAACCAACTTAAAATCCTTCGTGTCATCAGGTGTCCCCAACCACATAAAATCATTCGTGTCATCAGGTGTCCCCAACCAGCTTAAAATCCTTCGTGTCATCAGGTGTCCCCAACCACCTTAAAATCCTTCGTGTCATCAGGTGTCCCCAACCAGCTTAAAATCATTCGTGTCATCAGGTGTCCCCAACCAACTTAAAATCCTTCGTGTCATCAGGTGTCCCCAACCAGCTTAAAATCATTCGTGTCATCAGGTGTCCCCAACCAGCTTAATCATCTAGAGTTCTCATCTGGGGTAAAATTTCCCCGTCGCAGCAAACCTGCAGGGGTGAAATACCCCCGTCGCAGCAAACCTGCATACTCAGCGAATTTCCAATGAATATATAACATAACACATTAAAACACTTAACAGGATTCATAAGAAATATATTCACAATCAAGCGATATTTAAAATATTAATTATTCTCCATAAGAATAACATTGGGGATGAGTAGGCCTACGCAGGTTTGCTGCAACAAGGAACACAAAATAATGGGTTTTTATGCAAATATCAATAGAACTCATCTTAGTGAAGTCACATACCAAGTTTCATCCGTGTACTCCATATACCATAAATAAGCGATATATAACATTTTAATTATTTTCCATAAGAACAACATGGGGGCCAAGTTCCTAGGTTTGCTGCTATGGCAATCATAGGCGAACAATTTTTTGTGTTAAACAACAATAAACCACAACCAGATGAAGCCATATACCACATTTCGTCAGTTTATGTTCATAAGTAAGCGAGATATACAATTTTTCTTTTTCTCCATAAGAATAACATTAGACAACGTACTGTGTTTAGCACTTTCAATATCTCAGTAACCAATTGACGTAGAGCAATGATCAAAATACCAAATTGTGTTTTTTTTATGCTGAATTCAATGGTAAAAATTAAAATTTGATTTAAATAAAAATTACATGTGGAAACCCCAAAAGACCCATTTTTGGGGTACAGTACCCCCCCAAAACCCCCCTTCAGATGGTGTGATTCGTCTGGTTTTCGAACTCGTTCAAATAAATAGTACTTTACACATTTGTACCAAATTTCATTAAGATCAGACCTTTTTTACGAAAGTTATCGTGCTTACGGAAAATTAAAAGTTATCATGACCTCGGGCTTAAGTCTTACCATGAGACCTACGGTAATAGCTTCTTCCCTATAGGGGAAATTCGGTAAAAGTGAAGCCTCCCAGGAAGATAATTTTTGTAAACAAACACAGATAACAATGGTTTTCAGCAAACGTTGATCGACAATAAATTTGACAAACAAGCTGGCCATGCTCACGGAGGGTGCAGAGGCAAAATTGTAGGCACTATGTTTACACATACCTCACTCAAATTCTTTATTTCCAAAATGTTGGGATTAAAAGCCTTCCATATTACCCTCCTGGTCTCTCTTATAGCGTGTGTGGCATTTTATGGCAAATTGGAAAAGCGACTTGCGGTCGGCGCCACGCAAACAGGTTGCCGAGAGCTGCCGCAGTAATGGGCGAATCATGTCCCATATCGCACTGCAACAATAAGACATTAACGATACATCGGAGTGGCTCCGCTATTGCCATTCCTTGATTAATCGCCGCGAGATGGTTCTGCTCGTGACGGGGAGTGGCGCTGAGGTCCGGCGTTCCATCCGGGCATGTGTTTGAATCGGATTGAGAAAGCTGTGACAAATATGTGCTGTATTGTGTAAGGAAAAGTACCTGGAGGGCGAGCTTTGCTCGGGGAAGGTGAGACAGTTTGTTTAGATGACTTGGAGTAATTTTTCAGCAAGTCCCAATTCTGACGAGCAGATTTGGTTAGCTCGTTACATAGCCTCTTTTCTGCATGTTTACGTTGACTCCAGTTCAATGTCCCTTTCAATTAATCTTGGATATGAAATGATCATTCTAATGTAATCTTTATTCAATGACTTTAGTGTATTTTACATCACTCTCCTAAATGTGGTAGAGAATGTGATTCTTTCCCTTCCGTGCCATCAGGAACAACTGAAGTTCCTTCCAAATCGCGAGAGTGTTTCTTTGTAACTATAACATGTGCAATTTATACAAAATAACCATCACACACTTACGAAATTCTTAAGAGTCTTCATCACCGGAAGTTTCCAGACGCCATCTTGGAGTTTTGTTCCATAGGCCAATGTTAACTTTGTGCCTCAGTTACTCCTCACCCGATCGTCACAAAACATTTGTTTAGGTTTCAAAATTTGGTTCTCAAAGGAATTACATATTCGATTGTATTAATTTGGGCATAGATATTTAACAATAATTAATTTTTTCATTTTTAATTGTATTAATATACAGTTTCTCATTGATTTGTAAACAAACAAATTCTAAATTTTATACTGTATTTCAACAGAAGTCGACGAAACATTTTGACATAAACATGAATTGTATGTGACGATTAGGATAGGATGGAGAACTCAAAGTTAATATTGGTTTTACCGAACAAAGCTCCAAGATGGCAACTTCCGGTGATGAAGACTCTTAAGATGGATAGAAATGTCCATTCATCTTGAAGCCGGAAGAACAATGTATCAAAGTATACCTTGAAAGGGTAGATTCTACAACATAACGCCCTGATAAACCACTCGAATCAACTAGTCTCTACCGTACACTGTGGTTTGTGGTTCATTCATTCATCAGACGCTCTCGGTGTACGTCGACGACAATAGAGCGTTACCGCCGCCGTCTAGCTCTAGCGACAGCGTTGGTGGAGGGCGGGCCCGTATACATCATGTGTATTAGCATGGGAGACCCTCCGACTGTGGGCCCAAAACAATCCCTCAGGACCACCTGAATACAATGAGCCGGCCTAATGAATCTCACCGTTCCGAGTGTGCCTCAGTTCGTGTTATGCGGCGATTAGCGGAGAAGTATGACAGTTGTGGTGAACTTGGAAGATCACTTTGAGGAGGCAACTTAGGAGTCTTCATCACCGGAAGTTGCCTGACGCCATCTTGGAGGTTTGTTCCATAGGCTAATGTTAACTTTGCGGCTCCGTTACTCCTCAGCTGATCGTCACCACAGACCATAGACGAAATTAGACTGGGCATCCAGGGTATAAAACTGAAGCACAAATTAAATCTGGACCTCCAAGATGGCGGCTTGTAATTTACCTGAGTCGCAACAGATAGCATGACTTGTGTTGTGACTTTGGTCTTAAAAATACACATAAGTCAAAACATATATTTATTTTTGATGATTTTATCAAAATTGTATTTATTTATTTTCTGGCATAAAGTGGTCAGTAAATGCTTAAACGTTTCTTACACTGTTGAAGCTCAATTTTCCACTTATCTAAATCCAATAGAACTATTTTCAACACGTTAATGTCGTTAATAACATTATTAGATTAAAAAAATATGTTTGAAACTACATAAGAAAAGTAAAGACAACGTTCTATCTATTGCAATGATGGTACAGTAACGCTATCTGCAACAGCCCTAGGGGGAATGAGTAACATATCAACTATGGGAAACAAAAACAATTTACAGTACTAATATATTTGCTGTAAAATGTTAAATAACTAAAAATATATGTGTGGGCCTAACAACTCTACAAGATTTATGCATTAGTTTACAGTATCCAGTCTTTCATAAATATAATACCAAATATGACTACATCTCCATAATTCATATTCTAATATTTATATACAATTTTGGACCACAGTAAAGCTAAAGTAATAGGGTTGCCCAGTCTATTTTTTCTATGGTCTGTAATCGTCACATACAATTCATTTTGCTGTAAAATTAAAGGGTTCGTTGTCCTCTAGTGAAATGAAATCAAGAATTATTTTTACAAATTAATGATAAAGTAATACAATAGTAAATCAAACAATTTATTATCAAATGATAATGACCAAATTAAATCAATCGGAAACTATAACTTTAAAGATAAACAATACCTAGGTATTTTCGTGGTGCAAAATTTTAATATTACAAATAATAATGTAACAATAACATTCTAAACTATTGAACTTTAATGATTATTATAGGTAAAATATTTTTTAAATCAAAATTCGATTTTTGAAATCAATCTTAAATCTATGGAGAAGGGACGGGCTTTGAAAGCTACGTTTCCTTAACTCTTGCCACGGAAAAATTCTATAAATACTACATACGGCTGGCTGGAATATGAGAATGGTTGCGTTTCCGTGTTACGTCGGGTCGCCGTGAGGGTGAGTGGAAGTTGGATCGCCCGTAGGGATGGCAGCCACATGATCCTACTGAGCGACTTAGCACCACAAAGAGGCCGGTGACCGAACTAACCATTTTAACATGGTAGTCAGCTATCTGTATTTCCTGTAGTGTATTCGTTGTCTGTGCTCTTACTACACATCCCACTGGTCTCCAGAAGTAGATACGGACCATCGATCATCTCACTGCCTCGTCAGTCCGTCAGGCTAGGAGGCGTGGGCGGCACCTGCGGCGAGAGGCGCCTCTTCTCTGGCAAATATTTGGCCATCCTGCTCCCACTGTAGGGCTCTCTCGTCTCTGAATAACGCAACATTTGGTTTTCACTTTGAGAGCTACGCAACAGAGGGTTTTCTGATACGGTGTGTACCACGTGATATCAGCCGTAAATCATAAGTTTTTGCGACTCAATGATTCAAGAGTGGACTCCAGTCATGAAACATTTATCGTTTCTACCTGATTCCCCATAAGGCCAATGGTAACCTTAAAAGACCGACTCTCAACGGATTATCCAATATAGTTTATTTAAGGCTTCTTCCAAAGGGAAGAAAACAAGTGATTTTAGTGGGCAAATTGTCGATATCTCAAGTAATAAGCGTTCTATAAAACTGAAAAATATTATATCTTTATACGATTTTGTTTAAGTGAACTTTTTGAGATAAGGAAATTCTGCTCACTGAAATCACTAGATTTTTTTCTTTAAAATTAGCCATAAATTAATAATTTCGGCTAATCCGTAAAGAAATTGAAAAATTACCATCGGAGAAGGAGGTAGAAACATAAATGATTCGCGGCTAGAGCCCCCTTTTAATGTTTATGTCTACCCATCGAGAAGCAAGAAAATTTGCAGGCTAAACCCAGAGCAACCGTGATTTTACGACCTCAGGCGAGTGTTATATCCCTAAATCTAGCAGTCTTCAGGCAGGAGAGGGATGAGGACAGATTCTACAGGCATTAGAAAAATGTTCAAATTATGAGGGAAATTTCCTCTGTGTTTATGGGCCATAAATAGAAATTTTTAGCGCTGTTACTTCGAGGGTGCCCCGGGGTGACAATTAGTAAAAGAAAAAAGTATTCGGTTTCGTTAAGTGTTTAAAAATTTTATTTATATTTTTCTTTTTCCATTGAGATTACTGTGATACAAGCATTTATCAATGATAATGGGCTTCACAATCACAGACCAGTCAGATTCGATTATGGTTCCTAATGCGGATAATTGAGATAATACAATAGTTTACCACAAATATAAATCAATCATCTTTACCACCTTCCTCCTCATTTTCAGTGAAATCACACCCTGAACATTTATCACGAAGTGTATCCACTTTACCCAATTAATCGAGGAGTTAATTTACTACATCTAGATAGGCACCGTGGGGGATACATCAGCGATACCGCACCCACGTGTTGGGCAACCGTCCCCAGTCCCCGGTCTGCGGTCAGTTGGCGACTCGGTAAGTCGCGGAGCCGCCGCGGCGCTGCCCCGGGCGTGTTTTGAGTCTGACCCACCCACTTTGCGGCCTGAATTAATCCGGTGCCCTTGATAGGCGCTGTTGCTCTCTCTATGATAAATACTGGACAGTCGAGGATAAATCACCGCCGGAAGACCGCGTTGACACCGCCTGTCGTCCACCCCGCATAAATCACTATTTCGGTTACGGTCTCATTCTCGTCGCAATAGTTATACGGCTGTCTCGGTCTTATTGTCACCGCGATATTTCTCAGTCTAATTCTCGTCGCGATTGCTCTAGGTCTCTCTCAGTGTCTCTCATCGCAATAGTTCTCGGGCTATCTCGGTCTCATTCTCATCGCCATAGTTCTCCGTTTGTCTCGATCTTATTCTCATCGCGATAGTTCTCGGCCTATCTCGGTCTCATTCTCATCACCATAGTTCTCCGTTTGTCTCGATCTTATTCTCATTGCGATAGTTCTCGGCTTGTCTCAGTCACATTCTCTTCGCCATAGTTCTCCGTTTACCTCGATCTTATTCTCATCGCGATAGTTCCCGGCCTATCTCGGTCTCATTCTCATCGCCATAGTTTTCCGTTTGTCTCGATCTTATTCTCATTGCGATAGTTCTCGGCTTGTCTCAGTCACATTCTCTTCGCCATAGTTCTCCGTTTGTCTCGGTCTTATTCTCATTGCGATAGTTCTCCGTCTGCCTCGGTCTCATTCTCATTGAGTTAGTTCTCCGTCTGTCTCAGTCGCATGCTCCTCGCAATAATTATCGATCTGTCTCGGTCAAGTGCTTGAGGAACGACATGCTTTCGACATTTTACGTTTTGAAACGAGTGCGGTGATTTTGCAAAACCACGATGTTTCAAAGTGGTTTTGTTTCGGGTTCGCAAGGACTTTGATCGATACGTTATCTGGGAGTGGCGCATATTTTGGCCGAAAGTGCACCAATGCTTCAACGCCTCTCATCGCAGACGACGTTTCCAAAAGTCGAGAGTTGCCGTCCCGCCCATTCCACTTTGTTGGAACTGACCTGCGAGGCTGAGTCGAACATTGAGAACTGGAAAACCGAGTAACTTGTTTGTAAACAGCCATTGTTCCATTTTCCAACAGTGATATCGCCAGTAAAGCCAGAAGTACGAACACTTTCCAGTTTTCTTACTTGTACCACAGTAATCTAAAAATGATCATACAACTCATGAAGTGTATTACATTTGGTTAGTTTTATGACCTGTTAGTAGGAGGGGGGATCATTATGCCCTCTGTTCATGCTACTAGAGTGCGATGGGATGTCGTTCAATGCTTCTAGGCCAGAAATAAGATCAAAACCTTACGAACAAGCGTTGATAGATCATATAAGTGCATAAGTGGCTCGCTTGATGGTCATGTGTTCCCGGGTATTATTCTTTCTTTTTAAAATTTAATTACTATTTGTGGATTTTATTATAAGTATTTGTTCAATATATATACTTGTAATATATTTGATTTTATTATTTTGCAGTTTACAAACCATCTATAGTTGGTTGGTAGAGTTGACTTGACCTAACATAATAAGTACACGTCAAACCTAATCAAATGGTAATATTTGATTGTTTAAACAAACTAATTTGCTTACATGGCTGATTTCTGGGGTTTTAAAGATTTTTATAATCGCAATTGTTTGCAAGAAACAAAACCGTTTTTTCAAGTATATTTAAAAGCTGATGATTTAATATCATGGCAACCGCCCAGTATCTAGGTGTGCTGCAATGGGATGATTCCTGTTTATACAATTATCCATTGACAGCCCGCAGGGTGCACATGTTGGTCACCCATCTGCCACAGATACTATGCGATAGTGCGATAGGCCCGGGGTGGAGATCTTGGGCGGTGGGTGGAACGGCGTCAGTTGGGCCCATGAGGGCGCGTGCCACCCCTCTAGCATGACGGACCATGTTGAAATGGTTGGCTGACCCATTAACATGATAGTTGGCTATTAAGTTTTAACGTGTAAGGGCTTAGTATCGGGGAGAGCGAGCCTTGCTCGGTGATTAGTTTCGTGGGTAAAAAATATGTCTTCTTGCAATGTTTACGTTTCATTCAATGGTCGTAATCACTGTTTTCAAGAAATTACTTGTTAGTGAATTTCCTTTGGAAAGTGAACTATTAGCATGACCCGCACGGTGAAACTTAAGCCCGGGACCACCATAGAAGTTCCTAACGTGACCCCCTGAACACGTTTTGGGGGATCGTTCAAAATGTTATATATATATATGTATGTATATATATATATATATGTATATATATATGTATATATATATATATATATAGACATATATATATATATGTGTTTGCACTCTAGCGGTCGCATTTTTTGTCCGATTTACTTCAAATTTGGTAGGGACGTTCCTTTCTGTAATCAGTTGGACAAGTTGAGCAAAACAATCGGAAAACTCTAAACCCCTTTTTTGGGGATTAATCTTTCAAATTTTGAGTTTTTGGGCCCAAAAAGGGTCAGAAAAGCCCCGTATGTAAAATAAATGCATGTAAAAAGATGGGAATTGGAGAGGCAAAAGTTTTAAGCCCTCTCTCGTCATTCTAGCATAAATATTTACTAAGTTATTAAAGAAAATGTGTATCGACCAAACACAGTACGTTGTCTTATGGGGATTTTACATTAGAAAAGCCTGTTATTCATTTGCTGGTGTACTTTTATCATCCCCAACAACCTCACGCCTACTTTAAAGCCTGACTGGACCTTCTCCTAACCTTATAATGCGCAAAATTGTATTCCCAGCATTGCAGGTAAATAGAACCAGGAGCATCAGAACAGCCAAAAAATCATTTTTTTCAGATTTGAATAAAAGTTGGAATAAATGAATGTTTTTATCTGATTTTGAGTTTTTATATTTTTTTATGTGGAAATTCACTTCCCTCACGCCAGCGTGCTGCGTGCGAACTCGTTGATACTTTACCATGTGTAAGTGCTACTTTGACAGTTAACTGGTTGATTATTCACAGCTTTTATGATTCGTTTGTTTTCATTTCAAAACCCATAACCTCAGTATTAAAATGTCTAACCTTCAAATGATTTTTTTAACAAATTATAAATTTTCTTAGGATTGAGGTTTTCACCAAAAGCCCCTAATTTTAAATTTCAAGCTTTATCCTTCTGATGGATTCCGAGATAAATGTTGCAAACAAACAAACAGACAATGGAGTTTATAAGGTAGTGCATCCAACCATTCGCCGAGTATTTGTAAATAAAGATGTTTGAATTTCATACAAATATAAGGTTCTTTGAATTCTATTATTTCTGTGTAGATGTGAATTGAGTTATTTAGTATTGCTATTTGTTTGGAAATAATCAGCGGTTTTAATAAGTGATTTTTGGTAGTTTAATATAAAAATCCACTGTACACTGAGGAAGAAACAATAAAAATGTGTTTTGGTTTAAAACCATTCAGTTTAAGGTAACAGTTAATGTATTTTTGTTAGAGTTCCCATAGTATTTAATTTTTTACATCAAAATCTCTCAGTGAGACTTAACTGATTCAAAGTTATGTATGGTCAATAGGTGTCTAATCACGTGGTAATATCAGGATTATTTTTAAGCTGCTTTAGTCCTCTTTTTAATGTATATTGAAACTAATGTTCTAAATTACCTATGTAGATAGAAAATTAAAATAACATTGAGGTTAATTTTTAGGACAGCTTTGGCATAACTGCCAAGAGAGTTTAATTATATATTTTATTTGTGAAGGAACTAACTATGATAAACCTATGATTTTAAAAGTTGAATCACAAAATGGTGATTAACTATTTTAGGTATAAGACATCTGTATTAGTCCAGGTAAATTAATGCCAAAAGTTTAATACAAATTTTAAAAAGCAAGCAGAGATATTTTAACAAATTTTACCTGAGGCTATCTGATTCGAATACTAAGACTTCCTTGAGTGAGATAAGCTTTCGCGTGATATTGGATTGTCCCTCAATTATTTTTCAGGTACGTTATTTGATAACGAAATTAATTAACAATTGCATTCATAAGACATTTCGGTGAAGTTTAGACAGCGTGTCTTGACCTTTATTATCTTGTCAGCAATGTAAAAACAAGTTATTTATGTCATTCATATGTAGAGAAACTTGAGAAGATTACCCAAAAACTTGTTTTTACTTTCTCCCCCTATACATAGTATATGGAGAAAGTATTGTTTTCGTAAAAATTTTCGAATTTGAGTTGTTAGTGGAAATATTCGTTTTGGTGCTCCCTGAACCCAAAAAAGTGGTTTTTACGTGATGTCTGTCTGTGTGTGTGTGTGTGTGTGTGTGTGTGTGTCCGTGTGTGTGTCCGTGTGTGTGTGTGTGTGTGTGTGTGTGTGTGTGTGTGTGTGTGTGTGTGTGTGTGTGTGTGTGTGTGTGTGTGTGTGTGTGTGTGTGTGTGTGTGTGTGTGTCTGTGTGGATGTGTACAGAGCTAGAGCCCTAACCTATGGGCCGATTTTTATGAAATTTGGTATGTAGGTACTAATCCACGATATCTCCAGGCGTTTTTTTCATTTTTTTGAATTTTTGATTTTTAAGGGTAATTATCCCCCAAAAACCGCCAAAAAACATGAAAAATCCAAATTTCTCAAAAACGGCTCTAACGATTTTGATTAAACTTTCGTGGTTTGTAGAACTTTAGGTTTCCAACAAAATGACACCACCCGCATTTCTGGAAAAATTCGGGTTCAGAAATTACAGGACTTAAAACATCAAAAATTCAGTTTTTATGATTTTTCTTAAAAAATCATAAATGTTAAAAAAAATTACTATTCACCATTAAAAAGAGCTCAAAAAACTAAATAAATTAGTATTTTAAATTCCTATTCTACGATTGCTAGTTGCGGAGAAAATTGAAATTTTCATTTAGCGGTAAACACAGTACGTTGTCCAATGTTATTCTTATGGGGAATACAAAAATAACTATTTCTCTCTTATTTACTGATCAAATTCATTAAAATTTGATATGCAGGTCAAGTTTGCATTGAACAACAGATGATGTTCGAAATGTGTTGCTTTTTAACCCTGGGGGGGCAAGGGGGCATTTCCCCTCTCAAAACTACTGTGTGTAGCAACGGACTCTATAGTGCCTCCAAAAAAGCAATTTGGGTGGATATTTCCGAAAACAACTATTTTAGACAATTTTCTGTACATTTATCTATACTTCATATTCTATATTTAGTAAATAACAAATATTTTTGTCTTTAAAGTTTGGCTAAAAGGGAGAAAGTATGTGTCAGTTTCCTGATACCGTTTATTTTTAAATTGTATAAACATATTTTTATTAGTTTCCAAATGTATGCCTCTTTACATTCAGAAAAGTTTTTAAGACTACAAATGATATTATTTTAGTCTCGTATTAATAGCCTTACTCGAAATGTTCTTCTTTTCATCTTCATTATACGATAACTGGTGACAGAGAAAAGTTAGAAATACATATTTGATAAACAGTACGTCGTCTTAATATACTTAACCCCTGCTAATTAATTGAAAACTACTTAAGTAGCTTATTATAAGTGCCAAGAAGTTTTAGTTAAAACAAAACAATAAAGATATATTATTATCTAACTTTGATGTGAAAATTTAATTACTATCCAATGAGAATACCATTGATAGACAACGTATCAATCTTTCACTAAATATTTCTAAAACAAAAGCTCTACTTTTTCATACTTTACAGTCAAGAAATTTTATGGATTTAAAAATAACGATTGACGATATAACAGTTAAAGACCTAGAGCAGTTAGTTTATATTTTTGAGTCTCAAAACACACCTCAAGCTGAAGACCACGCGATTAACTACAAAATAAAGTTTGTCCTCGATTAACTTTAATTTGCCCTCCTGACGGTTAATGCGTGAGGACAAAGGCTCTGTTTTTACCAAACCCTAGGAAAAGGGCAAGGTTAAACAATCGACCGAGTTAGACCTCCTACGTTAAAGTTGGGCAAACATTGGCCAATACCGCCCCAGAGTTGTCAGCACGGCGACGACGTGACGCGGGGCTGTGGCGGTTGCAGTAGGGGACCAAGGACTTCTAATTCCCCCTAATTACCAGAGGTGCTGGGGGGCCGGGGTCAGGGGGTAGAGGGCACACGCCACGGTGACACGCCAGGGGAGAGTCTACGGAATGAGAGATTACACTTTAGGGTAGTTTCAAAATCAGAGTGTTTTATTTCCTTCACATAATATATGAGAAGGAATTATTTTAGTCAACATTACCAAATTAAAATTATTAGTGTACATATTCGTTTCTATCCCCCCTTGACCCAAAAATGTGATCAGTTAGTCTATCTGTATGATTGACTAGATGTATGAACCTAACTGACTGAAGTCTTAGACCTATAAGAATTTACACAATTTACACAATAATTTACAATTTATAAGAATTACACTATTGGTCCGGCACCAAAGGGTTTTCTAACGCACAAAACAAAAATCGAATCTGTTACAAGGTGCGGGTTAACATGTACATCAGTAATAGATGTAGGTAAAAATATTATTATTAGAATTGTATGTAAATTCTAAGTTAGTGTAACCTTTTTTGTTTGTTTTTTTAGACAAATAAGAAGTTAAACAATTTAGTATGGAAATAGTATAGTATTTTGTAATTTCCCACCGAATTTCCTGGTTTACATTTTGTTTGGCTCGGTTCATGCACAAGATTTGCTTTGCACACAACTCTTAAAATGTGTATTGTTTTGTACTACCTGTATATTGTAAACAAATTTCGAATTTGAAAAACATAATCATAATGTTTATTGGTTAGTTTCAGCCTCAAAAAGAATGAGCTCTGAGGGAAATTTAGTATTAGTAAACTATGGGTAAAGTTATCGTCTTAATAAAATAAAATAATTTAACAAAACAAAAACTCGGATTTATTTTGAATAGATTTTACTTCAATAATTGATTTAATGGAACGCCACTTCTTAAGCTGTTTTACGGAGTACGCGCTATCGTTGTAACGTAGAGGGTCATACGGAATAATTTAAGAGGATGAGTGCTTCCAGGATTTCTCGCAAATCACAAATATGGAGTTATCTTACATATAAAAACAAAAAACGAACTGTACTAATAAATTAAATATCAGTCTTTCAATTGGATGTATAATTATTTTTATATGTAGGCCTATTCAGTTTATAAATACCATCATTAATTCATTGTCTTTGTTGTTTTTCTGGTATGAAAAGATTAAAATTATTTATTAACTTCATTGGATAACCTACAATGTTCTTACAATATATACGTGATCCTTGTTGAATAACAATGCAAATTATTTCCACCAGTCACACTGGTTTGAAGAGAGAAATCGATTTCCTTAGCAATAGTTTATAAAGTATACTGTTTACCGTCTTATATATAATTTATTAAATCTAGTTATATTAGTATAACATGTAATTTGCAAATGAATATGTTTGTTGAAAAAACTGTCACAAGTCACAATTTGTTTAAAGTGTGCAGTGTGCAGTTTTAGCGAATTTCCCCTATAGGGAAGAAGCTATTACCGTAGGTCTCATGGTAAGACTTAAGCCCGAGACCATGATAACTTTTCAGTTTGAGGTCCCCAGATGCCAAAAACACCATTCGTTCAAATTTTTATATATGTATATATATATATATATATATATATATATATATATATATATATATATATATGTGTGTGTCCGTAAGCACGATAACTCTCGTAAAAAAGGTCCGATCTTAATGAAATTTGGCACAAATGTGTAAAGCACCATTTATTTGAACAAGTTCGAAAACCAGACAAATCGCACCATCCAAAGGGGGGTTTTTGGGGGGTTTTGTACCCCAAAAATGGTTTTTTTGGAGTTTTCACATATAATTGTTATTTAAATCCAATTTTATTTTATACCATTGAATTTAGCTTAAAAAAACAAACAATTTGGTATTTTGATCATTGCTCTACGTCAATTGGTTACTGAAATATGACAAGTGCTAAACACAGTACGTTGTCCAATGTTATTCTTATGGAGAAAAATAAAAATGTTATATCTCGGTTATTTATGAACATAAACTGACGCAACTTGGTATATCGCTTCATCTGGTTGTGGTTTATTGTTGTTTGAACCAAAAACTAATTTTTCGACTATGGTTCTCGAAGCAGCAAACCTAGGTACTCGGTCCCCATGTTATTCTTATGG
The DNA here is from genome assembly GCA_963675035.1 of Allygus modestus. Classification (NCBI taxonomy): domain Eukaryota; kingdom Metazoa; phylum Arthropoda; class Insecta; order Hemiptera; family Cicadellidae; genus Allygus; species Allygus modestus. The sequence continues at coordinate 26,998,539 of OY776112.1, read as the reverse complement.
AGAATGATAAAAATGTTATATATCGCTTATTTATGAATGTATATGGATCAAACTTGGTATGTGACTTCAGTTAGATGAGTACTATTGATATTTATATAAAAACCCATTATTTTATGTTCCTTGTTGCAGCAAACCTGCGTACTCATCCCTAATGTTATTCTTATGGAGAATAATGAATATTTTAAATATCGCTTATTTATGAATATATTTTTTATGAATTCTGGTAAGAGGCATAATGTAATATTAAGACATATATATTCATTGGAAATTCGCTGAGTACGCAGGTTTGCTGCGACGGAGGTATTTAAGTTTTGAAAGGGATCGATCCAGACCCAGGTATCGCAATTATCTTAAGCCTACTGTTCTTAGAAAGAATCGTTAGTTAATAGCCCAAAGTTAAACTGAAAATTGGTCCATTATCGAACCGATAATTAGCTCAGGATCGACCATGCAAACCTCAGGTTTTGGCAGAAAGATTCTAACCATTGACAAATAATTTAAACAGAACCTATTCTTATGTCTTATGTACCAAATCACACAAAATACACCCTCGTCGGATTGCATGGTGGTTTAGCTGCTTCTTTTGCTGAGACTCTTTACTCTTAGCGTGTGTTTAATTGTTTCGAATTACAAGGCATTTTGTTGAATAACCTCCGACTTGATTGACAGTTAACATAAAAAGTTTATATGCGTCTTGTATGGATGCAATGATGATTTCACAAACGCATTTTGCTAAGCATATGGTAAACACCCACCTCAAAACTGGTGCTGCAGTATATTTGTTAACAATGAGAGAACATCAAGAAAAGTAATAAATGTCTTCAATATGGATAACTTCTGAAGTTATTGCGCAGTAGCATCGCTAAAGAACTGAGTATGGGTAGTTTGCATCAACCTGCCTTTTGTCCACCTACCTACATGCCTGATAGGCCAGAACTAACTTATAGTTCTCCAAGTTTAATGCTACCAGCCAGTCCATCGTCATCACCTATTGCTATACTCCTCGCAACATCCCCAGCTCTTATCATCGTTGTTTGGGACTAATGATAGAGTCAGTACTGTTATCAGTGCAGAGGTCAATCCAGGGAATGAAACTGTCAATGTAAACAGTAATGTGGTGTAGTAGAATCTGTAGGTAAAGGAAAAAATATATCACCGGGAAATGTAAGGATCTCAGAAAAGCTTTTGATTACGTGAAACACCCAAAAATAATTATCGCTTTAAACTCTCTAGGCATTCTTGGAGAAACTTTTCCTGGTTTAAATCATAAAAGGAAACGATACAGTATGTAGAAATAAGTCATGTGAATAGTGATAGTTATACACTCAATGTGCCCTCATCATTAAGCACTACGGAGTTCCGCAAGGGTTAATATTAGAACCACTTACGTTTATTAGTGAATTTCCTTTGGGAAAGTGAACTATTAGCATGCCCCGCACGGTGAAACTTAAGCCCGGGACCACCATAAAAGTTCCTAAAGTGACCCCCTGAACATGTTTTGGGGGGGCGCTAAAACTTTATATATAATATATGTATATAATATACATATATTATCTATATATTTATTCGCACTATAGCGGTCACAATTTTGGTCCGATTTACTTAAAATTGAGTAGAGACATTCCTTTTTATAATCAGTTGGACAAGTTCGTTGGGTAAAACAATCGGACAACTCTAATTCCCTTTTTTGGGGATTTTAATTTTTAAATTTTGAGTTTTTGGGCCCAAAAAGGGTTATAAAAGCCCCAAATGTAAACTTATTGCACATTAAATTATTGAACGTAAAAAGCCAAAGATTTTAAGCCTCCCTCATCATTTTAGCATACGAACTTACCGAGTTATTAAAGATAATGTTAATTGTCAAAATACAGTACGTTGTCTGATGGGGATTTTACACTGGAAAAGGCTGTTTTTCATATCTTAATATCGTTTTATCACCCCCAATACCCCTACACCAACTTGTTAACCCGAATATACCTCTTTCTAACTTTATAATGTACGACAATGGCATCCTATTAGTGAATTTAAATATAACCAGGATCATCAAAACAGCAAAAATAACAGTTTTAAATTTTCAACAAAAAATGTAACCAGTGTTAGTTTAAACCATTTATTTGATATTTTTAAGGTTTTAATGCGGAAATTCACTTCCCTCACGTCAGCGTGCTGCGTGCGATCTCGTTTGCTATTTAAAGGAACTGTTAAGTGTAGTATACCATTGTAGCTTATACCCATGCTTCGCCCTGCTGATTAACATTCCTGCTGCAACTACATCCTGTTTAACTAATTATGTGATCCATTAAACCTATTGCCCATAAGAATAACATTGTAGTTGTAAGGGTCACTGAGGTGGAGCCGTAAAGGATTTCCAAGATGGGAATAGGCCTTATGTAGCCCAGATAAATTATCTACCTACATGCAAACTCTCAGCTCGATTGGTTCAGTAGTTGTTTTGTTAGAACGGAACGTACAAGTTGACAGACACCACTTAGGACAGGTTAGGATTATGACAAAATTTGTAAATATCCTTTCGGAATTAAGTTTAAAAATACAATAAATCTTATAACAAATGTATAAATTGGTTTTTCTACAACTGTCTGCTACCAGCCAGTATTTTTTGCAATAAGAACCTTTTAGACAATAAAAAAACTAAATTCATATATTTTTCATCTGATCAAAATTGGAAATCTTTCCTTAGATCATTATTTAGAAGAAGCTCAAGCTACGACGTTTTTAGGACTAAAATTAAATACAAACGAAAATTGGGACCAAATGGTTGATAAATTACACTGTAAACTTTCAACAGGATTGTATGCGTTGAACATGTCAAGAAATATGCGTCCTATAGATACATTGCAAACTATTTATTTTGCGTTTATTAATTCACAAAAATATAAATAAAAATAAAAAATAAAAATTCTAAAAATAAAAATGTAAATGAAGTAGTGGTTGTTTTGCAAAAACAAGCAATACTTATAATAATATTGGATTTAAAATAGCCAGACGCAGTTAAAGAGTATGTTTTCCGAGGTATAGGTATTTATGCAGTATTTAGACAGTACATTTTTTAATTAACCCTACATGTCAAAAACCATCCATCATATTGTAAAATACAAAGATTGCATTTGTGTCAGAATAGTATTAGGTCCCTTGAGAAAACCCTATCATATGCAGGGATTAGACATAATGTAAGAGATTAAAACAAATTTAAAGAAGAGTTTAAGTAGTACGAGCTGCAAACCAATTTATTCTTAGGATGAATTTGTTATATCAATAACGTTATAGTTCAATTTACTTTCGTAAGTTGCAGCCAGTGAATCTATTATATGTATACAAGTTCGTTTCATATCTTAATATCGTTTAAGATATGACCCGAACTTCTAGATTTAATTTAAAGAACTTACGAAATTGTTGTACAATTTGTGTAGTATCATAAATCAAGAAAGTTTGATTATTATTGTCTGATTATTGACTACCTAACAGAACTTCGTCTTAAATACAATTATCGTCACAAACATTTGAAACGATTATGACACTGTCAACTATCTATCAACTACGGCATTTCCATTCGGTTAAACTAATAACAAATCAACTTATATGTACGTTCTAAAATAACTTGCAAAACACATGTGAAATATAAACATCATACATAAAAGTCAGGTTGTTCGAAAAAACAGGTTTTATGCGCTACAAAGTTAGTATTAAAATCTCTGTTCCCTCGAGTGCGGGACGGGCGGTGGTGCCGTACGGTGGTTTATGGTTTGGCACAGAGCCTAGGCCAGTCCGATGTCTGGTGGAGTCAACGTCCGTACAATCCAACCACTTGTACCCCCGTTTGTTTGGGCATGGGACGGGCGGTGGTACGATGGTACCGTTCGATGGTTTATGGTTTGGCACGGAGCCTAGGCCAGTCTGACGTCTGGTGGAGTCAACGTCCGTACAATCCAACCACTTGTACCCCCGTTTGTTTGGGCATGGGACGGGCGGTGGTACGATGGTACCGTTCGATGGTTTATGGTTTGGCACGGAGCCTAGGCCAGTCTGACGTCTGGTGGAGTCAACGTCCGTACAATCCAACCACTTGTACCCCTGTTTCCTTGGGCACGGGACGGGCGGTGGTACGATGGTACCGTTCGGTGGTTTATGGTTTGGCAGGGAGCCTAGGCCAGTCCGACGTCTGGTGGAGTCAACGACTGTACAATCCAACTACTTGTACCCCTGTTTGCTTGGGCATGGAGTGGGCGGTGGTGCGATGGTACCGTTCGGTGGTTTATGGTTTGGCACGGAGCCTAGGCCAGTCAGACGTCTGGTGGAGTCAACGTCCGTACAGTCCAACCACTTGTACCCCTGTTTGCTTGGGCACGGGACGGGCGGTGGGACGATGGTACCGTTCGGTGGTTTATGGTTTGGCAGGGAGCCTAGGCCAGTCCGACGTCTGGTGGAGTCAACGACTGTACAATCCAACTACTTGTACCCCTATTTGCTTGGGCATGGGGTGGGCGGTGGTGCGATGGTACCGTTCGGTGGTTTATGGTTTGGCACGGAGCCTAGGCCAGTCAGACGTCTGGTGGAGTCAACGTCCGTACAGTCCAACCACTTGTACCTTTGTTTGCTTTGGTATGGGACGGACGGTGGTGCGGTGGTGATATGGTGGTTATGGTTCTAGTATCATTTATACCAATGTTTAATCTCAAGACAAATATGTTAACAATATAATTGTTGCCTATACCGCACTGGCGCCACCATGTCGCTGCTAGGCATCGACGACGACGGGTGTGACGCCGCGTGGTCACTCCACTGCCGGTCGCGTGTGCAGGCGCAGTTGACGGTGTGGGCATGTCCTCAATGTCCTCAGAGGCTTCGGCTACCGTGCACTCCCCGAGCCTGATTTATTTTACATACGCGTATATGCTAAACCAGCGGGATCGCTTGAGATTGCTACCGGGACACTACTCATGTCGCAGCTGCGCACAACAGTTTGTATCGGGTTCGTAAAGATGCTCTATAAACTATGGGATTTTGCGTGGAAAGTAAAAACGTTTTACTGGTGGGATACTTTGACTTTATAAATGTATACAATTACGTAGCAGTGCGTTTTTTTGTGTCGGTGACTTTGAAAAAGGCTCCTCAATACTGCTTCTGGACCATACCACGTTGTAGGGGACCAACAGTAAAATTGTGGATACTTTTTGTTTTTCCTCCAGATATCAGGGTTACGCCCTACTGGCGTCGAAAGATGCTATGTGGTTCTTATGGAGGATAGATGTTTTCGTAATGGTTCGAGATTGGCTTCTCATGTTGTTGGTGTACGAAAAGACTTTGTACACTTTTCCCAATCTCAGGGCTTTTTCTATCACTTTCTGACTTCTAATTTTGACATATGTTGATTCCTTGGATTTGTTTCAGAAACTGTAACTGTACTTGTTAAAATTTACTACAGTTATTTCAAATTTTACAAGGTCGCTATTTTTACGCTAAAAACAACACCATTAGAGATTTATATTATTGTTACATTTATTTACAAAATATGTTCATGGTGTGATTAATATTAAGAGTATTGTAAGAGGAGTTTCTATTTCAATCTATGAATGCCAATCAATATGACTTAACCGAGTCTTATGGTGTGATTTGAGAATTTGTGGAGGGCCCTGTACGCCACGCGGGTTAGTGTACGGCACGCGAGTACGGGACAACAGGACTCAGTAAAATATCAAAATGATTGTACCGTACTACAGGATTTATTACCGACCGTGCCCACACTGGTTTGCTGATTGGTTGCCGACAGTGGATGATAGGATGATATTCTTCTATTATCTAGAGGGTTTCTAGTCCTACCAGTGGCCGCGGCGATCGTGGCGCTACCGCATTCTTGCATTTGAAGGCGCAGTGAAACAGCGATATTTTTTTGACACCGGCCCGCTCTTAAAAGATTCCCCCATGTTGGATACGTCCTCTACCCAACCTGAGGGCTCCGTCCGCTTGCAAAGTTTCCATGTTGTTCTTTACGTAATTTTCGTGAATTTAGTCAATTTTCATTAAAATAAATTGTTAGATGCTTTTATTAACACCGTCCTTAGGACTACACCCCACTGGCCTTAAGAGTTACTATGTTATTCTAATGCAGGAAACATTTCTCTTGAAGAGGTGCCGGCGATAGACGCCTTATACCACTTTATTCTAAAACATTTCAAATAAAATCTTTTGGATTGGAACACAGGATTATTTTTCACTTTATAAATGTCATACATTATTAGACCTTATGTTATAAATTATTCCCGTAATTTAACTCGAGGGTAACTAATCAGAAACATGCCTTCAGAAAATTAAGTTTAATTTCCACAACATTACACAACCAATGAAGCTACATACTATATGTTATCCCACTAATTTCCTTTATTACTATTGTGTAGAAACCATTACATTTTCTTTTACCCTTATATTGTATTATTTTATGTATTTAACAATATTGATAACAACTTAGTAGAGTTGCAGTGAATTAAAATTTGAGTTTCGAAAACTCTGATTGAACAGCAACCCTATTAATGAAATAAAACGCCTTATTCAATTTCAAAATATAACGAGGCGGTATTCTATAAGCAAAGACTGATATAGGGAACAAGAAGCTCGTTTTGTTGATGAAGAGCCAATCGCAGCGAGGCATAGTCGCTCTGCGCTTGCGTGCTGACAAGTGTTGCGCCGTATCTGATCCATAGGGCAGCGCACTGCGCCGGATTTGCATACACGAGCCCGAGTTGGTCCGGAGATAGCCGAGCGTCACCGACAGCGGCAACCGGTGTTATATGGAGCCTGGTCCATTAGCAAAATTACTGAATCAAACCTATTCTTATTAGTAAAGCTCTACCGTTGGAAAATGCTTAAGTAATCGTTTTAAAACTTTGACTGGTTCAAGATGTTTTAATTTTACTTATTTCTACAAAGTTTTAACGAAATCGGATAAAAGATCCGATCTGAGCTTTTCTTTGAGACAAATATTTTATAAACCAAGTTTTCCAGTTTTTCCAGCTAAAGCTCAACTCGCAAGGTTTAAAAAACTCGGTTTTCAAGATAAAGGACCTAATATCTGTAAAAATGTGTTATTAAAAAAACTTATTTATACTGACCTAAGCATCTGGATCCATGAAACATTTTTTGTGTAAGTACAACTGTCAGACCGCATCCTAACAGCGGTAGATCCCTCCAGTTGTTATAGTTCGACTCAATAGGATTGAATACGAAAGCGATCTCCCTAGTCACGTTAACCCTGGAGATATATCTCACACGATTCCGCAACAACAGTAATGTTGAACATATGTTAATCAGCTGTTTACACAGCCATTGTCTGTCTGCAGCTGTTAATTACAGTCACTCCGCAGCCTCAAATTAGAGGCTGTTTGTCGCGACTCATAAACGCTCCGAGGTCGCCGGGACTGGACCAGACTGGACTTGCTGAGTTATGTGGACGATTAGCATTAATTGTGCTAATTGCCGACGCGACGCCCTCGGTCCGACCATTATATGAAGGTAATTAAATTAGCTGATTAAAATGTAAAATTAGTTTTGCGCAAACAAGTTTAGATTCGCCAATGAATAACCACTTTAAACGTTAACCTGGCTTTTCATATACCAAGCAGTATCGACATTAGTGATATAGTAGAGAAAGCACGATCATATTTGTAAAAGTTCATTATTTTTTTATTCTTATACTAAATTGAATAGTATTACAAAATTAAAGTTAGGTGTTTCACGCAAACAATATCATCACGGTTGACACTAGAGTGAAATACTAGAGAATATAATGGGAGTCTGTGTTCATTACCGGATGAAAAATAGCTTACCAACAATACCCCGTCGCAGTTAACCTGCATACTCAGCGAATTTACAATGAATATATAACACAACGCATTTAAACACTTAACAAATATATTATATATATCTTAAGAAATATATTCACAAACAAGCGATATTTAAAATATGAATTATTCTCCATAAGAATAACATTGGGGATGAGTACGCAGGTTTGCTCCAACAATGAACACAAAATAATGGGTTTTTATGCAAATATCAATAGAACTCATCTCAGTGAGGTCACATACCAAGTTTCATCCAAATACATTCATAAATAAGCGATATATAACATTTTAATTACTTTCCATAAGAATCACATGGGAACCAAACCTAGGTTTGCTGCTACGGGAACCATAGGCGAAAATTTTTTTTGTGCAAAAAACATTAAACCACAACCAGATGAAACCATATACCAAATTTCGTAAGTTTATGTTCATAAATAAGCGAGATACACAATTTTTCTTTTTCTCCATTAGAATAAAATTAGACAAGTACTGTGTTTAGCACTTTAAATATCTCAGTAACCAATTGACTTAGAGCAATGATCAAAATACCAAATTTTTTATGTTGAATTCAATGGTAAAAATTAAAATTTGATCAAACTCAAAATTACATGTACAAATTCCATAAAAACCATTTTTGGGGTACAGTACCCCCCAAAAACCCTCCGTAAGATGGTGTGATTCGTCTCGTTCAAATAAATGGTACTTTACACATTTATACCAAATTTAATTAAGATAGGACCTTTTTTACGAGAGTTATCGTGCTTACGGACACATATATACATATATTTATAGGAAGGTGAGGTATACACATATACACATATACACATATAGGTATAGGAAGGTGAGGGTGAAACCATAGTGCCACAGAAGATCACCTGATGTAAGGAAATCAGTGTTTGTGTCCTCTCAGTGCAGAGTCAGGGGTGATGGCCCTGTCACCCGTGGGTGTTGCCTGAGTAGGTATAGGAAGGTGAGGGTAAAACCTTCCAGTCAAGGTCCGAGGTATTGTGCCACAGAAGATCACCTGATGTAAGGAAATCAATGTTTGTGTCCTCTCAGTGCAGGGTCAGGGGTGATAGTCCTGTCACCCGTGGGTGTTGCCTGCGTAGGTATAGGAAGGTGAGGGTAAAACCTTCCAGTCAAGGTCCGAGGTATTGTGCCACAGAAGATCACCTGATGTAAGGAAATCAATATTTGTGTCCTCTCAGTGCAGGGTCAGGGGTGATAGTCCTGTCACCCGTGGGTGTTGCCTGAGTAGGTATAGGAAGGTGAGGGTGAAACCTTCCAGTCAAGGTCCGATGTACCGTGCCACAGCAGAACACCGGATGGAAGGAGAGCAGTGTTTGTGTCCTCTCAGTGCAGGGTCAGGGGTGATAGTCCTGTCACCCGTGCGTGATGCCTGAGTAGGTATAAGAAGGTGAGGGTGAAACCTTCCAGTCAAGGTCCGAAGTACCGTGCCACAGCAGAACACCGGATGGAAGGAGAGCAGTGTTTGTGTCCTCTCAGTGCAGAGTCAGGGGTGATGGCCCTGACACCCGTGGGTGTTGCCTGAGTAGGTATAGGAAGGTGAGGGTAAAACCTTCCAGTCAAGGTCCGAGGTATTGTGCCACAGAAGATCACCTGATGTAAGGAAATCAATGTTTGTGTCCTCTCAGAGCAGGGTCAGGGGTGATAGTCCTGTCACCCGTGGGTGTTGCCTGAGTAGGTATAGGAAGGTGAGGGTGAAACCTTCCAGTCAAGGTCTGATGTACCGTGCCACAGCAGAACACCGGATGGAAGGAGAGCAGTGTTTGTGTCCTCTCAGTGCAGGGTCAGGGGTGATAGTCCTGTCACCCGTGCGTGATGCCTGAGTAGGTATAAGAAGGTGAGGGTGAAACCTTCCAGTCAAGGTCCGAGGTACCGTGCCACAGCAGAACACCGGATGGAAGGAGAGCAGTGTTTGTGTCCTCTCAGTGCAGAGTCAGGGGTGATGGCCCTGTCACCCGTGGGTGTTGCCTGCGTAGGTATAGGAAGGTGAGGGTAAAACCTTCCAGTCAAGGTCCGAGGTATTGTGCCACAGAAGATCACCTGATGTAAGGAAATCAGTGTTTGTGTCCTCTCAGTGCAGGGTCAGGGGTGATAGTCCTGTCACCCGTGCGTGATGCCTGAGTAGGTATAAGGAGGTGAGGGTGAAACCTTCCAGTCAAGGTCCGATGTACCGTGCCACAGCAGAACACCGGATGGAAGGAGAGCAGTGTTTGTGTCCTCTCAGTGCAGGGTCAGGGGTGATAGTCCTGTCACCCGTGCGTGATGCCTGAGTAGGTATAAGAAGGTGAGGGTGAAACCTTCCAGTCAAGGTCCGAAGTACCGTGCCACAGCAGAACACCAGATGGAAGGAGAGCAGTGTTTGTGTCCTCTCAGTGCAGAGTCAGGGGTGATGGCCCTGTCACCCGTGGGTGTTGCCTGCGTAGGTATAGGAAGGTGAGGGTAAAACCTTCCAGTCAAGGTCCGAGGTATTGTGCCACAGAAGATCACCTGATGTAAGGAAATCAGTGTTTGTGTCCTCTCAGTGCAGGGTCAGGGGTGATAGTCCTGTCACCCGTGCGTGATGCCTGAGTAGGTATAAGAAGGTGAGAGTGAAACCTTCCAGTCAAGGTCCGAAGTACCGTGCCACAGCAGAACACCGGATGGAAGAAGAGCAGTGTTTGTGTCCTCTCAGTGCAGAGTCAGGGGTGATGGCCCTGTCACCTGTGGGTGTTGCCTGCGTAGGTATAGGAAGGTGAGGGTAAAACCTTCCAGTCAAGGTCCGAGGTATTGTGCCACAGAAGATCACCTGATGTAAGGAAATCAATGTTTGTGTCCTCTCAGTGCAGGGTCAGGGGTGATAGTCCTGTCATCCGTGGGTGTTGCCTGAGTAGGTATAGGAAGGTGAGGGTGAAACCTTCCAGTCAAGGTCCGAAGTACCGTGCCACAGCAGAACACCGGATGGAAGGAGAGCAGTGTTTGTGTACTCTCAGTGCAGGGTCAGGGGTGATAGTCCTGTGACCCGTCCGTGATGCCTGAGTAGGTATAAGAAGGTGAGGGTGAAACCTTCCAGTCAAGGTCCGAAGTACCGTGCCACAGCAGAACACCGGATGGAAGGAGAGCAGTGTTTGTGTCCTCTCAGTGCAGAGTCAGGGGTGATGGCCCTGTCACCCGTGGGTGATGCCTGAGTAGGTATAGGAAGGTGAGGGTGAAACCTTCCAGTCAAGGTCTGAGGTATCGTGCCATAGAAGATCACCTGATGTAAGGAAATCAGTGTTTATGTCTTCTCAGTGCAGGGTCAGGGGTGATGGTCCTGTCACCCGTGCGTGATGCCTGTCTAGGTAGGGAAGGCAAGGGTGAAATCCTTCCGTCAGGGTCAGAGGTATCGTGCCAAAGGAGAGCACCGGATGTAAGGAAAGCAGTGTTTGTGTCCTCTCAGTGCAGGGTCAGGGGTGATGGTCCTGTCGCCCCAGGGTGATGAGGGGAATCACACGGGGAAGATCTGACTTTCTCCGCGCAGGCGCAGGTGGTAACGGCTGGCGTGACTGTTGCTGTTACGGTTCAGTGCCATCTGGATCAGAGACGAGACATTCCTGGCAATAATTGATCCCTTTCTACTTTCGGCAAAAACAGTCTTTAAGGGCTCACGAAATGCCTGTTCCAGCCAAAGACTAATAAACCTAATAAATGACTGATTTAAGTCAATATATGATCGGTGTAAGACTGTGTAGAGTCAGAATAAACTTGATCAGATAGTTAAACAGTTTTATTTGACTATGTGCTCCATTGTTTTATAGTTATAATAATTTAACGAATTTAGAGTGGATATAATTTCTTGCTCACGATTACAAGTACGGTGGGAAGACTTCATAATCTCTGCAAGACCCTTGTATAAAATGAGAAGTTTAAATATGACCTAATACTCATTATAATTTTAGGTACACGTAAGCTGTAGATTCAATATTATAAGAAACATTTGTTTAAATTTGTATATTATGTTATCCACTTTATAATATATGCGTTTTTGAACATACATTGGGATCAGTAGAAAGTTATTTTCCTATAAATTTGGAAATACCAAAAACGTAGGGGCTTTGTCATTGGAAATTAATTTTGTGAAGCTATTTATTTCAAATTGTCCCTACTTACACACGACTTCAAGTTATTTTATAACCCGATCCTTTATAATTTTTTACGGAAAGTGTATAGTCTAAATTCCTTACAATCTGTTTTATTTGTGCGTTGATTTATTGGAAAAATTGCCCTAATTTATTCAGAATTAAATAATCTAGTTTTCGTAGTTGTGCTAGTAACTACTTTTATATTATATAACTTAACATTTTCAGCCAGTACTGGCATTTTAAAGTGATAAGAATACCTTTTCATGTGATGTATTGTTTGTGTATGGTTATTTTTCGTTGAACAACTACCTTAATACATATGTAATGTGGAATTGTCTACAGGTTAGCACATAGTAAATGCAAAGATATATAATAACTGTTTTGAATTTAAGTTGAAGAAATTGTGGTTTACATTTTCCATGGGGCTTATGCTGCAAATGGTCATAGCAATTTTCCTTTGTATTAAAATAAGGCTGTCGTGAACTGCGCTTTTTTAACCTCAACTTCCCGTCACCATAGGCTAATGATCTGTGCGATGAACTAAAGACACCTAATCACTTGGGTTACCCCATAAGACGATTCGATAAGATTTTGAAGAAAGCATAATATGCTACTCTGAAATATTCATCTCCATAAAAACTATGACGTTCTTCAAGAGAAGCGTATGTCTAGAAGATCTTTTTGCTGATATTGCTTATTTATGTTCAACAAAGAAGATAAATATTTTGTTGGTCCGCAGTTAAATACAGGGTATTTTGCCTAGTATATAACATGCAGAAAATAGTTTTTAGATGCAACTTCATCGTCTGATTTGCCTGAATCTATATTTTCTTCATCGGGATTGAATCTTTTACGTAGCCTATCCCCTCACACCCGAGAAAACAACCTGTCTTGTAGCGAGACAAACGGTGAATGGAAAGACCGAGTGGTGTTGTCGGTGAAAACAAAACCAGTACCACGTTGACGGGTAGGCTAATCAGATGAGAGGGCGAAAAGACGGGAGAAGCAATTATAATGGCAGCGGCTCTTTGATGTTTGATGCCGAGTGCATTACTGTTGCTCGTCACATACACACCTCTGGATCTCCCGTCACAAAACGTTGATAGCGACAGATGTGACACTATCTAACACATGATCGGATTGCATATAAAGTCACGTGACTTAAGTCAGGACTTGGAGGAGAATTTATAACAGTTTATTATGATGAATAAACAATTTGATTTTTGTAGTGAATTGGGTGAACAAAAATATATAAATACTAGAATGCCCATGCACGTTGAAACACTTGTACTCAAATGTACTCTGTACTCTTTAAAATCACATTCATAAAATTATTGTCACCTGTTTTGAGTTAGTTGAATTTCTCTCTGTATATGAAAGCTCCTTTTCATAACTGAGCAATTACAATTATTTAAATAATTGACTACTTTTAATAAAAATCAATTATAAGCATTCTTTATTGGTAATATAATATTCCAAATTATGGTTCAGTAACTGATTTTGATGAAGTATTAAGGGGGGAAAACTAATGAAAAAAACACCTTTGAGAAATAATATATAACGATACCCACAGCTCACGAGAGTTTAAGTTCATTCTATGCTCGAATCCTTTGAGATTCCTGAGTTGGACGCATATTACATTACTTTAAAACTACACAAACGGAAATTTATAATCGTACACGTACTTGGAGCACTAAGCATCAAGCGGTATTTCTGAATAGCACCCAACGGAAAAAAACACGTGATGAATCGATAATAACTAGGAGTACGCTCTGTTTTTGCGTCAGGGGATGAACTCGGCTGTCATTCCGAAAAAATGTTTCAAATCACCGATGCTTAATGAGAACTCCATTGTTGTTGAATAAAATAATTTACTAAATGAACAAACCTTTCAAAATACTACGTTTATAAACGGACTAAAAATTATAAAGTAATTTATCATATCTCCATATTAGATTGCTTTGAGATATATTTTTTTTAAACATGAGTTTGATTTAAGATAAAATCTTCAACAGTAATGTAAATACGAGTAGAATAAAATGAATATAAATTCTCCAAGAACGTTATGAAGTTTGCTAAAACCGCCACCGATCCTACAGAGGACCGAGGACCGCACAGGTGGCCCCGATACGAGCGGCCCACCTGTTGAAATCGCGGTTTGTGTCGCAACACTTTTTAAGCTCGGGTTTATGTGCCTTTAAGAGCCCAGTAAATAATTTCGGGAAGGTAGCCGTAAATTACCGAGGCTCCGAGTGACTCGCGGGTGGCGCTTCTGACATCTATAAATAGTAATCATGCTCGTGCGGGGGCGGGAACCGACGGGCCCGCTGTTATGCTACTTTATTGGCCGTCCCGCGTCGCGTTTCAGGAATTTATCGCATGCGACAGGTCCGGTTTCACCGCGGAAACGTTCGGATTTTTACAATGTTTCATCTACATTTATGTAGATTAGTCGGATTCCATTCGCGTGATGCGGAGTGGTCCGGTTTATCCGTGCAGTACGCCGGGGTTCAGATTGTTTTGATTGAAATTTTTTCTGCGTCACGAGTTTTTACGAATGCGATCTATGTGAAACCTTACTATGTGTATTTGTAATTAACTGATCGATCAGTGAATTAGACGAGGTTTGGAATGAGATTGAAACTGAAAAGTAATAATTGTATAACTGATAATAAGAATTAAAAATATTTCATAACACTTTGAATAACATACGAAATCATAATTATAAGTACGAAATCATAATTATATATCACCATTTAGTCACTTGGGTTCTATTTATGATTCGCAATCTATTCGGAAGCTAGTCATACAGTATTTACTTTCAGGAACAGACACAAAAGTCAGAGGCGCACCGTCAAACCCAGCGTTAAAGTCCCCGGTTCGATCGGCTGTCTGGGCATGAACGCCCGCGATCCACCGCGGTCGGCGGCTGCGACTGGCCCTCAGTGCGGCTAATTATCTCCATCATTAGCCGATTATTTATGGAAGTATCGGCAGCCGTTATAGCCGCCATAAAGGGTCGTATTTATGCGAATCTTTATTGAATATATGGTCGGGCGGCCGGACAGGTAAGTCACAGTGGCGTGGCCCGGGGTCCCGTTTTAATGTGAGTCTCGACCGATAGATCGAGTTGGCGTTTCTCTTATTGCGGTGATTTATCGACCACTGGAAGGCCCAATTTGGCGGTCGTGCACCTGCCACGTGGTAATAGAGACGTGGACTACCGCACCCACACACCGCATACCGCATGGCACCACACCCGCGCCACCTCCACCCGTCCGGGTCCGGCAGGAAGTACTGTACTGTATCTTGATACTGACTATTTGGCAGTGCTCAGTATTCTCACTATATCTGCTATAAGGCCCATGTTATACGGACAGCAAAAACGCGACAGCTAAAACGCTGACGCTGAACATAAAAAAGGAGCTGTTGTATAAGCGTCAATTTTACGCCGTGCCGTCGACGCCAACGCTCAGTAGTGGAGCTGTTATACGAGCAGAATAAAAGCCGTGGCAGGCACCACGGATATTGTGAAAAGCTACTTAATTTGGTTCATTTGCGATATACTAAAGGTGTGCGAGTAGTATAACTTTTAATCGAGTCGGGTAAAGTTTTGTCAATTATTCATTAGTTTTGAATATGTTGTATATAATATTTGCCATGCGCATTAATTATAAGACAGCTTATTTTGTATGCCATAATAGAAATTGGAAACCACTCCAGATATAATTGTATAGTTCAATGGTAGTTTATAACCAATATTATAAGTAGCAATACTTATTTTTGGCTAGTGTAATCAATCTTTTTTCAACCAATGACCGTGGTTTGACCATATTTCGGATGAAAAACGTGACCCTGGTACACTAGAGAAAACAATACCACTAAACGGTCTTAGCTTAGTTGATGTCACGTCACGGTATTAAGTCGTTAAAACAAATCAGTTATGACACGATCCGTTAATTATCACAAAAGTGACACGCTCTGCTCGCAATTTACAGCCGAAATTCCTCAATCCGGTGGTCTTTTAGGTCTATGCTCGCGGACTGTTCGTCATTTACGGCCGGTATTACGCGGTTTGTCGTCTTTTGTAGCCGATGTTACGCGACCCGGTCGTCACTCTGGCCTGTGTAACATGGTCCGATATTTACCACCAGAACTAGGTTCGGTTTTGATTTATTAATACGTTTCGTCCTCAGGTCGATTTTTCGGTCCAGTCTCCATTTATGTCAGATATTATGCAATTTGTCAGGTTTTAATCGTTAATAATCCTCTGTAGAACGGCGGGGAAACTTGGTTACACAGCATATTTTAAGCTTCGAGTAAACCTAACAACCTTTTGTGTACTTTTGCACCTCTATTAAACACGCTAACAATATTATTATGGAATTTAACTACTTTCAAAATACGAAACTATTTGGTTATGAGGAGGAATCATGAAGGTTTCACAACCTCTAAACTCATTTTGCTCCCATATCCTCCATTCTTTGGTAACAGTATTTATTAGTTAATTGGGCACTTACCTCATATAACCCACGACCTTTCCTCTTCCCAATCAGGGGGGTCGGCGGGTTACCCTCGCCGGCACACGTCGTGGTCTACCTTCCCATTCACTTTGTCAAATTGAGGAATCAGCAGTGTGGTCGTGCTTGCGTGACGACCACTTGTCATTGCGGCCGGCGATTAGGCCCACATGCGCCCATCACTTCCTGGACCGTTGATCTGGCTTATTTGGCCAGAATAGTGTTTATCGACTATCTGGCAGGAATTTCTTATTTTATATTTCAAGAGTATAATTTTCTCGCGCGATACTTTGGCATACGATATCCTTTAATCTGTATGTATAAATACAAAAACCCGATCATACGACAAACCTCTACACCTACAACCATAAAATTTGGTACGAATACTCACTCTTTCCATAATGTTGGTAAAACCACTAAGAAAGGATTTTAATAAATTCCCAGAGGGCTCCACCTTATGGGGTGTCAAAGTTCCAATCCAGTGTTATTCTTATGGACATTCACTTTTGTTCGAACTGATGAAAATTCACAGTTAATCATGATTCGTAGTAGTTCCACGGATTAACCACATAATGCAACTCACATCACAGGTTTTATTCCCGGTTATACCAGGTATGATGGCAGCTAGTAACACATAAAGCTATTGGCTCTTGATTCCAAGAGTTAGAACATTTTATGCCTTGAAATCTAGAGAGCTTTTAGAACTTTGGGAGTTACGGAGGCTGCCCTTTCTTGATAATATGGGCTTAAGAGGTTTCATCGCCGGACGTTGTTAGACGCCTATTTGGAGTTTTGTTCCATTTTGCCAATGGTAACTTTGTGCCTCCGTAACCCCTCACCTGATCACCACAAAACACTTGTCTATGTGTCCAAATAAATGGGTAGTCGTTCTCAAGGGAATTGCATTTTCGGTCTAATTAATTTGGGCATTCTGATTTCATAATAAATTGTTTCATTTTAAATTGTATTAATTTACATTTTCTCATTAATTTGTAACCTAATTCTAGATTGTGTTTCACTATATGACGACGAAACCTATAATTTTACACAAAAATAAATTGTATGTGACGATCAAGTGAGAGTACCTGAGGCACAAAGGTATGTATGACATTGGTCTTGTGGAACAAAACTCTGAGATGGCGTCCGGAAACTACGGGTGATGAAGACTCCTAAAAGTTTAGGAGGTTATAAAATCCTTAGCTCTTTGTTGATTCAGTATCTTCTTGTCTATTTATGGCTACACTTACTTAATCCTGAAATAATCTATATTTTGTTACTTTTAGATTCACAGATGTATCCTTGTAAAATATTGGAATTATTGAATCAAGCGAAATATTAAACCCCACTTGGTTACAATGAAATTCATCCTATTATTGTATTTATAAGAAAAGGCCAACAACTTTTACTGAAAAGTGACAGAAGCAAGAAGTAAATCATCTCAAGTTCAAGACATTCCTGAAGAGTGATAGCTGCTCGGGAACATTAATATTTATGGGTCTAATCTCACAATGGTGATAAGTTAGGCATTCGGCCATGATTCAGCAGCGAGGCGGTGTGGGATGCTTATAGTGACAACAGCTGATATTTCATAGCTGATTTTTACAACAGCTGATATTTCACCAGTTTTCATCCACCAGCTGATCGCCGATAGAGTTATGCACTCATGTTTATTCAAGTTGCAGACGAGGACGCTCGAACACCTGGTTATTGGTTAGTGCTAAATACGGCTTGTTGCCTAACATCCCATTGTTTATCTTTATTTACTTTGGCATCTGTTGGTTGACTGTAACTTACCGATTGGTTCTTCTGGAAATTGGCCAGATGTAGATGTAGATATTTTCTAGTTAGAGTTGAAACTTCCAAACAATATTTTACTGAAAGTTTGTCATAAATGAGTACGCTTAGAGTTACCCCTTGAAATCTATTCGAATCAACCACCTTGATTTTCTCCAGGTACTTTTCTCTTACGTGAAATTTCCCCCGTGGGTGTCGTGACGCCTCGCAATCTTCTCTGGTCAACAGGTCGAGGTCAGGAGATCTCTAGCGTGTTCTGGAGTACTATTCTTTTGAGTTCAGTTCGATATATTGATACACAGTTTCGATATATCGCACACGATACTGTGGATATCAGGTTGTCTTTGTGGTATTACTCTCAGTAAAAGTAAGACTTACTTTTAACAAAAGAAATTCCGACTTGATGGCCAGCTAGTAAACCAAGGATTGAGACGAAAGGTATCACCTACACTCTGCAAACACTATTTGTCGACGGATCCAACCGAAAATCTGTCAATAAAACGTAATGGTGTTTAACTGTGGAAAAAACATGTCAATAAAACGAATCAAATTACTTTTTCAATGGCATAAGTAAGACTGGATTGTGGTGGAAATAACTTTCTCTTCACCATGCACCTTGTTTACTTGTCGGGCATCAAGTCCTTTCTGTACATTATGGACGAAAATCCCTATAGTTTTGAACCGTATTGTCGGTTTTATGTATATAAAAAGTCAAATGAGATTGTTCCTGCCGTTTTTAATACAACGACAATCGAGGTAATAAGCACGCGTCATTCATCGTAAGAGTATGGTATGAGGTAATCACGAGCATAGATTGTAAAATCGTAGTTACAATATCCGTTTCTTTACTAAAGCTGTCATTAGACTATTCCGAGCAAGTCACGTAATCAGAGTATCAAGTGGGAGGGTGTCGCCTGGACCAGATCCCGCAATGCGTCATGTACGTGTCACTTTTTGTGGCGGTGGCATTAGACCGACGACATTAAAACCACACGTTTCCTTTTCCGGCATTCCCTAGTCGCACAGTCTGCGGTCTCCCCTGTGGCCCGCCGAGATTGTCGCTAGCTCCTAATGAAATTACCCTCTCAGAAAATCTAGTCACTAATATCAAAAGTACACTGAGACCCTTTAACATTATGTGAATATCTTCCTTTTGGCTTCAAATAAAAAAATTTAAAAATTAACATGAATTCTGGAAGTTGATGGACACGGAGTATTTCAGATGTCAGTTGTCAAATGTGCGTCCAAGAATATCCACCGAGAACGTTTAAGTTTGTTTAAATTACAATCGAATCAAGTCGCTGGAGTTAGAAAAAAACTTTTATATACCGAGATTACCCAGCTCTTACTCCGTTGGGAAAAATTCAGCGAAAGTTTTACCAGTGTTTACCAAAGTGTTTACCAGTGTTTACCAGTGTTTACCAGTGTTTACCAGTGTTTACCAGTGTTTAACAGTATTTACAAAAGTGTTTACCAGTGATTACCAAAGTGTTTACCAGTGTTTACCAAAGTGTTTACCAGTGTTTACAAAAGTGTTTACCAGTGATTACCAAAGTGTTTACCAGTGTTTACCAGTGTTTACCAGTGTTTACCAGTGTTTACAAAAGTGTTTACCAGTGATTACCAAAGTGTTTACCAGTGTTTACCAGTGTTTACCAGTGTTTACAAAAGTGTTTACCAGTGTTTACCAAAGTGTTTACCAGTGTTTATCAAAGTGTTTACCAGTGTTTATCAAAGTGTTTACCAGTGCTTACAAAAGTTTTATAGCAGCTCTACACTCAAACGAGAGGTAGCACTGATCTATTGCACGCATGTTGAGTTATTATAAACAACAAGTTTATTAATTGAACTCGTTGATTATAAACGCGCTGATAGTGATATTTTTTTGGTTTTATTGCAGGACAACGCTCTAAGCGTAAAAAGTGGCTTACATTTTAACATTAGATCTGACCTTCTTCCTTTCTTAGGGCCGCTTTCCCAAATGTGGTTTAACTATTATGCTGGGTTAAACAACTCTAGTTTAACCAAAATATCCCTTTCCAAAAACATCTTCCTCCGTTTAAACTAGGTATAAACTAAACCACCTAGAGAGGTCGTTTAACAATTAATAGGTAATTTAAACCAAAAGCAAAGAGTAATATTTTTCTAAACTAGAGGATAGACTGTCGCCAAATCTTGGTTGGTTTACTTTTCTTTACCCAGTTTAACCTAAAATTAAAAGTTGCCAGTAGTGTAAATGTAAAGGATATTTTTGAATTATATGAGTTTGCTTATAATTACTGTATTAGGTTTGTTAAAATATTTATGAATTTAATTGTTGAAACTGGTGTTTGAATTTAACGTTTGACTAGTTGATAATTCTAGTTAATTTTTAAACCCCATGTAAAAACAGTAAAAAAGACAAAGAACAAATAAATTAAGGATATTACTTGTGATATTTTCCGAAGGCCTTTTGGAATAAATTTAAAAAAATCTAGCTAGCTGGAAACATCAACAAGCTTGATATATCTAGAGCTCTCATACACATTCTTCAAAAACAAACGTCAAGCCTATGTAGCCACAATTCTCCCTTAATTCATAAACAAATTCGTATACAATAGAAACCACGCCGTGTCCATGGTAACCAATTCTACCACATCGTGTCCATGGTAACCCAATTAATCTGACGTGTAACCCCGTTATTTAACCATATGTTTTGTTCATACAGAGAGAAAAATGGCTGTGACCTTGTAGGCTTCACTTTTTGAAAGCTCCGCGATTAATCTCGTTGGCAAAAATGCAAACGAAATGGCAAATCAGTAGTGCCAACACTGTTACCTATAAGGATAAACTAAACCAGAGCAACTGAGCAGTTGGGAAAGTGGTGTGTAGTTTAAACCCCCGTTTACATTTAAACCAGTTTAATTTAAACCTCATTATTAGTGTTTTGTCTTCATTGATTATTGCCTAATTAGCACATTTGATGCTGGTCTCATTTATTTGTCCAAATTATTACTATTTTGTATAGTTCAACCGTTTTAGTCGTTATCATTCCAAGATAACAACACACAACTCTTCTTGACCGCACCGACCCAGGGTTGCCTCTCCCCGATGACTCACCGCTCTATGACTGCGTCAATGTTCATATCACAACCAAGAGCCGATATCTCAGCATCACAGGATCTTAACGCGGGTTTTATGAGAGTTCAGGAGGATGACCGTAAAGCAAGGCGAGGTCGCGGTCAAGGGTTTATTGACGATGTTCGCATGATATCACCGGTAGCGGGAACGCGAGGGTACAAGGCCTAATGGCCCCGGTAGCGGAGCCACTTGGCTCGCCGTGCCCGGCACTGTCTCGGAAGTTATTGTCCGGACGCTGGACGGAGGTTGAGGATGCCGAGGGTGAAGAAATCTTCTTGAAAGGTGGATTTTACACTCTCATCTACAGAGTTGTAAAAGTTCCAAGGTATAAAAACTATGCATAAGTTCTAAGGGCATAGTTTTTATTATTATTTTGACTCGCAGATTGGTTAGAAAAAGTGGAAAAACAAACCTTCTATGACGTGAAATTCCTCCCCTACTCCCCCTCCCCCCCACCGAATCGATTGGTTAAAATCTTCTTGAGCTTTAAATTTAATTTTAAAGCAGTTTGTGCTATTCAAAAGTCAAGAACCTTCTTCAACTGCTAATTTCGCTTTTTTGAATAACACAGATTTCTTGAAAGCACTAAACAATTTTAAGACATTTTTAAAGATTTGAGTCTAAATTACGAACTGCCAAAAGATTTTTAATGACACCAACACAACTTAACATGATGTTTTTTAATACTCGTCATCTAAACCTATTACACCTAACAATACACTACCGTAATTTAAACACCTTTTAAAAATAAACATCATCACTCGACAGTTCATAACTTCTCTTTTAGTTCATATAGGACGAATTCTTCAAGTTAATCATCCTAGATTCGTTAACAGAGGTTTTGCCGTATTTATTGCATCAATGCAATTGCTATCCATTTCAAAACCTCATTAAATCCGCACCTCCAAAGAGCACTTCCTGCATACCGAAGGGCCGAACCCGTTCGCACACCCATTGTTCACATGATGATGAAGTAGGCATTGCAATTAAGGCAGGGTGTAGATGGGTGACCGGCGACCACTGGTCAGCACCCAGGTGTCCAGTAATGAGCCCCAGCACCCACACCCGCCACTAATGGTGTGCTATGGTGTTGTTATGGGGCATTGTCTCCGGCCACGATATATCACAGGGTAACAAGGGCGCCGCCGACCGCTGAAATATGATTGGAGGACGCTACCGGCATAGCGAGAGGGATTCTGCAAACGGCTAGATTGAAGCACGATTTGTATAACTGGCGGACTGGAGTCGGCATTGCCTTCCTGGAGAGAGTGTTCCGAGTCAAATAATTCAGCTTTTATTTTGAATTTTGGTTAAGCAAGGTAAAACCTGGTACCTCTCTGCCTTTAGGTAACGGTACAGGCCTATTGGCTCATGACGACGTGCAGTTGAATTAACACGAATAAGATAGACCCTACACATATCAAACGCTTGAGAAACGTTTCAACCGTTACATGATGTACTATCGTTAGGGATATTATATTTTTTACCAATATTATTTTTGGAGGTATTATTCTTGGATTCTTGGAGGATGTTTTGTTGAATCCTTAAAGGCAAATCAAAAATATATATGCCTAAATTGGAATTGTTAAACCAATTGAAGTATAATATTTTATATTTCTGTAGCTGTTCTTCTGCTCACTTCAATTATTGTACACCACAATATGAATTGAAACGTAATTTGGCTATATGGTAATTGTCTGCTGTCAAATGTGTGCAAAATTTCTCCGACATGTTTTTTTTTTTACGTTTGAGAAATATTTCTTCGGAAACTTTCCCCACACCCACGGTGCGTTTCACGTCCGGACCATATGCCGCAGAAGCTATCGATGTCCATTTCATTTTTAAATCTTCTGATCCAATCTGCTCATTAAGTTGCGATCTTTGGGCGCCAATTTGTGTACGAATCGCCCGGAATGATGGGAAAGCCGGTGACCCGGGTTCCGAATCCTTTATCTGATGGCCGAGTCCGCATCATAGCGATGTCAATGCTCTGAAGAATAAGAATGGAACGGGGATGACTGGCCGTTCCACGTTTGTTTTGGCCGTAGGTGTGCGACAAGCCCCAATCTGGAGTTATCTGATGGAGGTTATATTGAAGTCATCGGTTGGTATTTGCCACTTCCTGCTCGTTAGTGAATGTCAGCTACCGGACCTTCGCCAGCCTCGATTCTCTCTCCTCTCTCGTTGATCTTCTCTTTTTTGTTTCTTCCACAACATATTCTTTTTTAAGCTGCCACAACATATCTGGATTGATATTTAGCACTTAAGAGCTAGTTGGTATCGGATATCAGATGGCCAAATGGTGGTGACAACCTACAAACATTTGAAATACCTCAAAATATTTGTATCTAATTTTACACTTGCTAGTGCTAGTTATACAACGTCATAATTGAAAATATTAATTTACTGACTAATTGCTCAAACAGACCACCTTAATCACTATGCAAATTCCCACCCTTTTAAGCGAATAACAAATAGTTTATGCACTTTTAATGTAATTTAATAACTTAAACCAGCCAATCTAGCTGCTCGAAAACGAGCAAATACGGTTCTGTTAGTTTAAATTGTGATACCATTTGTGAAGTTAGCTTAAAACACCTGATCTTGCTTCTGAACTGCGGTTTGTTACTTTCAATAGCTGTCAGATGCTCAATTTTAATTTAAAGTTCTTCTATAAAATTAAAATTGCAACTTTAATGGCCTGTGGGGCGTAGCCCTGAGGGCCGATGTAAATTTTAATTACTTTCTGCAAACCTACGCATAAAAACCTTTCCACAGATACTTCAATCATAAAACTCTGTCCAGTGGTTCCTGATATCCCAGCGTGACACAAAATCTGCTTTCGTTTTGAATATTATGATGCAACAGCAAATAACACAAATAAAATTGCATCAATGCAAACCAACTGATGGAGATTGGAAGTGAGGGAATTATAGTTGCCAAATCACCAACTTATCTTAAATAGTGACTTTTGGTAGCCTACTTGGATATAGTGTTACGATAGAAGAAAACTCATATGTCATAATGTCAAACTCCCTCTTATTTATTTTCAGACAAAGCTACACAACTGTA
The DNA here is from genome assembly GCA_963675035.1 of Allygus modestus. NCBI lineage: Eukaryota > Metazoa > Arthropoda > Insecta > Hemiptera > Cicadellidae > Allygus > Allygus modestus. Next base: position 26,974,059 of record OY776112.1, on the reverse strand, counting down.
CCTTTATTTTTTCATGAACTACTACGAGTACACAGTACTCGTACACATGTTTTGGATTTTGCTCTCAGTTTAAGATGTTCCAATGTTAATATAATATACTTACTTTATTCACTACTAAATTGCGTTGCTGGTTTTGTCACAGACGCCTGAGACAAGCGATAGCAATACTGAAGAGTTTTAAAATATCTAGATAAATCAAATTCATCCTCATATTCTTTTTATGTCAGGATTGTATCAGGTATTTTATATTGTGTAGTAAACAAATTTAACCAGTTTAGATTAACTTGTGTCCTTCAAAGTGAATGCCAACGTTTTCTAAATAATATTCAACCCATACAATCACTATTTTTGAGTTTCTTGAACCTTCAAAAATCTCATGAAAACGTAAAACAATAAACAGCAAAAATCATCAACATAAAATGATATTTGAATAAATTGTCTCTCAGTTATAAATCCACCATCTATGAATGTTGATAACCCAAGGTCGCAGAAACCGCACCCGTTATCGAGGAAGTCTGATATCAGTTTCTCAGAGCAGCTGCAGACCACAAATCAGCGTCACAGGTGCGCGTCGCGAAGATGTTCCTTTAAATGGATGAAGAAAGAACCTGCCTGCCAAAGGGGCGAGGGCGAGGGGAGCTACCGGAAGTGGATGCGGAAGTGAGACAGACAGACATCAGGTGATGAATCTTCAGCCAAAACTTCCGCCCCCACGTGCCCCTGTTGATGTACCGCAGATGGTCGCGATCTGATTGCATCCCCTGCAGGGGTTGAGACGGAGATTTTCACTGGGGTGCTTAGTATTCCTACGATAACTGGTAGGCCAGTCATATAGTACATTAAAATCGTAAACTAACGGCTAGTTCTGATTTTGTAATATGTTGTTAGGACCACTACCAGTAGTGTATATCCATGTCTACAGCTTCGGAAGACCTGTGCTAACATCGCAGCAGTAGAAAAACCACGTAATTTTCAAATATATTGCGTTTAATACTCTTCATAAACTATGCGTTCATTATAAAACATGTTATGGGTTGAACTTTGAATTGTTTCACCGAAATGCAGTGGTGGGTAATTGGTAATTAATTTTAGGTGGTTTTAGTGGAAAGAGTTACTAGATAAAGAGAAATTTCTACTTCCTTCAGATACCTGTTAATTGTGTTTGAAAGATAAGTGGCCTAATCGCCGGGTCATAGACAGTTCATCAAACGAAATACCCCCGTCACAGCAAACCTGCGTACTCAGCGAATTTACAATGCATGCATATGTTTCTCACTACCACATAAAGCCACTTACCAAGTTTCACAAAAATACATCTATAAATAAGTGATTTATAACATTTTATTTATTCTCCATAAGAATAACATTAGGACTGAGTACGCAGGTTTGCTGCAACGAGGAAGATAAGAAATGAGTTTTTATGCAATCATCAATATAACTGAACCAGGTGAAGCTACATTACCAAGTTTTATTAATTTATGTTCATAATTAAGTGAGATAATCAACAACAAATTTATTTGTTGTGCAAATATCAATTTACCAGTACAACATGGAGCCACATACCAAGTTTCATTAATATACATTCATAAATAATCGAGATATCAAATTTGATTTATTCTCCATAAGCATAACATTGGACAACGTACTGTGTTTAGCGCTATGAATGTATACTATGAATGTTTAGCACTGCAACGGTTGGACGTAGAATCACAATTTAAACACGAAAATGATTGTGTTGTGGAGCTGAAGTGATTGGTAAAAGCAAATATTAAGATTAAAGTCAAATTAACTGAGGAAAATCCAAAAACCTTTTTCCCATAAGATTAACGTGGGAGATTTTATGAGCAGGTTTTTTGGATTTTTTCCGCAACCACTTAACCTAGGTTAATAATTCAAAATTCTATATTATTTGTTTTTTAAGCTCTATAACATGGTCAAAACCAAAATTAAGTGTTTTGAAAAAAACCAAAAACCAAAATTTTAGGGTAAAAAATGCAAAAAAACAGATTTTTGGACAATTTTAAACCCCCATAAACCCCCTTTCCCATGGTCCGATTTTCAGGTTTTCGAACTTAAAGTCATAAATGTCACTTTACACATTTGAGCCAAATTTCATCGAAATCGGACGTTTTTACTTTCTCCCCTATACATAGTATATGGAGAAAGTATTGTTTTCGTCAAAATTTTCGAATTTGAGTTGTTAGTGGAAATATTCGTTTTGGTGCTCCCTGAACCCAAAAAAGTGGTTTTTACGTGATGTCTGTCTGTGTGTGTGTGTGTGTGTGTGTATGTGTGTGTGTGTGTGTGTGTGTGTGTGTGTGTGTGTGTGTGTGTGTGTGTGTGTGTGTGTGTGTGTGTGTGTGTGTGTGTCTGTCTGTGTGGATGTGTACAGAGCTAGAGCCCTAACCTATGGGCCGATTTTTATGAAATTTGGTATGTAGGTACTAATCCACGATATCTCCAGGCATTTTTTTCATTTTTTTGAATTTTTGATTTTTAAGGGTAATTATCCCCCAAAAACCGCCAAAAAACATGAAAAATCAAAATTTATCAAAAACGGCTCTAACGATTTTGATTAAACTTTAGTCGTTTGTAGAACTTTAGTTTTCCAACAAAATGACACTACCCGCATTCTTGTAAAAATTCCGGTTCAGAAATTACAGGACTTAAAACATCAAAAATTCAGTTTTTTTGGATTTTTCATAAAAAGACATAAATATAAAAAAATATTACTTTTCACCATTAAAAAGAGCTCAAAAAACTAAATAATTTAGTATTTTGAATTACTATTCTACGATTGCTGGTTTCGGAGAAAATTGAAATTTTCATTTAGCAGTAAACTCAGTACGTTGTCCAATATTATTCTTATGGGGAATAGAAAAATTACTATTTCTCTCTTATTTACTGATCAATTTCATTCAAACTTGATATGCTTGTCAATTTAGCATTGACCAACAGAGGTAATTCGAAATATGTTGCCCCTTAATAACCCTGGGGGGGAGTAGGGGGCATTTCCCCTCTTAAAACCACGAGTGTAGCAATGGATTCTGTAGTGCCTCCAAAGAAGGGATTTGGGTGTATGTTTTCTAAAACAACTTGTTTACAAGATTTTCTGTACATTCGACCGTGCTTTGTATTCTATATTTAGTAAATAAAAAGTAATTTATTCATTAAAGTTGGGCTAAAAGGGAGAAAGTATGTGTCAGTTTCCTGATACCGTTTATTTACTCAAGTTATCGCATTCACGGACACATATATAGGTATATTTAACATTAAATATATATAAATTTAAACGAATAGTGTTTTTGGCTTCTGGAACCTCAAAACAAAAAGTTATCATGGTCTCGGGCTTAAGTCTCACTATAAGACCTACGGTAATAGCTTCCCCCTACAGGGGAAATTCGCTAAAAAAGAAAACAATCGTTCAGCATGAAGTTGGCTCATAGAATAATTTATATTGTAGTAGTTATATTGTCAATGTAAAACGCTTATATTTTCGTTACTAGTACATAGGGTTTGCCTTGGCCAATTCCTGTTGTTTAAAAAGCCAAAGAAAATCCTGTATCATAATCAAATCTCTTGAAAAATACTGTTTAAATGATCAGGCAGATTTTGGAAATTAAAATCTGTTATATTGAAAGAACTTGAAGGTATCTTGAAGTGGCAATGTGGAGATGCGACAAAGTCTACCAACGACAAGTCTACCAGCGACCAAGATAAAGTCCGGCCAAGATAAAGTCCACCACCTAGGAATGCAGAAAGGAATGTGGTAGGGTTTGTCGCTGGTAGACTTTGTCACCGGTGGGCCAAACTGAAAAGTGGTTGCTTTTGTCGGGCCCGGACGCGACAAACTCTACCTATTGTTGGTTACATAACCCAACAAAGCCATTTATAAGTATTTCTTCTGTCGGAATTTAATTGTTTTGTATCACTAATAAGTCTAGTCAGATTAAGATGTTATCCGAATACCCCACGATAAATACATAAATCGGCCATATCAATAATATTTATGCCAGTGCATATAATAGCGATATTTCGCCAACGCAGTTTAAAATACGGGAAAATGTTATGTGGTGTTATGGAGATTTAATTTCCTAAACAAAATATAATTTTGTGTTTTTAACTGTTTAACGAAATAACGAATCCCTCATCTTTTTAAGTTGTTTCGACAGGTGATATAGGGTACCTATGTATATTTATGTAATACCCACCCTGCCACAACAAATCTGCATACTAAGAATAATGTTATTCTTGTGTAGCGAAGTTAAAATTATATATAATTAAAGTAATTCCGAAACATTACAAATATAATTGAATAAACTTTATTTAAAAACAAAATAACGGTGGTTAAGTTAATTTTGATGTACACGAAGATCCAGTTGTGAAAAAATATCTCAAACAATTGTGCAATGATAGTCGCGCTCCACTAGTAAGAGCATTACAAATTATAACTTCTGAAAATAAAAATATTTTTAGTTGTCCTGGAAATATATTTTTGGTTAAACTAATGTTAGTGTTTTATACTATACATATACTTATGATGGGGGGAGGGTCCTTTACTTAAATATTGCATAAGTTTCACGCATAGTCTACATTTTTTAACATGTCAGTTTGAGATTATTTAACTTGTTTGGTGCGATTTTGTACATGTATGTACAAACTATTCCCAATTTCAGTCAGACTATTATCAATAAAAAAATTATCACTGACGTTTCCCCTACAGTACTAAGTAATGTTTATAATTATTGAATTAATTTGACGCTTTACATTACACCGCGGCGCGGCGAAGCCGTGCGTAAAATGTGGTAGGGTTTGTCGCTGGTAAGTAGGGTAGAATGGAGTGTTCTGGCTCAGGAGGGACAGGAGGGACACCCCCCCCCCCGACCCCCCCCCCCCCCGAGGTCTCGTCTGTGACACTTTGCGAATTTTTTTTTTGCGAATTTTTTTTTGCGAATTTTTTTTTTGCGAATTTTTTTTTTCGCGAATACTAACCTAACCTAACCTAACCTAACCTAACCTAACCTAACCTAACCTAACCTAACCTAACCTAACCTAACCTAACCTAACCTAACCTAACCTAACCTAACCTAACCTAACCTAACGTAACGTAACCTAACCTAACCTCGGATCAGATTTCTGATTGCAGATTCGTGTTCGTCTAATCGAGCCGAGAAATTTGAGTACCCACAACGTACATTTGGACGATGTAGGGGGGGGGGGCTAACTCGGTTACCATAAGTTGGATTTGAATTCTGATTGCAGATTCTTGTTCGTCTAATCGAGCCGAGAAATTTGCATACCCACAAGGTACATTTGGACGATGTTGGGGGGGGGGGGGCTATCTCGGTTACCATAAGTCGGATTTGAATTCTGATTGCAGATTCTTGTTCGTCTAATCGAGCCGAGAAATTTGCATACCCACAAGGTACATTTGGACGATGTAGGGGGGGGGGCTATCTCGGTTACCATAAGTCGGATTTGAATTCTGATTGCAGATTCTTGTTCGTCTAATCGAGCCGAGAAATTTGCATACCCACAAGGTACATTTGGACGATGTAGGGGGGGGGGGCTATCTCGGTTACCATAAGTCGGATTTGAATTCTGATTGCAGATTCTTGTTCGTCTAGTCAAGCCGAGAAATTTGCATACCCACAATGTACATTTGGACGATGTAGGGGGGGGGCGGGCTATATTGGTTACCATAGGTCGGATTTGAATTCTGATTGCAGATTCTTATTCGTCTAGTCGAGCCGAGTCATTTGAGTACCCACATCGTACACTTTGGATGATGTTTACAAAAAAGGGGCCCGCACCACACTTTTGACCTTTTTTTTTTTGCATTTTTGGATTCTCCTCGTCAAGCCGAGTATTCTCAGTACCCACATGACATACTTTGGATAATTAATACAAGAGTTGATCAGGGTAACGCTACAACCAACAGAGCTAGCCCATCAGCGCTTGCGGTCAATTGAACTACCAGTGAATGCAAATTTTAAGGAGAATATAATTGCAATGCTTTGAACATATACTGCAAAGGGAGGTGTATCGATACACCCCCCTTCAAGTACTCTGCACCGAGGCAGCTGTTCGCACAAATAACCGTCGCGTCCAGTCTACTGTCTGGGAATGCGGATGTTGTAATTTGATACCTCGACTGGAGGGTGCAGGTGTTCACACAAAAAACCGACAAGTCGAGACCTGTCTGGGAATGCGGATGCTGTAATTTGATACCTCGATGGGAAGACGGCTGACCCTTCTAGGAACCCATAGTAGACCGCTCATATCGAGTTCCATTAGAGCAGGGTGGTCTTTACCCAAGACAGCGGTTGAGAGTTTTTGCCCCGACATTCTCCGAAATCCATTAGTGGGGAGAGTCACCCACATCACCAGCCCTCCTTCAGTTCAGTTCGAGAGTTCAGTGCGTGAAGACGTGTTAGTCCGATCCTGTTCCGTTCTACGCGATTTGTGTTAGTTGTTGATTGTCATCATTTGCGATTTGCGTAAAGCACCTTTGAACTATTTAAAACGTACGTGTTGTGCTGTACCCAAGACAGCGGTTGAGAGTCTTTGCCCCGACCTTCTCCGAAATCCATTAGTGGGGGGAGTCACCCACATCACCAGCCCTCCTTCAGTTCAGTTCGAGAGTTCAGTGCGTGAAGACGTGTTAGTCCGATCCTGTTCCGTTCTACGCGATTTGTGTTAGTTGTTGATTGTCATCATTTGCGATTTGCGTAAAGCACCTTTGAACTATTTAAAACGTACGTGTTGTGCTGTATTGTTTGTGATTATCAAAACTTATAATCCATATTAAAGATGAACGCCACACACGTTTGTACCATTTGTGGTTGTATTTTCGTGCGTAGAAACAATTTGGTGAAACACCACATCAGATTCCACGGCTTGAGACCACAACTACCACCACCAACACCAACGCAGCAAGGTACGTTTTTTGCGTTGCATTATTGTTTTAATCAGACCTAAATGTTAGTAATATAGGAATACGCTATGCAATATAACCGCAGAGTGATACAATTATTCTTATTTATCGGCTTTAACTATTTATCGCGAATAGAGAACTCTTTGTTTTTTAAATTTAAAATTACATGACTATATCAATATAATTTAATTTTAATAACTTATGTTATTGCTCGCCCCATCAAGTCAAGTCATCAGAGTACCACATTACATACTTTAAAAAAAAAAAAAAGGTAGGTGTTAAACATTTCACAATCTAATCGTTTTGTGCGTTTGCAGATGGAGAAGCTGCATGTCGAGCCACATTCGTAGACCGGGGAGCTTTAGAGCGTCACATGGAAGCGAACCACCGAGTCATTCCACCCCGGCAGGTGATTGATGCTCCGCAGACGACTGCCTATGTCAATCAACACTCCGTTGAAGGTGAGAATCCACATTAAAATAACTTTTTCCCCTTGAAACTAATTACCTTTTTTATAATTATTTAACTAGGTACCTGAAGAAGAAGAATGAGACCGTGACAACTGGTGTACTATTGATTTAATTGCTAGGGGGGAGATTTTCGCTCCCCCTAAAACATAATGCTTCTTTAGGGTTGGCGCAGCTCAATATTGCAGCTACATCCTTAGCTGTGAACCCAGGTTCATCGATGTAGACACACAGTACAGAAGATTACATTCCCTGTTTCAAAATTGATATTTTGATTTAACAAACTTAACTTTGAAATGTGATTCTCGAGAGAGGGGAATTTGTATCTTTAGTTATCCTAATTTGTTTTTATTTTTATTTTCAGATGAAGGACCGGGTCCTGGCCGCCACACCTGCCATGAATGCGGTCGCCGGTTCCGTCGTGAAATACACCTGCGTCGACATGTGGATTCGGTACACAGCAGAGTCCGCAGGTTCATATGCGGCACATGCGGCGTCGAATTCAAGAGGGAAGACAACCTGCGTCGACACACCATGCAATTTCACGGCAATGGTCAAGAACGAAGATTCCCTTGCGCATACTGCGGTCAGGAGTTCAACCAGCTGTTCAACAAGGACCATCATGAGCGGTTCTCTTGCCCGATCATGAAGGACCTGATCCTGAACCAAGTGGCTATGATACAGGACGAACCCCAGCCAGGTCCGAGCGCGGAGCCACAACCCGGAACGAGCACACACCAACAACCCGATGATGTTGAGATGACTGGAGCAGGACAGTCAAGCCCCGTATTCTCACTCATTCAACGGGGTTTCCAAAACCGCCTCCTAACCTACCGTCTGCAGCGACCGATGGAGAATCTCGTCACAATCGGAGAAGTGATGGCGTTGTTGATTGTGAGCCTTACAGAGTTGCTTGAGATCACCTTGGCGAAACACCGCAGCATAAAGGTCAACTTGAAGCTGGAGTGTGAGTTCAAAAATGTGCACAACAACACCTGCCTGCGCAACTTCAAGACGAAGATGACTCCACTGACGGTGACCTCGGACCTGAACCATTACATTTCAACAGCTTTTGCGAAGCTTATCAGAGAGAAGGCTGAGTGTGATCATATCGGCTCCGGGTGGACATACCTTCGCGTTCGTGATTTGGAGGTCGGTATCAACGAGTACACTCCTCTAGGTGAAGATGGTCGAGCTTGGCTCCCACTGCCTACGTCTCTGGAGAACACCAAAGCAGTCGTCAACGTATCGAACACCGATGAGCGGTGTTTTATGTATGCAGTCCTGGGAAAGTTTGTTCAAGAGAACCCCGATAGACCGGCAATGTACACCGACGATATCATCGCCCGATACGATTGGACCGGCCTTCAATTCCCCGTTGCTCTGAAGAGTATCAAGGCGTTTGAGCGGACAAACAACATCAGCATCAACGTCTATGGTATTGATCGCACGTGCGTGGGTCAGAAACCTAACGGACAACCAAAGTACCAGAACACCGTCTTTCCCTTGAAGATTTGTAGGCAGGAGCGTGAAGACCATTGTGACATTTTGTACGTGACAACGGACGGTCATAGTCACTACGCCTACATCAAAGACCTTGGCCGACTGATCCGTCCCCAACTCACAGCGCGTGTAGACAGGATATTCATCTGTAAGCGGTGCTTCGCGCACTTTGACAACCGCCCGAACAAGCTCGGTCTGACGGGTGCTCAGCGTCTGGAGGAGCACAGGCGATACTGCTCCGCTTCAGCCCCTATTCGCATGGATACGCCGAGAAAGACTGAAATCAAATTCAGCCATCCAGAGTTCACCCGACGCGAGCGTTTCACCATCTACGCGGACTTTGAGTGTGCTCTACTGCCGACCGCGGAGATGGATGAACAAGTCGACGAGCCGCACGGAGGAGTAGCCACCCACATCCACATCCCATATGCCTTTGCGTACCAGATCATCGACTCGTACGGACTAGAAGAGTTTGAGCCTCGAGTCTACTTCGGGGATGATGCGTCAAAGACATTTATGGAGATGTTGAAAACTGATGTTGAGCGATTGTGGAACTTCCTGTACGAAGCAAGAAATCTGCGCCCTGTCCTGACCCCAGCGGAAACGATGCAGTACAACTCGACAGCGAATTGCTACCTCTGTGGATCGCCATTTTCAAGAGAAGATCCAAAGGTTCGTGATCACAACCACGCGCCGCCCTACGAGTTCCGTGGCGCTGCGCACAGATCATGTAACCTACGCTACAGGGAGCAGCGAGTAGTCAACTGCTACTTCCACAACCTCTCCAACTACGACGCTCACTTCATAGTGCGGGAGTTGGCGGTCGACCCTGGTGATGTTGAGGTGTTGGCTCACACGGAAGAGCGGTACATCGCTTTCACGAAGCGGTTCCTGTTCGACCGAGCAGCGGCACCGGTTGGGATGCCAGGGCGTGGAAAAAGACAGCCAGGATTCAGAGTCAGGTTCCTCGACACCTACAGGTTCCTGGCTTTGAGCCTCGCCAGCCTCGCAGCCGCACTTCCACCAGCTCAACTCTTGGAGACGAGGAAGAGATTCCCCGAAGACCACCTCTTCGATCTAGTCCGTAGGAAAGGCGTGTTCCCGTACAACTTTGTAACGTCGAACGCCGTTTTGGAAGATACTACGGAACTGCCTCTGCAGCGAGATTTCCACAACGACCTGACCCTGGAGGACATCACGGATGCAGACTACGAGCATGCTCGCAACGTGTGGGAAACCTTCGGTTGTAGGAACCTCAAGGACTACGCCGAGAAGTACCTGCGCTGTGACATTGCGCTGTTGACTGACGTCTTTGAACGCTTCAGGGACACGTCGATGGCTGAATACGAACTAGACCCTGCACACTACTACACCCTACCGTCATACGCCTGGGATGTCATGTTAAGGACCTGTCGAGTGGAGCTTGATACGATACAGGACTTTGATATGTACCTCTTCTTCGAGCAAGGCATCAGAGGAGGTATTTCCCAGGCGATCACCAGACACGCCAAGGCCAACCATGATGGATGTCGCCCTGAAGATCGACGACCTGAAGAGCCAACGAATCACCTGCTATACTTGGACGCCAACAACCTTTACGGTTGGGCCATGTCCCAGTGTCTTCCACAGGGGCACTTCCAATGGCTCAGCCGAGAGGAGATCTCGTCCCTGGATATTGCAGCGTTGGACCCCGAAGGACCCACGGGCTACGTATTGGAAGTTGACCTTCGCTACCCCGCCCACCTGCACGACCTTCACAAGGATCTCCCCTACTGCTGCGAGACCAAACGTCCGCCAGGAGGGAAATTCAAGAAGCTCGTTACGACTCTGGATGACAAGAAGAACTACATCTGTCATTACAGAATCCTGCAACAGGCGCTGGAAAACGGACTGGAGCTTGCGAACGTGCATCGCGTCATCTCGTTCCGTCAGTCTCGGTGGTTAGAGAGCTACATCCTAATGAACACCGAACTGAGGAAGAAGGCCACGACCAAGTTTGAACAAGACTTTTTCAAGCTTATGAACAATGCGGTCTTTGGCAAGACGATCGAGAATGTTCGCAAGCGAATGAACGCTAAACTGGTGTGTACGCCGGAGATGTTCAGGAAGTACGTGGCCAAGTCAAACTTCCTGGACCGAACCTACTTCAACGATGACGTCGCCATTGTACACATGTCGAAAGTCAATATCGTCCTGGACAAACCGCTCTACGTCGGAATGTGTGTCCTCGATCTGAGCAAGTGGCTCATGTACGACTTCCTTCGAAAGATGAAGAACCGCTACGGCGATCAACTGAAGGTTGACTACATGGACACTGACAGTTTCGTGTTCGACATCCAGACTGAAGATGTTTATAAGGACATGTTGGAGCATCTGGATGATTTTGACACCAGTGCGTACCCCCGAAACCATCCCTGCTACAGCCCCGTCAACTCAAAAGTCATCGGAAAGTTCAAGGATGAAGCGAACGGTCTTCCGCTGCTCGAGTACCTCGGTCTTCGCTCAAAACTTTATTTCATGGACATTGTCGAGTTCGAGGAGAGGACCGAAGATGACGAGTTGCAGGTCATGACAGTGAAGCGCGCCAAGGGAGTCGCTAGAGGTGTTGTAAAACACAATCTAACCTCTGACGACTATCGGGAATGCCTCTTCAACGGCGTGTTGAAGAGAACCATCAACACCAGGTTCCAGTCCCGAAACCACCGCGTCTTCACAGTTCAAGTCGACAAGCTATCCTTGAGCTGTAACGATGACAAACGCTACATCCTTCCGGACGGTGTAAATACACTGCCTTGGGGGCATGTTGACGTTCCACCTCAGCCCGAAGACATCCCTCAAGACGATGAAGAGGCGGAGGATGAGGAGCGTTGAGTGGTTGTGTCATATTACCAAAGACCCTGACTTGACTTGTAAATTTCCGATTTTGCTAAATCTAGTCATTAGTTTGTATCGAGTCTCGTAAAACTTAGAAATGTGCTCCTTTTTTTGTTCTAGTCGTTAGTTTGTGTCGAGTCTCGTTTTTGCTAGCCAAACACACATGTTTAGGAGCACATACTCGATGTAAAATATATATATATAAGGTGTGTAAATAAATAGCCAAATTGTTCGTATATACATTTGTCTTTTTTTTTCTCCCCTCACATAGTCTTAAGATACTAAAGTAAAAAAAAAATTATTCAGGAATATGTTAATTCATATAAACCAGGTTCAGATATGAATGTTACTTTACAATCATTGTATGATAGGTCTGTCCCAATTTTGGGCAGACCTATAATTGTACGTTAGGTCTACCCCAAAAGTGGGATAGACCTATGAGACCTCAGGTGGTTGACAACTGTTGTTCAATTGATTTAATTACCAGGGGGGAGATTTTCGCTCCCCCTAACACATAATGGCTTAGGGGGGAGATTTTCGCTCCCCCATACTACAGGAATTGTTGAAGACTAGAATGCACCTGCTAATGTCATTGTATGATTGATCTGCCCCACTGTGGGGTAAAGGAGACGAGGATGGTAAATAATAAGAATGTTTCTTTTTTTATTCTGAGTACACAACTAGTTTATTGATAAAAAACAAATGCAAAATTTCAAAACTCAATTGGTATACATTTGTGCAAAGAGTCTTCTGATCAGTGCATCGTTGTGGCCGACAGGAGAGTGTTCAAAGAGCTGCACAAAGTCCTTCATCTTCATGCCGTAGTGGGTGCGACAGTACAGGAATACAAGGCAGTATTGACCGCAGACCAGAGTGTTGTCACTTTGAAGGCGATGCTCGTTGTACAGGTAGCGACGAGCGTTGCGTCTCAGGAATCCTTGGTAGAATTGAAGATGTGGTGGTTGACCGTAGCTGTCAAAGAATTCAATTATTCCTCCTCCTTTGTTAAGGTAGAATGCGACCCAGTGAGTGCCGTCTTCATTGTGTGGATCAGTGTTCACAATCATAGCAGTAGATGGTGAAATATAATGGGGCAATTGATCCGCAGCATAGACACCAACATTCTGTACGGGCAGTTTAGCCATACACTTTTGTATCTCTAAGGTATTCATTCTACTGTGTCGACGCCACAGTCAGTAGTAGGAGTAGTAGTACTAGTAGCAAAACAAAAGCAGGAACTGGTATCACTCACACCATCGTCGGCGTAATCATCAGCGTCAGCGATATTTGTACTTAGATGTAACCAACTGCGTAATGTGATGCAATTGGCTAGAGCGCATCGTGTGTGAGCTGTTCTGTGGTGGCGACATCGCACTGCGTTTGTTGATAGTAGACTGTTGATTGACGATAGTGATCCGCAGCCAATATCGCTGATATCCATGACATTAGTAGTACAGTGATCCGTGATGAAATTGCATCGTATAAACTCTTTTTTCTCAGCACCTTTGACGTAGACAATCGGTCGTTTGGCGATACATGCGCGTAGCTTTTCCTCTAGCACATGATACCAGATATCACCTTGGCCCCATTCCAATCCGTGACAGTGTTTTGTGAGCCAATAGCTTTCACGCAGTTTCTCTTGTGATAGGAAATCTCGACTGAATGGTGGTTTGGCGATATGATGCATTAGCAGTGTTCCACTGACCAATTCCAAGACGCACACTTCCTTCAGAATGTAGTCATTTGCATTGTCCTTGAAACATTGAAAATCCACAATAATTGGAGATGCGGAATTTTTACGCGGTACTCTGCATAAACGATCCATCTTGTGCGAATGTTGGTTGTAGACTGAGGAGGAGGACGATGACACCACCGCCGACGATCTAACCGCCAAAGTCCACAGACACGTTGCGTTAGGCAACGATAGGTTAAGTCATGCTCTGTTAAGTTAGGTTTGTTGCTGATTATACACAAAAAAAAAATCTGTACCTTAATGTCGGCGCGCGCAATTTAAAAATGGTATAATCATAATGCGCACGCCGACATTAAGGTACAGATTTTTTTTTGTGTATAATCAGCAACAAACCTAACTTAACAGAGCATGACTTAACCTATCGTTGCCTAACGCAACGTGTCTGTGGACTTTGGCGGTTAGATCGTCGGCGGTGGTGTCATCGTCCTCCTCCTCAGTCTACAACCAACATTCGCACAAGATGGATCGTTTATGCAGAGTACCGCGTAAAAATTCCGCATCTCCAATTATTGTGGATTTTCAATGTTTCAAGGACAATGCAAATGACTACATTCTGAAGGAAGTGTGCGTCTTGGAATTGGTCAGTGGAACACTGCTAATGCATCATATCGCCAAACCACCATTCAGTCGAGATTTCCTATCACAAGAGAAACTGCGTGAAAGCTATTGGCTCACAAAACACTGTCACGGATTGGAATGGGGCCAAGGTGATATCTGGTATCATGTGCTAGAGGAAAAGTTACGCGCATGTATCGCCAAACGACCGATTGTCTACGTCAAAGGTGCTGAGAAAAAAGAGTTTGTACGATGCAATTTCATCACGGATCACTGTACTACTAATGTCATGGATATCAGCGATATTGGCTGCGGATCACTATCGTCAATCAACAGTCTACTATCAACAAACGCAGTGCGATGTCGCCACCACAGAACAGCTCACACACGATGCGCTCTAGCCAATTGCATCACATTACGCAGTTGGTTACATCTAAGTACAAATATCGCTGACGCTGATGATTACGCCGACGATGGTGTGAGTGATACCAGTTCCTGCTTTTGTTTTGCTACTAGTACTACTACTCCTACTACTGACTGTGGCGTCGACACAGTAGAATGAATACCTTAGAGATACAAAAGTGTATGGCTAAACTGCCCGTACAGAATGTTGGTGTCTATGCTGCGGATCAATTGCCCCATTATATTTCACCATCTACTGCTATGATTGTGAACACTGATCCACACAATGAAGACGGCACTCACTGGGTCGCATTCTACCTTAACAAAGGAGGAGGAATAATTGAATTCTTTGACAGCTACGGTCAACCACCACATCTTCAATTCTACCAAGGATTCCTGAGACGCAACGCTCGTCGCTACCTGTACAACGAGCATCGCCTTCAAAGTGACAACACTCTGGTCTGCGGTCAATACTGCCTTGTATTCCTGTACTGTCGCACCCACTACGGCATGAAGATGAAGGACTTTGTGCAGCTCTTTGAACACTCTCCTGTCGGCCACAACGATGCACTGATCAGAAGACTCTTTGCACAAATGTATACCAATTGAGTTTTGAAATTTTGCATTTGTTTTTTATCAATAAACTAGTTGTGTACTCAGAATAAAAAAAGAAACATTCTTATTATTTACCATCCTCGTCTCCTTTACCCCACAGTGGGGCAGATCAATCATACAATGACATTAGCAGGTGCATTCTAGTCTTCAACAATTCCTGTAGTATGGGGGAGCGAAAATCTCCCCCCTAAGCCATTATGTGTTAGGGGGAGCGAAAATCTCCCCCCTGGTAATTAAATCAATTGAACAACAGTTGTCAACCACCTGAGGTCTCATAGGTCTATCCCACTTTTGGGGTAGACCTAACGTACAATTATAGGTCTGCCCAAAATTGGGACAGACCTATCATACAATGATTGTAAAGTAACATTCATATCTGAACCTGGTTTATATGAATTAACATATTCCTGAATAATTTTTTTTTTACTTTAGTATCTTAAGACTATGTGAGGGGAGAAAAAAAAAGACAAATGTATATACGAACAATTTGGCTATTTATTTACACACCTTATATATATATATTTTACATCGAGTATGTGCTCCTAAACATGTGTGTTTGGCTAGCAAAAACGAGACTCGACACAAACTAACGACTAGAACAAAAAAAGGAGCACATTTCTAAGTTTTACGAGACTCGATACAAACTAATGACTAGATTTAGCAAAATCGGAAATTTACAAGTCAAGTCAGGGTCATTGGTAATATGACACAACCACTCAACGCTCCTCATCCTCCGCCTCTTCATCGTCTTGAGGGATGTCTTCGGGCTGAGGTGGAACGTCAACATGCCCCCAAGGCAGTGTATTTACACCGTCCGGAAGGATGTAGCGTTTGTCATCGTTACAGCTCAAGGATAGCTTGTCGACTTGAACTGTGAAGACGCGGTGGTTTCGGGACTGGAACCTGGTGTTGATGGTTCTCTTCAACACGCCGTTGAAGAGGCATTCCCGATAGTCGTCAGAGGTTAGATTGTGTTTTACAACACCTCTAGCGACTCCCTTGGCGCGCTTCACTGTCATGACCTGCAACTCGTCATCTTCGGTCCTCTCCTCGAACTCGACAATGTCCATGAAATAAAGTTTTGAGCGAAGACCGAGGTACTCGAGCAGCGGAAGACCGTTCGCTTCATCCTTGAACTTTCCGATGACTTTTGAGTTGACGGGGCTGTAGCAGGGATGGTTTCGGGGGTACGCACTGGTGTCAAAATCATCCAGATGCTCCAACATGTCCTTATAAACATCTTCAGTCTGGATGTCGAACACGAAACTGTCAGTGTCCATGTAGTCAACCTTCAGTTGATCGCCGTAGCGGTTCTTCATCTTTCGAAGGAAGTCGTACATGAGCCACTTGCTCAGATCGAGGACACACATTCCGACGTAGAGCGGTTTGTCCAGGACGATATTGACTTTCGACATGTGTACAATGGCGACGTCATCGTTGAAGTAGGTTCGGTCCAGGAAGTTTGACTTGGCCACGTACTTCCTGAACATCTCCGGCGTACACACCAGTTTAGCGTTCATTCGCTTGCGAACATTCTCGATCGTCTTGCCAAAGACCGCATTGTTCATAAGCTTGAAAAAGTCTTGTTCAAACTTGGTCGTGGCCTTCTTCCTCAGTTCGGTGTTCATTAGGATGTAGCTCTCTAACCACCGAGACTGACGGAACGAGATGACGCGATGCACGTTCGCAAGCTCCAGTCCGTTTTCCAGCGCCTGTTGCAGGATTCTGTAATGACAGATGTAGTTCTTCTTGTCATCCAGAGTCGTAACGAGCTTCTTGAATTTCCCTCCTGGCGGACGTTTGGTCTCGCAGCAGTAGGGGAGATCCTTGTGAAGGTCGTGCAGGTGGGCGGGGTAGCGAAGGTCAACTTCCAATACGTAGCCCGTGGGTCCTTCGGGGTCCAACGCTGCAATATCCAGGGACGAGATCTCCTCTCGGCTGAGCCATTGGAAGTGCCCCTGTGGAAGACACTGGGACATGGCCCAACCGTAAAGGTTGTTGGCGTCCAAGTATAGCAGGTGATTCGTTGGCTCTTCAGGTCGTCGATCTTCAGGGCGACATCCATCATGGTTGGCCTTGGCGTGTCTGGTGATCGCCTGGGAAATACCTCCTCTGATGCCTTGCTCGAAGAAGAGGTACATATCAAAGTCCTGTATCGTATCAAGCTCCACTCGACAGGTCCTTAACATGACATCCCAGGCGTATGACGGTAGGGTGTAGTAGTGTGCAGGGTCTAGTTCGTATTCAGCCATCGACGTGTCCCTGAAGCGTTCAAAGACGTCAGTCAACAGCGCAATGTCACAGCGCAGGTACTTCTCGGCGTAGTCCTTGAGGTTCCTACAACCGAAGGTTTCCCACACGTTGCGAGCATGCTCGTAGTCTGCATCCGTGATGTCCTCCAGGGTCAGGTCGTTGTGGAAATCTCGCTGCAGAGGCAGTTCCGTAGTATCTTCCAAAACGGCGTTCGACGTTACAAAGTTGTACGGGAACACGCCTTTCCTACGGACTAGATCGAAGAGGTGGTCTTCGGGGAATCTCTTCCTCGTCTCCAAGAGTTGAGCTGGTGGAAGTGCGGCTGCGAGGCTGGCGAGGCTCAAAGCCAGGAACCTGTAGGTGTCGAGGAACCTGACTCTGAATCCTGGCTGTCTTTTTCCACGCCCTGGCATCCCAACCGGTGCCGCTGCTCGGTCGAACAGGAACCGCTTCGTGAAAGCGATGTACCGCTCTTCCGTGTGAGCCAACACCTCAACATCACCAGGGTCGACCGCCAACTCCCGCACTATGAAGTGAGCGTCGTAGTTGGAGAGGTTGTGGAAGTAGCAGTTGACTACTCGCTGCTCCCTGTAGCGTAGGTTACATGATCTGTGCGCAGCGCCACGGAACTCGTAGGGCGGCGCGTGGTTGTGATCACGAACCTTTGGATCTTCTCTTGAAAATGGCGATCCACAGAGGTAGCAATTCGCTGTCGAGTTGTACTGCATCGTTTCCGCTGGGGTCAGGACAGGGCGCAGATTTCTTGCTTCGTACAGGAAGTTCCACAATCGCTCAACATCAGTTTTCAACATCTCCATAAATGTCTTTGACGCATCATCCCCGAAGTAGACTCGAGGCTCAAACTCTTCAAGTCCGTACGAGTCGATGATCTGGTACGCAAAGGCATATGGGATGTGGATGTGGGTGGCTACTCCTCCGTGCGGCTCGTCGACTTGTTCATCCATCTCCGCGGTCGGCAGTAGAGCACACTCAAAGTCCGCGTAGATGGTGAAACGCTCGCGTCGGGTGAACTCTGGATGGCTGAATTTGATTTCAGTCTTTCTCGGCGTATCCATGCGAATAGGGGCTGAAGCGGAGCAGTATCGCCTGTGCTCCTCCAGACGCTGAGCACCCGTCAGACCGAGCTTGTTCGGGCGGTTGTCAAAGTGCGCGAAGCACCGCTTACAGATGAATATCCTGTCTACACGCGCTGTGAGTTGGGGACGGATCAGTCGGCCAAGGTCTTTGATGTAGGCGTAGTGACTATGACCGTCCGTTGTCACGTACAAAATGTCACAATGGTCTTCACGCTCCTGCCTACAAATCTTCAAGGGAAAGACGGTGTTCTGGTACTTTGGTTGTCCGTTAGGTTTCTGACCCACGCACGTGCGATCAATACCATAGACGTTGATGCTGATGTTGTTTGTCCGCTCAAACGCCTTGATACTCTTCAGAGCAACGGGGAATTGAAGGCCGGTCCAATCGTATCGGGCGATGATATCGTCGGTGTACATTGCCGGTCTATCGGGGTTCTCTTGAACAAACTTTCCCAGGACTGCATACATAAAACACCGCTCATCGGTGTTCGATACGTTGACGACTGCTTTGGTGTTCTCCAGAGACGTAGGCAGTGGGAGCCAAGCTCGACCATCTTCACCTAGAGGAGTGTACTCGTTGATACCGACCTCCAAATCACGAACGCGAAGGTATGTCCACCCGGAGCCGATATGATCACACTCAGCCTTCTCTCTGATAAGCTTCGCAAAAGCTGTTGAAATGTAATGGTTCAGGTCCGAGGTCACCGTCAGTGGAGTCATCTTCGTCTTGAAGTTGCGCAGGCAGGTGTTGTTGTGCACATTTTTGAACTCACACTCCAGCTTCAAGTTGACCTTTATGCTGCGGTGTTTCGCCAAGGTGATCTCAAGCAACTCTGTAAGGCTCACAATCAACAACGCCATCACTTCTCCGATTGTGACGAGATTCTCCATCGGTCGCTGCAGACGGTAGGTTAGGAGGCGGTTTTGGAAACCCCGTTGAATGAGTGAGAATACGGGGCTTGACTGTCCTGCTCCAGTCATCTCAACATCATCGGGTTGTTGGTGTGTGCTCGTTCCGGGTTGTGGCTCCGCGCTCGGACCTGGCTGGGGTTCGTCCTGTATCATAGCCACTTGGTTCAGGATCAGGTCCTTCATGATCGGGCAAGAGAACCGCTCATGATGGTCCTTGTTGAACAGCTGGTTGAACTCCTGACCGCAGTATGCGCAAGGGAATCTTCGTTCTTGACCATTGCCGTGAAATTGCATGGTGTGTCGACGCAGGTTGTCTTCCCTCTTGAATTCGACGCCGCATGTGCCGCATATGAACCTGCGGACTCTGCTGTGTACCGAATCCACATGTCGACGCAGGTGTATTTCACGACGGAACCGGCGACCGCATTCATGGCAGGTGTGGCGGCCAGGACCCGGTCCTTCATCTGAAAATAAAAATAAAAACAAATTAGGATAACTAAAGATACAAATTCCCCTCTCTCGAGAATCACATTTCAAAGTTAAGTTTGTTAAAACAAAATATCAATTTTGAAACAGGGAATGTAATCTTCTGTACTGTGTGTCTACATCGATGAACCTGGGTTCACAGCTAAGGATGTAGCTGCAATATTGAGCTGCGCCAACCCTAAAGAAGCATTATGTTTTAGGGGGAGCGAAAATCTCCCCCCTAGCAATTAAATCAATAGTACACCAGTTGTCACGGTCTCATTCTTCTTCTTCAGGTACCTAGTTAAATAATTATAAAAAAGGTAATTAGTTTCAAGGGGAAAAAGTTATTTTAATGTGGATTCTCACCTTCAACGGAGTGTTGATTGACATAGGCAGTCGTCTGCGGAGCATCAATCACCTGCCGGGGTGGAATGACTCGGTGGTTCGCTTCCATGTGACGCTCTAAAGCTCCCCGGTCTACGAATGTTGCTCGACATGCAGCTTCTCCATCTGCAAACGCACAAAACGATTAGATTGTGAAATGTTTAACACCTACCTTTTTTTTTTTTAAAGTATGTAATGTGGTACTCTGATGACTTGACTTGATGGGGCGAGCAATAACATAAGTTATTAAAATTAAATTATATTGATATAGTCATGTAATTTTAAATTTAAAAAACAAAGAGTTCTCTATTCGCGATAAATAGTTAAAGCCGATAAATAAGAATAATTGTATCACTCTGCGGTTATATTGCATAGCGTATTCCTATATTACTAACATTTAGGTCTGATTAAAACAATAATGCAACGCAAAAAACGTACCTTGCTGCGTTGGTGTTGGTGGTGGTAGTTGTGGTCTCAAGCCGTGGAATCTGATGTGGTGTTTCACCAAATTGTTTCTACGCACGAAAATACAACCACAAATGGTACAAACGTGTGTGGCGTTCATCTTTAATATGGATTATAAGTTTTGATAATCACAAACAATACAGCACAACACGTACGTTTTAAATAGTTCAAAGGTGCTTTACGCAAATCGCAAATGATGACAATCAACAACTAACACAAATCGCGTAGAACGGAACAGGATCGGACTAACACGTCTTCACGCACTGAACTCTCGAACTGAACTGAAGGAGGGCTGGTGATGTGGGTGACTCTCCCCACTAATGGATTTCGGAGAAGGTCGGGGCAAAGACTCTCAACCGCTGTCTTGGGTACAGCACAACACGTACGTTTTAAATAGTTCAAAGGTGCTTTACGCAAATCGCAAATGATGACAATCAACAACTAACACAAATCGCGTAGAACGGAACAGGATCGGACTAACACGTCTTCACGCACTGAACTCTCGAACTGAACTGAAGGAGGGCTGGTGATGTGGGTGACTCTCCCCACTAATGGATTTCGGAGAATGTCGGGGCAAAAACTCTCAACCGCTGTCTTGGGTAAAGACCACCCTGCTCTAATGGAACTCGATATGAGCGGTCTACTATGGGTTCCTAGAAGGGTCAGCCGTCTTCCCATCGAGGTATCAAATTACAGCATCCGCATTCCCAGACAGGTCTCGACTTGTCGGTTTTTTGTGTGAACACCTGCACCCTCCAGTCGAGGTATCAAATTACAACATCCGCATTCCCAGACAGTAGACTGGACGCGACGGTTATTTGTGCGAACAGCTGCCTCGGTGCAGAGTACTTGAAGGGGGGTGTATCGATACACCTCCCTTTGCAGTATATGTTCAAAGCATTGCAATTATATTCTCCTTAAAATTTGCATTCACTGGTAGTTCAATTGACCGCAAGCGCTGATGGGCTAGCTCTGTTGGTTGTAGCGTTACCCTGATCAACTCTTGTATTAATTATCCAAAGTATGTCATGTGGGTACTGAGAATACTCGGCTTGACGAGGAGAATCCAAAAATGCAAAAAAAAAAAGGTCAAAAGTGTGGTGCGGGCCCCTTTTTTGTAAACATCATCCAAAGTGTACGATGTGGGTACTCAAATGACTCGGCTCGACTAGACGAATAAGAATCTGCAATCAGAATTCAAATCCGACCTATGGTAACCAATATAGCCCGCCCCCCCCTACATCGTCCAAATGTACATTGTGGGTATGCAAATTTCTCGGCTTGACTAGACGAACAAGAATCTGCAATCAGAATTCAAATCCGACTTATGGTAACCGAGATAGCCCCCCCCCTACATCGTCCAAATGTACCTTGTGGGTATGCAAATTTCTCGGCTCGATTAGACGAACAAGAATCTGCAATCAGAATTCAAATCCGACTTATGGTAACCGAGATAGCCCCCCCCCCCAACATCGTCCAAATGTACCTTGTGGGTATGCAAATTTCTCGGCTCGATTAGACGAACAAGAATCTGCAATCAGAATTCAAATCCGACTTATGGTAACCGAGTTAGCCCCCCCCCCCTACATCGTCCAAATGTACGTTGTGGGTACTCAAATTTCTCGGCTCGATTAGACGAACACGAATCTGCAATCAGAAATCTGATCCGAGGTTAGGTTAGGTTACGTTACGTTAGGTTAGGTTAGGTTAGGTTAGGTTAGGTTAGGTTAGGTTAGGTTAGGTTAGGTTAGGTTAGGTTAGGTTAGGTTAGGTTAGGTTAGGTTAGGTTAGGTTAGGTTAGGTTAGGTTAGGTTAGGTTAGTATTCGCGAAAAAAAAAAATTCGCAAAAAAAAAATTCGCAAAAAAAATTCGCAAAAAAAAAAATTCGCAAAGTGTCACAGACGAGACCTCGGGGGGGGGGGGGTCAGGGGGGGGGGTGTCCCTCCTGTCCCTCCTGAGCCAGAACACTCCATTCTACCCTACTCTGGTAGACTTTGTCTGTGGTGGGCCAGTCTGAAAAGTGGTTGCTTTTGCCCGGCCTGGCCACGACAAACCCTACCACCTAAGAATGCAGACTTGAATGTGGCAGGATTTATGGGACATTACAATTTGGGAGCCTTACCTTGAAGGGAGAAAACAGAGGACAGTCTAAGCTTCTCGTTACTGCTTAGAGTGGGTTAAAATCAATTTTAGGGTTCCACACGGTTCCATTTTTGGGACTACACTTTTTCTCATATATGTAATTATTTTCCTGCACATGTCCCCAAAAGCTTCATACTTTTGATGATGGCACTAGTGTAATAATCAATGAGAATATGTTTTCAACATTGGAAAAAACAACCAAGACTCTACTGAATGATTTGAAAATTTTGTTTGAAGTTATTGGGCTACTTCTAAATGAAAATAAAACTATGCATTTTTAAAGAATAAGCTATGAATTAAATACAAGTGAACTCAACGTTGCCGATAATCGTATTGTATTTACTGGAATAAATTTGGACAAAATCTTGAATTTGTAATATGACTTTATTTTTTTAGTAAATAAATTGAGTTTGTTTGGGTTTGAAGTTACAATTCATCAAGATTCAGAATCACTTAAAACATTAAAAATCGTCTATTTTGCCTTCTTAAATATGGACTCATGGGGTAACCCAGCAGCAGATTTTCATAAAGTTTTCAAAGCCCCAAAAAGCATAATAGAGTTGTGTTGGGGGAACATTTTAGAACTAGCTGTCGCCCTATTTTTACTGAGGAATTGATTATGATGCTTTTGAAAAGCATGCACATTAATGAAATTCAAGTTTTTAAACATTTAAATGACAACTTTGTTACAGTTTAAAGCCCAAAACTCTTACGATACCCGCAATATTAATCTTTTCAACTACCCGATTGAAAATCTGACCCTATTTAAGAAAGTCCACTTTATATGAGTATTCAACATATAAATCTATAACGAGTTCGCACGCAGCACGCTGACGTGAGGGAAGTGAATTTCCACATAAAAACTGTTAAAACTAAAAATCAGGGTAAAAACAAACATTTATTCCAATTTTTATTGAAATCAGAAAACATTGATTTTTTGGCTGTTCTGATGCTCCTGGTTTCATTTACCTGTAAAGCTGGGAATAAAATTTTGCGCATTATAATGTTAGGAGAAGATCCAGACAGGCTTGAAAGTAGGCGTGAGTTGCTGGGGATGATAAAAGTACTCTAACAAATGAATAACAGGCTTTTCTAGTCTAAAACCCCCATAAGACAACGTACTGTGTTTAGTCGAAACACATTTTCTTTAATAACTCGGTAATTATGTATGCTAGAATGACGAGAGAGGGCTTACAACTTTCGCCTCACTAATTCCCATCTTTTCATATGCATTAATTTTACATCTGGGGCTTTTCTGACCCTTTTTGGGCCCAAAAACTCGAAATTTTAAAGATTAATCCCAAAAAAGGGCTTTAGAGTTTTCCGATTGTTTTGCCCAACGAACTTGTCCAACTGATTACAGAAAGGAACGTCCCTACCAAATTTGAAGTAAATCTGACAAAAAATGCGACCGCTAGAGTGCAAACACACACACACACATATATATACATAAAACATTTTGAACGACCCCCCAAAACGTGTTCAGGGGGTCACGTTAGGAACTTCTATGGTGGTCCCGGGCTTAAGTTTCACCGTGCGGGTCATGCTAATAGTTCACTTTCCAAAGGAAATTCACTAATAAAATACAAAATTCCTTTAAACCATTAAAATTCTATATATCAAAGAAGTGTATTAAAGATATTTTGATCAATACGTCTTTTTATACAGTTGATGCATTTGTTAAAGATAACAGCCGTCAAACCTCTGAACAGGCCTTTCACATGCATGACATTTTGTTCCCGAGTATATTTTAAATATTAACTTATATAAATGTAGTTGAGCCAAGGATATAGACAATTTTAAATTGGACGATGCAGCTGTTTTATATTACGGTTTGTAGTATTCACTAAGATTTAGTATGTGCAAATAAAGTTTATGACTTCATATCTAAATTCTTAATTTATATTTGACATTTGAAAGGCTGAGTTCTATTTAGTTCTAAAATACAATAACGCCATCGTAAATTCCACATTTGGATAAGCCTTTACTCATACAAAACAAGAAAGGTCAAGCTAATATACTTATACAATAAATAAAATTAATTTTACGACGCAAAGACCGACCTGGATTTTGAACGTAAACGTCACAGATATCTGTGACTTTAACACCTTTAAACTATCACGCTAGGAATAATTAGCGGAGTAATTAATGTGTTTACACAATAGTCACTGGGAGAGAAGGAGAGACCGCGAAAGTTTCTGGTCGAGAACTATATATAAGGTCACTCCCGCAGTCCCGCACTCCCGCAGTCCCGCACCCGCCGCTTGTAAATGGAAATTAGAAGTGATCAGTAGTGGAATGCGACTCGGATCAAATCAATCAGACCGGCCTGTGGTGCCGTGTATTGTACAATGTGATGTGGTCGGTATATCAGGTAGGCATGCGCTACCTACCACGCGCCGGTCTATCCACTAGCTCACTGGTTGTATATGGTATATGGTGTATGGTGTATGGAACTGCTACGCAACCAGTTCTGCTGTGTTTACAATGAGGCGTACAATTCAATATTTATATTTGAACGGATGACTCATCAGAGGTGAAGGGAACGTCACACTGGTTGACAAATGAATATCTGTGACAAAGAAAAACAATTTATGACATTCAGTCCAACTAAGGATGGTTTGATATTTGTCATTACCTGAGTCTTTGGACTTGTTAAAAGCAATCTGTTATAATAAGTAATTTTTGATTTCTGAAGTAATTTTATTGTTGAATTCCCAACCGCGTTGGATCGTGTGTTGGCCTCTTCAGTCTAAAATTGTTTATTAATCCAGAATCTGCATACTGTACTTTGATGTTTATTTTCGTAGTGTAATTGAGGGGACGCGTCATTTTGACACGTTATCACCTAAAATTGTAAACATGTTTGGTAAAATGTGGAAAAATTGTCAAAGGTGCTTGTGAATTAATTTAGTCAAAAACGTTCTTGGGAAGGCTGTATAATGGCTTTAATAGGGGACATGGTAGGGAACGTCATAGCAAAGGATATTTAACCACACCATAATGGGTTTTGTATGAAGCAAATATTCTTCTTGATTTGAGTGTTGTTATGAATGAACCAACACACGAAGGAAATTACAAGGTATGTGAAGCTGGCAGCGCCCATATTGAAAATAAACGTGAAAATAACCTAAATCGTTTGTTTATCGTTTGAAACGATTTAGGTTATTTTCACGTTTATTTTCAAAATGGGTGCTGCCAGCTTCGCATACCTGAAATTACAAATTGCTCTTACACAGTAATTGGAGGTGGTGTATTCCGCACCTTCCACACAAACAGGTTCTTATTTGTATCAAACCGGGTCCCCGAATCTGAATCAGAATCACGGCCGGATGTCCCACATGAATGGCGGACACTTGAGCACTTGTCCCCGCAGGTGCCGGAAACGCTGCACCGGAAGAGGGGATCATCCTCAGTGTGTCACTATCACCAATCACAGCTGCTGTACTCCCCCCACGTGTTATCACTGGTATCACTACCCTCGCCGCCACGACTTCCAGGTTAGAGGTGACCATCAGTTATGCCAGCATGTGTTCTGTATTAATTACCCTCGAGCTATCTGCTGTGAGTGACACCCTTTCATTATCCCTTCCTCCTTCCTGCCCTTCGTATGTATTGAAAATCTCATACAAAGCTTATTTTTAGGCTTCATGGTGGAGCAGTTTATTTGATGCACTTGTTTTATATAGTGGAATTACTTATTGACTGTTATTGATTTGGAAGCTGTTGCTCTGTCAAAAAACATGTCTCTCACGAGACCTTCGCCTAAATTCCTAATCGACAACAGCGAGTCTTCGTTGGTTTCACCCTCTTCCTATCTGCTCGACACGGAACAATACCCATCATTGGGATTAGTTTAATATCATACAAAAGTAAAACACCTGGCTCAATTTAGTGGCTCTTACAGAACCCGTATTTTAAGAAGAAAAGGAAAATCTATGTAAATTTTTGACATTAATAATTTTAAACAACATAAATAATATATTAAAATATGTATCTCATTTATAAATCATAACGTAATGTAATTCATGTATACTTCAAAAGAAAGAAGTAATTATATTAGTTTATAATTATTATAAAATATTTATTAGTTATTTTCGCTCTCCTTGTGTCAATAAACTGAAAGAGATCAGTTGCCTGAGGTGCAAACCAATGACAACAGAATTCATCTTCAAAGCTTGCTTGTTTGCCTGATCGCCCGTTCCAGGCGTGTAATTAAACGGTCCGCCAGATATGATAGTATTTGTATTTCATGTGTACAGACATATTATACGTAATATGCTAGCTCCAGTTCCCGGATTTTCTCGGATTGTAATTTATTTATTCTTCTCTAGGTGCTTCTTTTCAAAGGGATTAGGAGGAATTTTAACCTAATTTTAAGCTACGTGTGCTGTGTTTTCTGGTGAAACCGTCGAACTCTTTCTAATAATTATTACATTTTTTGCTTACGATCTGATTAGCTATGACATTGGAACTTTAAAGGACTTTTGAAACGGCAGTAAACCAATTTTCATATAAACATCAGCTAAACTACTATGAAGCACTACTTTGTGCATGAAGAATAGAAAGCACCTTTGTATCATTTGAAAAGTTAAAATATGTCTTCCTTAAAATGTCGTATGTCCTAAATTAAATTGACCAGTCATTTAATTGGACATGACCTCATTGGGCATGCTGCATGATCGAGGCCAATCTATGGTACTCTAAGAAGTAAAATAATTTATCAAACTAATTTTGAGATGGTTGAGAAACAAACAAGCACATAATCATGTACAGCTAAGTGTTTTGACCTTTGACAGAGTTTAACAATGATTATCATTGGCCGGTAAGTAGTGACTTGTAAACTACTTGAATGTAATTTGTACTTCTTTTGATGACCATCAAAAACCCCTTTCACCAAGGATTCTCTTCGATTTGAACATACAAAAGCTTGAAAATATACAGGTATTTTGCTGTGTTTGTTTTACAGATGTCCTCTCTGTGGTTGTTTTCAATTTGATTGCCATTCAATTATAGATTTATGACACTCTCCTGAAATAAGTCAATTAGATAAATTAAGTTCGGAAAATCCATCGGTCATTGTAAACCTAAATGAAAACCTGGGAACTATTCAAAGACAATGAGTAATACACAAACGTACATCTATAACGTTCCCTTTCAATTAAACAGTATCGGCCAGCTATTGCGGCCGCACTAAACTCCCGCCCGGGGCCCCGGCAGATTGGCGAGGGGCGGACAATAATCAAAAGCGGCCGCTTACGCAAATGGGGGACGGTTCACCGGGCATTCAGGCTGTCCAATTTGCAGCTACCGAAAGATTAGGGGCCGCGGAGTGATGGTTATTTTATTGACGCCCGACGGCGACGACGCGATGGCCCGCTGCTTCTGTTGCTCAACGCGGACTTGGGATTAGAGAGGAGCTTGAGAAGTAGGAAAACTCTCGGTTACAGTGTAAACAGCCTAGAGCAAGTCATTTACCATATTACCTTTGAAAGGAGGAACGTCTATTTGAGAGTTAAAACATTGTTGAGAGACGACAAATTTAAATACGAAAAACTGTGGTTCCTTTGAGATTGAAATTAAAAAAAGTAAATCCGGGTTCCTCTAGATGTTTTCTTTTAAAGGGGACTTCAACTGTTATGAAATACCACAATGTCAAGTAATCCGTGCCTTTTAAATCTAATTTCAATTTTCAATTTTGCCAGGTAATCTGGTCCTTTACGATACGATATTCCACTGTATAACTATTAAAACAGGAACAAGACATTTGCCAGAAATTAACACCGATTTAACGATTTTGTTAATGGTGTATGGTTTAAGGCCAACTAGCTTAAAGGTTTGACGTTTAGAATTAGTCAATGACTAAAATATCACGTGAGTATGATGCAACCAACCATGATGCGCAATCTTATAGATTTAGCACTTACAAAAACCAAACTAACGAACACAAACTCAATCAAAGAATACAGTATTTTCAAACTAGAACACACACAAAAAATATCCCATATACTACAATCCTAATTGTGTCCTTTATAGGTCACAAGTGTATTAAAGAACCAACATCTGTGTACCCTAATTGGTACATGCGTGAGTAATTATTTGTGTGTACCGGAATTGGTTCGCATATATTTCCAGCGTGCACCAATTTTACTACTAATGTTATGAGTTGTAATGGTAAATCATTAAAGGAAGTTACCTTTCCATCAGCGGAAAATCAGTAATACAATGTTGAAGTTCTTGCAATTAACAACAATGTAACACGAAATTACAAATGCGGATTACACTAATGGCCAAACTGGTACTATGGTTTGCCGTTATTTCGCGTGCTACACAAATCACACAGAGTAAGGACTAATCTGCAAAGAGAAAGTCTCCATATGACCTACCGTGTAGGTGTGTCGCAAGTGGTCATATAGTGCGGGTCAGAGGGTCTTCGCGTTGGGAAACTTGACGAATGGATCTGGAGCATTGACCAGCCCAGCGGCACACATCGCCGCCTGGCGCGCACACCGCAGCTAACGATACATTTTCTGCTATTATAATCTTGTTTGTTTTAATTTAGAGGGGGCTCCAATCCTATGCGTCTTCCAACAACTCCCATAAGACCGTTAACTGTCAAAGTCCATCCCAACAACTCCCATAAGACCAGTGTTAACTGTCAAAGTCCATCCCAACAAATCCCATAAGACCAGTGTTAACTGTCAAAGTCCATCCCAACAACTCCCATAAGACCAGTGTTAACTGTCAAAGTCCATCCCAACAACTCCCATAAGACCAGTGTTAACTGTCAAAGTCCATCCCAACAACTCCCATAAGACCAGTGTTAACTGTCAAAGTCCATCCCAACAACTCCCATAAGACCAGTGTTAACTGTCAAAGTCCATCCCAACAACTCCCATAAGACCAGTGTTAACTGTCAAAGTCCATCCCAACAACTCCCATAAGACCAGTGGTAACTGTCAAAGTCCATCCCTCTTCAACGGATTACACGGTAATCATTTATGGATCAGTTTAAAGAGCAAAACAATACCAAGTGATTTCAGTGAATAAAATTTCGATATCACAAAAATACTTCTATAAAAATCGTAAATATGATTATTACAAGTCTGCTTCCGGAAATCGCTAGGTATTTTTATCTCTTGAAAATGAGTCATAAATTAACGAGTCTTCATCACCGGAAGTTGCTAGACGCTATGTTGAAGTTTTGCTCCATAAGGCCAATGTTAAATTTGTGCCTCCATTACTCCTCACCTGATCGCCACATACAATTCATTTTGGTGTCAAATTAAATGTTTCGCCGTCCTCTAGAGAAAAACAATATCGAATTTTTTAATTTGGGAACCATAGTTGCATAGTAAATAATTTAATTTTGAACTGAAACCCTGTACATGTTCTCATTAATTTGTAACAAAATCCAAATTCGACTATTGTATTTCCCTAGAGGACGACGAAACCTTTAATTTGACACCAAAATTAATTGTTTGTGACGATCAGGTGAGGAGTAATGGAGGCACAAAGTTAACATTGGCCTTATGGAGCAAAACACCAAGATGGCGTCCGGCAACTTCCGGTGATGAAGACTCTTAAGGAGCGATTGGGCTTTAAATTTAACAATTACCTTATGAAGGTTGCAGGTGGAACCCAAATAGTTTTGTGACCAAAGTGTCCTCTTAAGACATTTTCAAAGATCAACCGTTACTTTAAAATTAGACATAATTTCAAATGGCTTATCGCCATAGTTATGAATGCTTATGATCCAGGTGATTACGCCCGTTATGCAACAGAAGCCGCAATTCATGATATTATGTCTGCTAAACAAACTTATTGAGAAATGATGCAAGCTTAATTTGATTCTCTACATTTTAAATCCTCAATTTGGTTTGGGTGATTATATTTTTACTATTTATATATACTTTTCTTAAAAAGTTTAAAAAGTTTCGCAAGGTCGCAAGATCATCAATCCCAATTTGAGTTTCATATTGAAAGTAACATAGTGAGCTACTTACACTTACCCCTGAAAGTAAAAACTAAAACAGTCTTTCGTTAATGCAGCTCCTCATTCCATCCAAGAAAGTTACAGCAAATTAATTCAAAATATGTTAATATGTTAAGAGGGGTGGGAATTACAGCCTGAGTTTAATATACATTTTTATTACATACTTCCAGATATTTTATTAATAAAATATGCAAGAACTGAAGACATTACAAATTCTAAGACAAACTTCAACCCTCCCTTATAATTATTGTTTAAAACACCCATATTCCGTAACAGGCAAATGTCACAGCCTTGAAAGTTGCAAATAATCTATAAGCTAGTTCCTCATTGCTTTGTCGATGTATGGAGATAATCAATAACCAGCATTTAACACGACCATGCCGACCGCCCACGTGACACTGTAACTGTAACTGTCTGTGTAATCTGCGTGATACATTGGCCTGCAGTCGTCAATGGTAATTACTGTGCCGCCTTCTGTTACCTTCTGCGCATGCGTTGTGCGGTCAACAGCTCGACGGCTGGTTATTTGTTACCATTATAAGCCATTTGTTGCCGTTATAAGCGGGGAAACTGCTCTGAACAAATCTGGATGAGTTGCTCAGTTACATTTTGGGATCGGGGTACTCTGTATGAAAGACACCATTTTATTTACAAGGTTGAAATTTCTACAGTTTAAAGAGTGTGGGGTTTACGGTGATTTCTTTAATATAAGTGTCTGGAACTGTTTTAGGTATATTAGTTAAGCAAAAGCTAAACAATCTTTCAGAGTAAAAAGCTAAGCGATAATTATTGTCTATGGTCGATGTTCTTATTTAAGTCCTCTTAGGCTTAACTGATATACCTAGTTTAAGATTTTATTTCAGTTCTTTGATCTTTGGAGGATTTTAAAAGAAAAGCAATCGTTTGATACTGTGGTAAAACAACGGCGTTTCGTTCAACTGTCTTATTCCATTATTCACTTCAATATTTATTTTATGTAATTTTATTTATAGTCATGAGTGCTTATCTGCATTTCAAGCCAGAGGGTTTAAAGCCATGTAACATTTCTTGTTTCTATACTTACTTCTCCCATAAGGCCAATTTTAACTTTCAAAACCCGTCCTCCTCGATCGTTGGTTGATTCCTGGGCCGTTTTAAAAAGTAAAAAATAAAATACCCCCGTCGCAGCAAACCTGCATACTCAGCGAATTTCCAATGGAGATATAAATGTCTTAATACTACATAAAGCCACTTACCAAGTTTCATAAAAATATATTCACAACTAAGCGATATATACAATTTTAATTATTCTCCATAAGAATAACATTGGGGCTGAGTACGCAGGTTTGCTGCAAAAAGGAACACAAAAAATGGGTTTTTATGCTAATATCAATATAACTCAACTAGGTGAAGTCGTATACCAGTTTTTATTCATTTATGTTCATAATTAAGGGAGACAGAGCATTTAATTATTATCCATAAGAATAACATGGGGGCTGAGTACGCAGGTTTGCTGCTACGGGAGAATTATGCAAAAACAATTTTTTTGAGCAAATATCAATAGACTTCAATGAGATGAAGCTATATACCAAGTTTCGTCAGTATACGTTCATAAATAAGCGAGATAAAAAAATTTTCTTTTCCTCCATAAGAATAACATTAGACAACGTACTGTGTTTAGCACTTTCAATATCTTGGTAACCAATTGACGTAGAGGAATGATCGAAATACCAAATTGTGTGTTTTTTTAAGCTGAATCCAATGGTCAAAACTAAAATTTGACTTTTTCAAAAATTATATGTAAAAAATTCAAAAAACCCATTTTTGGGGTACAAAACCCCCCCAAAATACCCCTTCGGATAGGTCGATCTGTCTGGTTTTCGAACTTAAAGTCATAAATGCTGCTTTACATGTTTTTACCAAATTTCGTCAAAATCAGATCATTTTTACGAGAGTTATCGTGCTCACGGACACATATATATATATATATATATATATATATATATATATATATAGATATATATATATATATATATACAGTATCGAACGAATGGTGTTTTTGGGGTCTGGGGACCTCAAAACGAAAAGTTATCATGGTCCCGGGCCTAGGTCTTACCATGCCGACTACGGTAATAGCTTCTTCCCTATAGGGGAAATTCGCTAATTCCCTATAGGGGAAATTCGCTAATACCTAGCGATTTCAGTGATCTAAAGTTTGACATCACAAATAATAATTGTTCAATAAAATTCTAAAATGTTCAAAATTTGCGATTTTTGTTTGGGTTAACGTGGTATCAAAGGTATCACGCTCACTGAAATCACTGCCATTATCGTGCTTTATAAATTGAGCCATAAATAAACAATTTTGGATTATCCGTAAAGGAGGGACGTAATTTTAAAGTTAACATTGATCTTGTGGGATGAACTGATAGAACAGGGTAAACTGAGCCCCTTATTAACACACAATTACATTTTCAACCAGAAACTGAGCGAAATTTCCCACAGTAGGAATATTTTACGTGGTAATTTCACGTGTAAACTCCGTGTCCAGGGTAAACGAAGCGTTTCATAATCGCTTAAAACAAAACGGCGTAGATGAGTGGTCGAGAATGGTGGATTTGTGGCGTGAAGCGAGCCATTATGGGCCTAAACACCGGTAGCGTTGCTCCTAATGTCCGTCGGCGATGGCGTTTACTCCCATATAATGCGGTAAAAAGTATCGTTCAGATGTTGCAAACACACTTTCCTGCCCTAATGTTAATGTCGCCCGCTAATAATGTTATTACAAATGGAATGCGTGTTTAGGCAGAGTGGCGGTCGTTATTGTTGCGACACTTCTCCGTCGCGTGTTGATGTCTTGAAAGGCGCCGCGACCTGATCTGGGATATCATTTCGGCGAAGCGGGTGGAAATGGGATCTGAACAACCAGAAGGTTGATGATAGTTTCTATGTCTTTCATGCTTCGTAATGATGGAAAATAATAGTCTCCCTTTGAAGAAAGTTCAAAGGTTAATTAATGCGATTAAACTTTACATCTTACATTCCTGATCTTCTTAATTATTATAATTATAATTATTATTAGGTGCAACCCACTCAACTCAAATGCTTTTAAGTTGTTCGAAGCATGATCGATATTTACCCAAGCGAATTGGTGTGATTCGTTTCATTTACAGGAACATGGAAGGTCTGATTCAAGATCAGTGTATCTTCAGTAAAATTCTTCTAGTATAATAATGTTAAAATAAAAATAGTAATAATAATATATTTGCTTTGCCTTTTTACAGAGAAAGTCGATGTCAAGATGTCAAGGGTTAAGTTCCACGTAATTTTAGTGATTTACTACTCCGTCTTCGCACAAAACCAAACAAATTACACGGTAAAACACGTATTAACTCCTACATGCGACCCCGAGCACATCCAAATCCAGCGATATTCTCAAATAAGGAGAACTCAGCTTCACCATTGTGAGTCGAGTGCTAATGACGTAATAGGTAGGAAAATAGGTGTTGCAACAAGTGTGAAACAACCGTTAAATATTATTAGTTTTGAAACGGCCTCTAATTCTAACTATGAGTCGGAGCTGGAACTGTAAAAAGGCGAACAATCATTTAGCAGCGCCAAATCACGGTTATTTGCGGCTGGCGAGCGCGGCGCCTGCCCCGAGACGGGACCCTGAGCGACCCCGCAAATGTCACAGAGACAATAGTCTGCGGACGCGTAGGTGTAGCTAGCGTTGCCGTGCCGCATGAATGGTAAATTGTAATTTAGATATCGGATTGTAATCGTGTGATTTCATGGCAAAAGGGAGGAGGGTTTTGATTAATCGCCGCCAGATAGTTGTCCTGCAAAGGTCATGATCGGTGCGACATGTAGGGACAAATCAGTCACGTCGCGTTGTGCTAATCGTGCGGCGTTTGCAGATACCTCTGATTGTCGGGGTGTCAGACTCGCTGGGCGGGACGCTATGTCAGGGGGATAATGGCAAAGGCTAAACCTTCGTCTGATCTAGGTGAGGGATTGATAAACAGAGGAGGTGCATGCATCATGGCTCAAAAGTGTTAATGAGCGCTTTAGAAAAGCTGCCTTTACCGATTTGGTTCCAAAACTTTGTCCACTAAATGTTTTGCACTACCGACTGGAAATAGAGGATTTGTCTTTACTAATGACAGGACTTCTCGTGTTTTTTTAAATTTTTTTATGAGGAACAATGTTTACAAAAACACCTTCAGTGGGCACCATGTCAAACCCGAGTTTGGCATCCACTACACGTCTTACCCATTCCACTATCACACCTCCTCTTTCAACCCCTCCCTCTCATTAAATATACTCCCTTTGACCATTCCCTTTCTTTCAACTTGCGCTTTTATCTACGTGGATGAAATATTAAAATTTCTGTAACGTATTCCTTGAGAATTAAAAGAAACTGAAGAGTACGAATTGTAGAATATGCAAGAATAACGAAAAAATAAAATTACTGGAATACAACACAATGTGTAACGAAGGTATAAAGGCCCTGTTGTACCAAGATTTGTGAAAAACCCAGGCCAAAAAAATAGTTTAAGAGATCAAAGTATAATTCATACACCTACGACTTTGTCACTGACAAAGTACCAAAAAAGTGGCAGCCTTCTAACCATTACTTTTACAGGCAACGAGTAAATCCCCCGCAGAAATCTGCGTACACTTAAATCAACTTGTAAACCCAATAAAATAATAAACATCTATTTAAGTAATAATGTGATCAAATAAACATTTCTTCATTACATTGACATGGGAACTTGAAAGAAACTGGGGCAAAGCCTTAAGAAGACATGATAGTTTTGATAACATATCAAAGCATAGATTACCTATCATTTTACAAAAATAACTCTGAAAATCTGCCTTGTGAACCGTCCCAAATTAGCATAATGTTTTAAATACCAGTATGTACTAAGCTTGAACTCGAGCCAATGGTTTTATCAAGGTTCTTATTTTATTACTCCCTGCATAAGCTACTGTGGATATCGCGTTGTCGTTTCTGTAGTCATTTTATTTACATTATATCTAGCGGTAGCATCTGTTCTTGGCGATGTCCTGTATTTTTTTAATAAATTAACAGCTGTTACAAAATACAAATATGTTACGTTCGTATCTCTGTTCTTCCATAAGATTAACATGGAAACTTTGAATATCTGTAGGGATGATCCCTAAAGACGTATGTAAATTATAAGAGATTTGGTTCAATACATAATGCATGCTACTGAATACATATGCAACAAGTTATTTCTTGAAAAAGTTACTTGTTACAATAACCTCCAAGAGGGGACACTTGTCACGAGACTTGGCGTTTCTACCGGCTTCCCCCATAAGGCCAGTGCTAACTTTCAAGTTCCGTCCAGTAGTTATTTGAGAGTATATAGTTTTAAAGTTTGGTAGGAATATTGTACTGGTGATTTACTAGCGATTTCACTGAAAACATTTTCGATTTACGTTTTAAAATTCGAAACAAAAATAAGACGAAACTTTGCTCACTGAAATCGCTTTATTTTATCCTTTTTAAAACAAGCCATAAATCAACAATATCCGACCACCCGTTTAGGCTGGGTGGAACTTGAAAGATAACATTGCTCTTATGGGTTTAGAAATCTACCTGGATTTACTGGTCCCTCGCTTATTAAAGATTGCATTTAGGCATCTTTTTCACACACGAAACTATCAAATATCAGCGAGCATGGCTCGGTCACCCCTTTGCTATATCCTTAAGCAATATAATTTGAAACTGTTAATTACAGTTCCTCACAGAGAAGTGTTCCTTTAGTTTAACCGCTACTTTTTCCAACTTCAGACTAAAATACACCCTTTCCAAATTAAACAGCTGAATCACCCCGACCAAGTGCAAACACCGGCCGCTGGCGGTGGTCAGGCGCAGACGACTATTTCTGTCCTGCAGATCCATCAGCCACTTCCTGCGTCTGCGAGCGCAGGTGCGTGCGTGAGTGCGTGGGGCACGTGCGCGCACGCGTGTGAGTGGCAGCTGGGGCCACATGTGTCAACAGACGCGAGTACTCGCTAAAAATACGCCCGCACTTTGCCCGCTCCGCCCCTCGAAATGGATATCCTCTCGCACAACATTTCGCCCGTCAGCTATGTAAATAGCATCAGACATCAGAAGCTGGTAGGGTGGGTCAGGGAGAGGGGGGGGGTGAGGACACGTTTCAGATGGTAACAAGGTGTAAACAACGAGCTGAGTCACTGAGATCGAGGTCTCTAAGATCTGGATTTTGAGGGATAGGCCTATCAGTTAAGGCAAGTGAGGAAACACCAATCATTGAAATAAAGTTATTCTGAAGAATGATCCATTAATATTTTTCCACGCTAAGGACCGTGCGTTGAGACTATTGTATAAGGACACGCCTGACAAACTTGGATACGGCTACTCAAACAGTAACTACCTGGTTAAATCACGTAATTTTATATCACTATATCCAAATCACTGCATAAGACGCCGACGCAACTGTGGCGTAATTTAAGGAAAATATGAGTGGATGATGAGTGTAGAATGGGTGATGGTCTAGTGTAGCCTTGTTACTGACAAAGACCGACTAATCATTTAGCCCAATGACAATGGAAACTGGATCCAGTATCGAACCTCACAACATTTTCTCAGGATTTTGCTCAAAAGTGAACTTTCGTAATATGAAAGCTCATGTGGTGAAGTTATGAGGGTTGACCATTATCAACAATTAAAAAATCACATATAGAAAGAAGAACTTAGAACGCTTACTGCCTTATAGGTTTAGTTAAGGAAAATAGTGAACAAAGATTCAAATGTGTCTAATTAGCAAAAATGTTTTACGCAATGTATTTCGCGCAAAAACTGAATCGACATAAGACTTGAGGGCATTTTACTCTTTGGAATTTTCGTTAAAAGCCGATTAGCTAGCGATATTTTGCGACAACTTCAATGGTTTCATACATAAATCACCCAGAAGTCATGTTTTGGTTCCCAAATTAGACAATATATATAATGATTGAATTAAATTTATACCCAAAACTCAAATTATTTTGAGAAATTATTTTACAATAGATTACAATTAATCAGAACCGTAAGTTTAAGTGACGAGAGTGATAATATTTTTACTCAGCAAATCTGAATAGTGTATTTAAATCAGAATCGTTGGAATTCAGTACAAGTAGTGTCAAAGAATTGAGGCACTCGAATACGGCACCATATCTGACCATCGTTAAAGTTTAATCAGGCGTATTAAATTCCACACTCGAATTCGACACATAGGCAATTTACAGGTACATTTTAGTCTACCCTACCTCTAACAGATGACTCCAAACGAATTCACGTTCACCCCTCTGCATTCCCTTTGCACACTTCAAAACCTCAGATGCAGACGGAAGCAGATCTTCAAATTTCAGTTTGGACAGTCAATATTGATGGTGCCAGCACGAGTCCAGCCATGTGTCCAGTGACAGGTGAGCAAGCGTGTTGGCCGGACCCAGGGGACCATCAGTCCACCCTAATAAGGGGCAGTTCGTAATTAAAACCGTGACTTCCTGCTCCCGCATCCACCCCCACCCCCACCCAGCACATGTCGTGTCGCGTGCCCGGTAAGCCACCGGTCGTTAATTGATCAAATTGTTTCTATTTCCGACTCTTTGTTTGTGCCTGTGACGACCAGAGATGAGCAGCGGTTATTCGGACGTTGACTGTTGAAGGGAAGGGTAGAGTCAGACATATGGTTCTAATTGGAACTGTGGGGGTTTCTATCACCGCAGTAAGTCTAAGGGTGCATTTTCGGTGAGACACGAAAGATGATGGAGGGTGAGGACAACTGGGACTGTTTATCGCGTTTTGTCCAGGCATCCTCCGGAGATAAAATACTGATCTAGATAGAGAAGCTAGATATAATGATCAAACGGCTGAACCTTAGCGAGCGTTGCGGCCTAGCCTGAAGTAATATGACAAACAATATCAGGTGAGTTATAAAGAGTAGAGAGGGTTTTTATTAGTGGGTAGTCTAAAATTTGACACCTGTGTGCGCAAATGCATTCCCCCCTCTCTCTAAAAAAGTAATGTTTAATGTGTCTGACAAGTTGTTTTACATAATTAATTGTGTTATTATGAATATTGGTACTTAAATTGAAACATTAATTATTATTTCGTCCCCATATATCGAGTGTTCTTTATAAAATATAATTGGTTTTTCAATAGAGCAGAAACAAAAGATGGCAGTATGTGTTTTAGCGGTTTCCAACCTATTTTGGAAGATAAATATTTCCTAAAAATACAATCCAAAACTTAATTTTCTAATTTAATTCATCGCCTATATAAATAATGTATTTGTTTAGTGAACGTTTGGTCATCATGCAAATTAACAAAAACATTTAAGATGATACCAGGAGGGTTTACGAACTTATGAAGGGTCAAAGTCATCCCATTTCGTAGACCATTGTTCAACAAACGTTTAATGTAAATAGATAACCGGAGTAAATCCTTCATAGAAACATCTGAAACAATGACTTAAATGTTTTTGTTTTTTGTTGTTTTTTTTACCTTGGTGCACCTAAAGAAAAGAAATATTGAATTTATCGTCAGTATAAAGTGTCAAATTTTACAATAAAAATTACCGGTTTACTCAGATAAATATAACAACTAAGAAAGAAACAACTGCAAAATAAATTTTCAACAATCTTTGTAATAGATATAAAGACAGCCGTTGATTGAGTGAGAAGTCAAACATGGTAAATGTTTTATTCAAAGGTTCAGGACATTCGACAGCCTTTGATGGTAAATAGTGTGCGTATGTTACCGAAGAATTGAGGGAAGCGAGCCATTTAATGTGGACCGGCGGGGAAAGCTTATCTGTTGGGAGTTGTGGAAGGCTGAATGGCAGCGGTGAGGGTAACGTATGGAGTGTCGGGTTCCGCACTATTCACCCGGTCAGCCCGATAAGGGACTGACAAGATTCACTCTGTAGTCTGTTAATAAGGCACCCAGATGGCACATGCTGTAGTGAAAAGACGCCGCGGCCGAAACGTTACCGAGGTGGGAGTTCTGAGTCAGACTGTGGAGGATGAATCGATGGGGTCAGATTTGTAAAAAGAAGAATTACTTTGTCCGAAGAGATTTTAGATCGTCAAAGGTCGCATTTTTCTTCAGAAACCGAAGCTTTATAATACCCTGTAATTGATTAGAACAATTATACCGTGGAGAAAAAGCCAACCAAGCTCGGTGATACTTGATTAGTTTCGTGGGTGAAGCCCATCAAACATGGTCTATAAGGGGCCTTTATGCAATTTTTCTGGTCACAGTTTTTATGGAATCACTTGTTGACACCTTACTTTGTGTAAGTGCTACTTTGACAGTTCACTGGTTACATATTCACAGCTATACTGATTCTTTTGTTTTAATTTTAAACTCCAAAAT
Organism: Allygus modestus; assembly: GCA_963675035.1. Classification (NCBI taxonomy): domain Eukaryota; kingdom Metazoa; phylum Arthropoda; class Insecta; order Hemiptera; family Cicadellidae; genus Allygus; species Allygus modestus. Next base: position 26,933,839 of record OY776112.1, on the reverse strand, counting down.
ACCAATGTTAAAACATCAAATTTTCAGATGAGATTTATAAAAAATATATATCTTCCTGGGGTTTTTACCAATCGAATTTTTAGGCCAAAAAGCCTCTACCTCCAAATTTGTAACTTAATCGCTGCGTTCCGGGTTAGTAAAATAAATATAAAAAAACAGATCCTATTAGAGTTTAGGAAAGTATATTGGACTTGTTACAGTAAATCACATAATACATAGGATGCAGAAACTTCCACGAGCAATGGTAGGTGCCAACTAGACTAAAAATAAATCATTTAATTTTTGATTATCATCACGAATGGTTTGTACACTCGATGAATCCATGTTAAAAACTAAAACGAGTTTTTAAAATGAGAAGAGATTGGGGTTAGGTCTCGGTACTAACACTTATTTATACATTTTTGATTCAACTTTTAGACATGATTTTGGGTGCCAAGGTTCCTCCGAATTTAATATTTTTTCGTTCTAGATAAGATTACTCCCGCAGTAAAAAAGCGTATGACAAATATTGCTGATAATTATTTAATGTATTTGTTACTGTTTAAACCAAAATGTAATTTTCTTCCAGGCAATACTTTATAAAAATAAAATTTGGCTTAATGCTATGTGACCAAAATGTTTATTCAATCACCTGTATTAATTACTTTAAACACTTGTATAGATTAATAGGTACTACTTTAACTGTTTTTATTTTGAATTACGCCTTATGCTTTATTGCGGAGCTCCTTGCGATTCTACGCAAATCTACTCGTCCTAAATCATTGTCACCTACAAGGATATGATTGAAGTAATGAATTTCTATTTCCAACACGTCACTTCAAACCGCTAAACTCACTAGCCCTTGACTTCCAAATGCTTATCCGGTGGTGATGAAAGCCCTGATAGGACCACATACCTGACGCGAGCTCCTCGTGTGGGGAACGGTCCAAACTCGCGGCTCTCGCCCCGTTCGTTAGCCGATTTACTACCGCGTGTCACCCACTAATAGGTGCTATTTGTTTTATTGTCTTACAACCAATTTGGAAGCACTGAACCAAATTCCACTTTCGAACTTTATGATCTCGCCTGTTGGTTCGCCTCTGCTTCACAGTGGTCGCCGCAATCTTGCCTGCCGCACGCACCCGATTGATCGTGATGATCTTCTAGAGTTCGTACTTTCATCGCAGTTTGTGCCTCAGAGAATTAATAGTTTTCATTTAAAAGGTTAGTACCGGGAAGACCGAGCCATTCTTGGCGATGTTTGATTCGTCTCGTGGGTGAAAAAGATGCCCACTTTACATGGATTCTTTATTCAATGGTTCTTGTTAGTGTTTTCAAGAAATCATTTGTTGACATAAGACCTTGTGTAATTTATACTTTGACAATTCATGGTTAATTTATTTACAGCTGTTACGATTATTTTGTTTTGATTTGAAACTACATAAGCTCAGTGCTAAAATTTCTAATTTTCAAATGATATATCAAAATATAAATATTGCTGGGGTTGAGGTTTTTTAAATCGATTTTTTAGGTCCAATAGCCCGTGATTCCAAATTTTTAACAAAATCGTTCCTCTGGATTCTGAGATAAATTTTGCAAACAAACAAACATACAGACGCTGCTCGAAATATTAGAGTATAGGATTTGTCATCCAAGAAATATCAATCCTGATGTGTATCTGCCTTTGGTCGAGAACGCACACACTACTGGATACTGGACCAATAATGTTGGAATTTTGAAGGATCTTACAAAATTCAGGCAAACAAAGGCTTATTACTGTTCATAAAATCCTTCAGGCCTCCACCTTATCGGCACATTTTAATCTCCAATTTTAATCACTACAGAATTTCCAATCCTGATATTGATCATATGAAGACAGAAACAGTTTTAATTGTTCAAGATTGTTTGGCTTCACCAGGTTTAAGCCTGTCCCACACTAATCATAAATGGCGACTGAATATTCGACCGAACATTCTCTCCAAAGTTCACTGAACATCCGTCACTGCTTATAACATTGTAAAAATACGGCATTCGGTGTTCGTGCTGCTCCAAAACTATCCTCGAATACGCCGAACATTCAGGTATATTCGCAATTAGTGTGGGGCAGGCTTTACCCCGCAATGCCCCACTCTCCCATTGTTGTGAGGCATACCAGTGAGGCGAATAAGCTCCATGACTATAATATAATAATCTCTGGTGAAGCTCGAAAATTTGTAAATAAATAAATTAAAATTCATACGTTTTTCTCACAGTGCACAATTTCTGATTTATATATCTTTCCTTAATTTAGATTAAACACCATCAACTACTGGGTAAATCATTTGTACCTTTCCATTATCTTTTGCCCATATTTTTAAATTGCAGTACTTTTAGAAAAGAACACTCTCATACTAGGTTCACCCAAGTAATAGTTGTTACATATTTTGTTAAGGAAACGTACTAAATTGATTGCATGTCTTTTAAACAGTGAGTATTTTACCAAAGACTTAAAACTACTGGACCGCTCGCGCCCGTGGTGAAGCGAACCAAATTTCGGTCCGGCCGCGTTCGAGGTCGCGCCGCAAATGGTGGGCCACCGCGGCAGCGCTTAGCGTGGGGGATATAGGGAAAAACACGACGCGCGCTCACTTGAATTGCATTTCCGGCCAGGGAACATTTTTTATGGTTGAATAGCCTTCTGATCCGTATTCCTGAATAGTTTCTCGAATTTTTAATACCAAAAGTAACTATATTTGACCAGGGTTAGTTGCGTAAAAAGAACAGAAAGTTGGGAGTTTTGTAAAATAATCTCCTCGATGGCTGATTTTTTCATATTTCCAGTCATATAAATTTATGTACGATCCACTAGGCTTTAGGTGTTGTTCAATAATGATGTTTTGAAGTTTTTGGTACTGGAATGAATTCTTTTATGAGCAGTAATATCGTTCTTTGGACTAGTGAAACTTTGAATTGTAGCATATAAACTTTGACGTTCGCCAAAAGTTGTAGATTGCATGAAAGTTAATTGGCCTATATCATAAAGTTTTGTTGATGAATGAATACCATACAAGATAAATACTTTTTAATAGCAAATGTATTCTTAATAAACATTAATTACCAAGATGGTTCGTTCACCCGTCCACGTAGAGTAGTAAGAACGATTACATAATGTTGCATTAATACAACATTTCGCTATTGAATAACAAAAAATTATCTTCAGTGTATGATAACAGTTGATTATGATTTATTTATCAGACAATACAAGTACAGTACAAAAGTCGTATAACTATGTATTTTACCAATAAACTAGGTCATGTTGTAACACAGCATCACTGAGTTGAATTTAACAGCGCGGCACGGCGCGTGGCACGTCTTGGATAGAGCGCGGCGAAATGTTTCTGCATCTTTCCAAACGAATTGTAGCCAAACCAACAACTTTACCGAAAAGTGTTTGAAATAAAAGTTTTATAGAAACTAATTATCTACAACTTTCCCGCTGGAAGTTTGTTTCTAACCTAAAAATAAAAAATTTCCTCGCTGAGTAACTTTTTCATGTCCCTCTTTAATAACACGTAAGAATTTTTAATTATTAAAAATATTAAAACACGGTAAAATAAAACAATATTTATACTTTTGGATTCCGTAGTTCACGCACACAAAGGATATATAAATTTCATTACAATTCAAACATGGCAGTGAAGTCCAGGAGCGTGTAAACGACAGCGCGTTCATTGCCAGAATCAGCTCTGAGCACACAGTGGCCCACCATTTCTGTTCCGCACAGTCCGACGCGGACCGTTTTTAGCTCATTTAGCGATCTCTCCAGTAGTTTTACCTCGATGTATTTTACTGATGCGAAAACTCTAATATTTTTAACTTCCGCCGCGCATTTCCTGCACATACTCGCTAGAAACCTTCCACAGCCACAGCCACATCCTACTGTTTACTCTGGACGATTGCCTGCTCCTCGTCACGACGTCTGCTCGTGACGCAGCCTATGGTGATCGGCAACCGACTGACGCAAGCGGCATCGGCGGCTGAACAATAGCAGGTACCACCCTTTGCGAAACCTATTACGAATGTTGGGCGAATTAAAAACATCGGATAAAAGTTTCGTTAAGTGTGCAGTCGTGATGCCCTGGGCGCAGGAGGGTTCGGTAGCTCTACGTGATCGATCGTGTCGATAGAGCGAGCCACCTGCGCCGACAACACTGCGCATGCGTTGTGATTCGGTGGGCCGAGTGGGAGCGGAGATTGCCGACCTGTCCCTCGTCTCAAGGAGGGTGGAACTGAAGGTGAATTGGGTATCTATGACGACCTTTTCATCATTATCCAACAAAAACGTGTATGAATCTTGAACGTATACTAACAACGAAAAACGTTTCCACAAGTCTAGATCTTCTTTACTTGTGGGATAGGATTAAAGATTGCACATCCATATTTGAAGGAATCTTTGAAGAAATCGTAAGTCTGGCACTTTTTAACCTTACATCTGGTCTTAAGAAAACCCAAAGAAAGAGTATTTGTCCAAGTCCAAGCTCAGAACTTTTATATTCACTAAAATTGCAACTTATGTTTTAAATCATACGCTTGCTCATGACAAGCAAATAAAAAACAATCTGTCAAATTCAATAATTGGTTTATAATTGACTTACTCCTAAATAATTTTCTGAAAAGCATTCCTAATAAAAAATATTGATAAATTTACTTATTTATTTTACACTGTAGTACCTGGGGGGCCGAGCTTTGCTCGGGGGGATGCCAGTCAGTTTGTTTAGATGACTTGGAGTAATATTTCACCACTTCCCCCTACTGATAATCAGATTTGTATAACTCATTTGCCTCTTTTATACATTTTTAAGGTCACTCCAGTTGTTATTTATAGCTCAATGTCCCTTTGATTTATTTTACTACTGTATATATGTAATCTTCACTCAAATCTTTTAATCTCTGCTCTCAGGAAACCACATGTTAATAAACATAAGCAACATGAGTATTACTTTGACAGTTCCCTGGTTGATTATGAACAGCTGTTACAATTCTTTTGTTTTGTTTTGAAACTCCATAAGCCCAAAATTATTTTTTTCAACTTTTCTGTTGGTGTCCTCGTTTCTCATTGGAAGATCACAGACTGTGGAGATCTCTTACATTGATAAGGGTGGTTGTCTTAGTAAACATCAGTCAGAGGAAATTATTGTCAGCTCCGGGGTTCCGCAAGGATCGGTCCTTGGACCAATCCTTTTTTTATGTTTCATTATGATATTGCCAGCAGTGTTCCTGGCGTTGATTTATGTTTGTTCGCTGACGACACTTCCCTTAGTATTTCTAACAAATGTAGAAGCTTTCTTGAGGTCGATTCTTTCATTAAGTGTAGTCAACTGTTACAGTGGTTCAGCGAAAATAACCTTCTTGTAAATACTGATAAAACACAGTTTATTGATTTTAAATTTAAAGACCTTCATGGAATATTTACTAAATCCCCTGTGATGATTGGTGATATTGAAATTGAGTCAAGTCAGCAAACAAACTTTTTGGGCTTGTCATTGACTCCCGTCTTAATTTTTCTTTTCACATTGCTAAGGTTTGTAGTAAGCTGAGAAGTTGTTTGTTTATCCTCCGTCGTTTGGCCTTTTTTCAAATATAGAAGTTCTGTTGTCACTTTATTATGGTTGTTTTCTCCCCCATATGGCCTACGGGGTGGCTATTTGGGGATTCTAAACGGTGAAGCATAAGCAAGTGTTTCGTTGTCAAAAGAAGGCACTTCGGTTGATTTTTGAAATGAAAATGTCTGAATCATGCAGGGGAGTTTTTTCTTATAACAATATGCTGACTTTCCCTTGCTTGTATATCTTGGAATGTGTAACATTTTTGGTAAAAAACAAGGAGTTATTTCAGTCTTGTAATCAAAATACACGTTATAGCTCCAGAAACAATCTTTCCCTTTCCATTCCACGCCATAACACAGCTCATTTTGAGAAACAAACATACTTCTCATTTATAAAACTGTTCAACTCTTTGCCCATATACCTAAAACAGGAATCAGATGTTACTAAATTTAGACGTCAGACAAAGATTTTTCTCATAAATAAGGAATATTACAGTGTCCATGATTTTATCAATGACAATTCTGTAATTTAATTTAAAATGTTTTTAGTTATTATTTCTGTTTCGTTATTGATTTTATTTTAAGCTGTTACACAATGTAACAAATTGTGACTTGTTGTCTATGCTATGTATATAGTCTAATGGCAATAAAATGATTTTTATTTGATTTGATTTGATTTATTTTTAGTTTTTTTTACATTATTTGATTTTCCTTGGTTATGAGACTTGTCTAGAACTTATTTTTATCCTAGAAATTAGTTATTTCGAACATTTGAAGGAAATTGTTGGAGCCGTTTTTGAGATCAGTGTCGCAAGCAAGCAATCAAACATACAAGCAAACCTTACTCATATTAGAGTATAGGATATGGTAGTTGAGTAGCTGTGGTATTAAAGTAAAACATTACAAAACGTTACACAGTTAACTAATAATATCCCCGTAGCAGCAAACCTGCGTACTAAGCGAATTTCCAATGCATATATATGTATCTTAATACCACATACCAAGTTTCATCAATTTACATTCATAAATAAAAGATTTATGAAATTTTAATTATTCTCCATAAGAATAACATGACGGCTGAGTATGCAGGTTTGCTGAAACAAGGAACACAAAAAATGAGTTTTAATACAAATATCAATATAAATCAACTAGGTAAAGCTCCATACCAAGTTTTATTAATTTATGTTCATAATTAACGGAGATAATATTTTACTTAACCTCCATAAGAATAACATGGGGGCTGAGTACGCAGGTTTGGTGCTACGGAAACTATCAGCAAAAAATGTTTGTTGTGCAAATAACAATAGACCACAACGATGTGAAGCAATATACCAAGTTTCGTCAAGATAAGTTGATAAATAAGCGAGATATATAATTTGTCTTATTCTCCATAAGAATAACATCAGACAACGTACTGCGTTTAGCACTTTCAATATATCGGTAACCAATTGACGTAGAGGAATGATCAAAATACCAAATTGTGTGTTTTTTAAGCTGAATCCAATTGTGAAAACTAAAATTTGACTATTTAAAAAATTATGCATAGCAAATTAAAGAAAACATTTTTGGGGTACAAAACTCCCCAAAAATACCCCTTCCGATGGAGCGATCTGGCTGTTTTTTGAACTTAAAGTCATAAATGATGCTTTACATGTTTGTACCAAATTTCATCAAAATCGGACCATTTTTACACCAGTTATCGTGCTCACGGACACGTATATATCAACATATATATATATGTATACAGTTTTGAATGAATGGTGATTTTGGAGTCTGGGGACCTCAAAGGAAAAACTGTCATAGTCCTGGGCCTAGGTCTTACCATGCCGACTAGGTAATACCTTCTTCCCTATAGGGGAAATTCGCTAAAAACATATTTTTTCGTAACTTTATTTGCTTATTAAAACTAATTACTTGTATTTTCTTTTAATTATGAGAAAGCCTCCCCACTTATTAAAATTGGTTTATTATTTAAAAATTAAATAAGTTAATTACTTTTTACCAGGCCTACAGATATTCCGTCATAGAAATCTGATGAATAATGATAGCACCGAATGGTTCTAAACTCCTAAAATACTGATAGAGAATACCTGAGCGTGCTGCTAAAATTCTAGCCCGGAAGTCCAAATGAATAACAGGGGAATAGTGTTGTACTCACGTATGGCCTGGTATCGAGCATTTATGGCCCATCAAGTTAATTAATTTTGGGGCTTAGAGTGCCAGGGTTTGGTATTAATCAGATATAACGACTACACGATAACATTGCCATTACGGAGTGTAATGATAGGCTCGACTTACAAATGATTATCGTTTCCTCATTTGCATTCACCACGAGCCCGGGACAGAGACGCCTCCGTATTTGTTGTCAAGCAGGAACATAATGTTTTATTATTACGATTTTTCTGCGCCTCATAATTAATTTAGTTGAAGAAAGTAGGCAATTATGGCAAAGTACAAAGGAATTTTTGTATAAACATAACATTATTAAATAAATTTGAATCTTCTAAGTTTTTATACGATTAGGGATCTCCGTAAGAAAAGTACACAATTCAATCAAGCAATATATTACATGTTCTGCTGGTTGATTGTAGTAGATAAGAACTGGCAAAGAGGGGCCGTAATCGGCGCTTTTTTCCCATGTTATTCTTATGGGGATCAGTTTTTGCACCGACGCCCGATCCTACCCTACACAAATTTTCTTTTTGGCCAGTACCCTTGCTTTAAATACATTTTCCCCATATATTTTTAAAATTTGCTCTAAATTCATTTTAATACATCCTTTGTGAAAATCCATGAGTTCAAAAATAACTCCACACTAAATAAACAACACATGTAAACAACTTAGAAGTGCACTCGGTTATCGCCACAAGCACGACAATCAACCTTGAAGGAGATTCTGCAAGATCGGCACCAAGGACACAGCGACCGATGCGTAATTTTACAAATTAATTTTGTGAATTGTCGGCTATATAAAGAGCTGCTGCAGGCTAGGGTCCTCACTTCATATCCTACAGCCCCAGCATCAACAAGACCTTCAGTGTTGCAGATTTTAACTTAAAATTCAGTGGTTAGAATAATTTCGGCTAAAATATGCTTTTTTTTACTCTGGACTTAGAAAAATTTAGTGCTTAAAATAATTTCGGCTGAAATATGCTTTTTTTACTCTGGACTTAGAAAAATTTAGTGGTTAAAATAATTTCGGCTAAAATATGCTTTTTTTACTCTGGACTTAGAAAAATTTAGTGCTTAAAATAATTTCGGCTAAAATATACTTTTTTTACTCTGGACTTAGAAAAAATTCAGTACTTAGAATAATTTCGGCTAAAATATGGTTTTTTTACTCTGGACATAGAAAAATTTAGTGGTTAAAATAATTTCGGCTAAAATATGCTTTGTTTTACTCTGGACTTAGAAAAAATTCAGTACTTACAAATTAATTTTGTGAATTGTCGGCTATATAAAGAGCTGCTGCAGGCTAGGGTCCTCACTTCATATCCTACAGCCCCAGCACCAACAAGACCTTCAGTGTTGCAGATTTTAACTTAAAATTCAGTGGTTAGAATAATTTCGGCTAAAATATGCTTTTTTTACTCTGGACTTAGAAAAATTTAGAGTGGTTCTTATGACTTAATAACTTTGAAGATGAAAGGGAATCGTTATTTTTGAAAACATTTTCATTTTTGATTAAAATTCAAAATTGGTTTGGAGGTACTTTATACAATTATCTAAAAAGTAGTTTCCCAGATTTTTGATGAAGGGCTTAGTTTTTATAAAAATGTTGAATTTGTGTTTTTGTCTAAAATCTTCATATTTTGAATTTTGATCGTATTTAAATTTTTAAAATGGTAATTTTTGTTTATAAAAGCAGAGCACGACATCTCATTTCAACACAACATGTTGACCTGTGCAGTCTGTTTTATGTCTTACTCCAACAGAAGCAACTTATTACGCCATTATCGACTTGTTCACAAAGTTATTCCAAAAATTTGTAAAAAATTCCATAAAATATTTGATAATAACAATCATTTTAAAATGCATATGCTAGAGAACCACAATACTTGTAATGTGTGTAAGAGAGTCATCACTCGGAACAAACCCCGCCACCACCTACGATGTGACAAGCGACCCTATAGTGTGTTTAAGTTTCAGGGTGAGTCTGTGGATATATTAAACACCCTTCAATCATGTCCTTTACCAATAAAATGGATTCTTATTAGGAGAGTGAAATTTATCAAACACACAGTTAGTAAGAATGGTGAATTATTAATTGATAAAGAAACTATCGCTAACTTTCGAAGTTTAACTAATTTATCAATCGAGAAAGCACAATTAAAGACACAAATTGAAAATTCACTTTTAAAAATCGACACATCTTTACACAAATTTCAATCAGAAGGCAGTGGATGGATATATGACCATACTAAATACTGGCAGCTGCATGTTTACAAGTATAAACCCCTAACTCCCAAGTCATACATACCCACACCAGAAAATATAAAATCAAAACACGCTGTTTTAAATATTAAAAATAGTGATAATAAATGTTTTTGTGGAGTATTTTAGCAAGCTTAAATCCAAGGAATCATGGAGAACATGCAAATCGAGTATTTTACTACGAACCCCACGTAGGTCAGTTAAATATGACAAATATAAAATATCCCGTAAAAATATCCGACATTGATAAATTTGAAAAACAAAATAATATAAATAATATAAGTGTTAATGTATATGGAATTGAAGGAAAATTAATATATCCATTGAGAATAACTAAAATAAATAGTAATACGCACGCAAACCTGTTGCTTTTACAACAAGGCCGCAAATCACATTACTGTTTAATTCGTGATTTTGATAAGTTAATGCTGCGGTCTACAAAACATGACCATAAGAAATATTTTTGCAAGTTATGTGTGCAACATTTTTACACTAAAGATATATTGGAACGTCACATAACATATTGTAAAACCTTTGTTGCCCAAAGAGTACAAATGTCTAAAAAAGATACATTACAATTTACGAATTATAAATATCAACTTAAAGCTCCCTTTGTGATTTATGCAGATTTCGAATGCTTTATAAACTCTGGCAAACACACTCCTTCTGGATTTGCTTATGTTGTAGTGAGAGATTCTAAAATTATTTACGAAGAGTTGTACAGCGGTAAAAATGTAATGGATGTGTTTTTCGAAAAGTTATTTAAAACTTATGACTTTATTAAAAGTCAGATGGGAGTATATGTTCCCCTTGTAATGACTCCAGAGCAAGAGACATTATTCCAAGACTCTACACGCTGCCACATATGCCGCCAGCCGTTACTGTGTGATAAAGTGCGCGACCATTGTCACTTAACAGGCGAGTTCAGAGGGCCCGCCCATAATTCTTGTAATTTAAACTATAAAGTAACTAAGAAAATTCCAGTATTCTTCCACAATCTTAAAAACTATGATGGTCATTTAATAATGCAACACTTAGGAAAATTTAATCGCAAATTGAATTGCATAGCCAAAGATATGGAAAAGTATATTTCATTCTCTGTTGATGATTTAGTATTTTTGGATTCCTACAACTTTCTGTCCCTTCCCTTAAGCAAATTAGCTTCCAATTTAAATACATTTAGATTTATAGACAATCCACTACTACAACGTAAGGGCGAATTTCCGTACGAATACATGACAGGACCAGAAAAGTTTTTAGAGCCTCTCCCACCCATAGAGGCATTTTACAGTAGTCTAACCAAAGAATGTATATCTCCTGCACAATATGAACATGCTAAAAACGTATGGAATCATTTTAATATAAAGAATTTAAAAGAATATCACGATTTATACCTTAAAACAGATGTGTTGTTATTGGCTGATGTGTTTGAGACATTTAGGGACTTATGTTTAAAGGATTATAAACTTGATCCCGTCCATATGTACTCACTGCCTGGACTAACATGGGAGGCATGTCTTAAAATGACCGGCATAAAATTACAATTATTTCGTGACATTGACATGCATTTGTTTATAGAACATGCCATTAGAGGCGGTGTATGATTTCCACGCGCTATGCTAAAGCCAATAATAAGTACATGGGCGAATATTATGACCCAAATCAAGAAAGCACCTATCTTGTATACTTAGACTGTAACTCGCTATACTCTACAGCAATGTGCGAGTCGATGCCCATCGATGGCTTTAGATGGACAAATGAGAAAGATTATAAATACAATCAAAATGAAAACTTTGGATTTATTTTGGAAGTTGATTTAAAATACGATAAAAGTTTACACGATTTACATAATGACTACCCACTCGCACCAGAAAAAATGAATGGAAAATTAATACCAAATTTAAATGACAAAACTAAATATATTTTACATTATAAAGCACTAAAAAAATACGAAGAACTGGGTTTGGTAGTTACAAAATACCACAGAATTTTAAAATCTAGACAGTCGAAATGGCTTGCACCCTATATTAATTTTAATATTGAAAAGCGACAAAAAGCTAAACACGATTTTGAAAAAGACTTTTACAAACTGTTAAATAACAGTCTCTTTGGTCGAACAATTATGAACCAACGTAAGTTTCGTGATATACATCTTGTAGACGAGTCTAAGTTAACAAAGTACGTTACAAAGCCAAGGTTTGACTGTAGCAAAATGTTCGATAACAATTTGCATGCTGTACATTTAAATAAATTAATTGTAAAGTTTGATAAACCAATATATTTAGGAATGACCATTTTGGATATCAGTAAAGTAATAATGTATGATTTCCACTATAATTATATGTCAAAATTTAAGAATAAAAAGTTCCTAATGACAGACACAGACAGTCTTATTTATTCTATAGTAACAGAGGACTTTTACAAGGAAATACAATGTGACTTGGACTGTTTCGACACCTCTGCATATAGTAAAGACCATTTCTTATACTCTGATAAAAATAAAAAAGTTACGGGCAAGTTTAAAGACGAATTAAATGGTCAAATTATGTATAAATATTGTGGTTTAAGGCCAAAATTATACTCTTTCATTCCTTTACAATGGTTATACGAAAAAGAAAAGCAAAATGAGCTAGAGGTTAAAAAGGCAAAGGGGGCTGACAATGCTACAGTTAAACATCTCTTAAGACACCAACATTACTTAAACTGTCTTGCAACCGGGGAAGATTACTATGAGAATGTTACAAGAATTAAATCCACAAACCACCATCTTCAAACATTAACGATGAACAAAAAGGTACTCTCTTTTGATGACGACAAGAGGTTTATTGTGGATGGCATTAACACTCTTGCCCTTGGTCATTATAAAATTGGTTAAACATAAATCTGTATTTGCCATTATTCTTTGGCCTTTCCTTGTCTATTACAAAAAAGCCATATTTAGACCTGTCCCAGCATTGATGGCAGAGATTTCTAAATTGGTTAAATGAAAAATCATTTCCCACATGATTGTTATACACATGTTTTAAATTTAAATCGTCTTGTTTAAATAATATTAGAAAATTAACATTGTCACGTAAATGTTTGTTTACTTTACTGTAAGATTGACACAAGTAAAAACTGTTAATATTTTTGTGTCTGCCCATTGAGAAAAATTGTGTGATATTTGGACTATTTATGTCGTCAAATACAACTATTGAGTGTGATTCTACATCATTTGGTGTGATTTCACAGTTTGAATATGTGTGTAATTTAACTTCATCACACAGACGGAATATTTCAATTATTTTTTTATATTTTTCTTGTTCTAAAGATTTGGATATAATATATAAATTTGTAAACTTTAATCCTGGCTTTTTTACAATTAAGTTATAAATTACAACGGTCTTCCCCGAACCGCTAGGCCCTATTATAAGACAGCGAATATTATTAGGAAATAGACCCAACTTCTTTGGTGTATTTTCTTTATGTGCTATTTTAAATTTGTTCTTTTGTTGAATAAATGACATTTTTTATATAATAAAAATGGCAAAGAGAAAGTGTAAAAAGGTCCAAGGTAAGGGATTATTCTTAAAGCCATATAGAGGCCGTGGCTTGTTAAATACCCTTATAAACAACCTTCCTTTCCCCCTCCACATACTGTCATATTCATATTGTGGTCCTGGAACTAAGATACGTGAAAATTTAGCCAGAAATGTACCTCCAAAAAATAAGCTAGACTCTTATTGTAAAGAGCACGACATATTCTACATGAATAATCCTGATACAGCCGCCCGGAACAAGGCAGATATGAGATTAGCGGACCAGGCTTGGACTAGGGTTTCGGCAAAGGACGCCAATCTAGCCGAAAAAGCAGCAGCTTATGCAGTGACAAATTTGATGAAGGCCAAGGCAAAAATGGGAATGGGATTAAAATTTAATAAAAAAGATTGACAACTTTCAGCTGTTAGAGGCCGCAAGAGACGTGCCTCACTTTCGAGGAGTGTACCTAAAAAACGAGCTAAGAAAACAGAGACCAAAAGTAAGAGAATGTGGAATTATTAATTTAGACAGTGACAGGGGCACACATTGGACAGCATATCGTAAAAATAAAGATATTGTAATATATTTTGACCCATTCGGAATACAGCCTCCAAAAGAGGTAATTGAATATTTTGTACCATCTAAAATTTACTATACAACTGATCAAATACAAGATTTAAACAGTTCTATTTGATTTGTGGAATTTTATGTTTATCATTTCTGAAAAATTGTAGTTTATAAAAATGGATTCATTTACTATAACATTTACGGGTACAGAGCCATAGTTGAAGTCGGTGTTCTTTCCTCCTATAGAATTAAATGGTGATTATGTAATTGGACTGGTAGATTTTCAAAGTTATAATTCTATATTTAATGTTAAAAAACCTCTAAATACTTTGACATATTACAAAATGCACAAAATTACAACCCCAAAAGGGGAGGTTACAATTGACGAATTAAACCGGGCATTAGATGGTAAAGTTGAAGTTATTATTCAAAATAAAGTAGCATTAATTAATACAAAAGTCAAACTTATATTTTACAAAGGGCTAGTTCCAAAATTAAATAAACTTAAAGACACAAAATTAACTATAGACGAGGGTGAGGATGTGTATTATTACGGTCACAAAGCTCCAAATGTAATTGAAATTGCTGAAGGTACATACGAAGTGTTTGAGCTTGCGAAGGAAATTCAAAAGCAACTCCCGGATTTTGTACTTATAGCCGATAATAAAACTATGAAAGCCAAATTACATTCTGGCCATGTGTTTGATTTTACAAAACCGTGTTTAGGGTCTGAATTATTGGGATTTAAAGGATTTTCTACTCCAGATATTGCGTTTAAATCCGTAAATAAAATCAACATAAATAATGTAAATGTGATTAGAGTAAAATGTAATATTGCGAATGGGTCTTATTTAAATGGTGACAAATCACACACCATACACAGTTTTTACCCAGAAGCTCCTCCCGGCTACAAAATTATTGAGGTCCCCAGAAATATTATATACTTCCCTGTAAATAAGAGAAGTTTAGATGTTGTTAGCATTACATTTGCAGATCAACACGACAAGCCAATTGACTTTAATAAAGAAGAAACTACAATTACTTGTCGTATAAAAAAGATATGAGAATTTACAAGAACGGACTGGGTGTGCAAAATGCCAGGTTTCTGCGATCAATTGGGTTGAAGTTAAAATTTTCTATTAATAAAAATGGAAGATTTTCTAGACGTTACAGGAAAATTCCAATACGACGATAGCGTGGTTAAAATTACAAATCACTCCTATGTTCCACATAACACTTTAGCAATAAATAATTCCGATGAAATTCGAATATGTATAAATAATCAAGATTTACTAACACTCCCATGTAGGAGTTATCTGTATATTAAAGGAGAAATGTAGAATCATGATAAAGGACATTTTATAAATAATGCATTTGCATTCTTATTTGACGAAATTAGATATGAAGTTGCTGGTAAAGAAATAGATATTGTAAGAAATCCGGGAATTTCCAGTCTTATGAAAATATTGTGCTCTTACAATAAAACAACTAAATTGTCAAATGTAGCATTTGATTCTGATGAAAATTTAAAGGAGTTCCATAAAAGCGGCAAGTTTAGTACTTGTGTCCCGTTAGAGCTGTTAATGGGTGTGTTTGAGGATTTTAATAAGGTTTTAGTAAATGTTAAACAAGAATTGGTGTTGAAAAGATCCAAAAACGACTTAAATTGTATATTAACAACATCTAATGCTCCAACTGGGGTCGATCCTATTCCTAAAATTACACTTAAATCGATCCAGTGGGTGATGCCGCATGTGGTGCCATCTGATGGGGAGAAGCTTCAATTACAAAAGATGTTATTGCAAAATAAAAATTTGCAAATTGCATTTAGAAGTTTGGAGCTACACGAACTCCCATCATACCCCGAAACCAAGAGACATACATGGTCAGTTAAGACGTCTTCGAGTTTGGAGAAGCCCAGGTATATTATATTTGGTTTCCAAACTGGTAGGGACAACAGTGCACGAAAAAGAACTGATGAATTTGATCACTGTAAATTGAAAAATCTCAAAGTGTTTTTAAACTCTGAATATTATCCTTATAGTGATTTAAATCTCGACTTTGAAAATGGAGATGCCTCTAAAGCTTATGAGATGTTTGTGAGGTTTAGGGAGAGTTACTACAACACCGTCCCCGATCCTATGTTTAACAGAGCTGACTTTATAAAGAAATATCCTCTAATTGTAATAGATTGTTCTAGGCAGAATGAATCAGTCAAAGAGGGGGTTGTAGATATTAAATTAGAAATTGAAACTGCAGAAAATGTCCCTTCAAACACAACTGCATATTGCCTAATAATACACGATAAAGTGTTTGAGTATAATCCTTTGACAAATGAGATAAATAAAATGTAAATAAAATGAAAACAAATATTCAACAAGAATTGGTAGACTCTGCAAAACAAATAAGAGAAAAATATAGGGCGTTAAAACGTGGTAAATTTCTAGAGGCTGAAGAGAGGTTCCAAACGTTTCAACCGTTAATAGAGCCTTTGCAAGAATTAAAAAATTTAGCCACAAAAACAGAGAGGCCAGTTCTCCCAATGATTTTAGAAAAGACCCCGTCTAGAATACCAAGAATAACACAGATAACACCACACAAATTAGATTTTGGTCCTTTAGCATCAGACTATTTAGGAAATTACCTTAGTAGAAGTAGTATGACAGACACCACATATGGTATTAGGCGAGAAGGAAATAAATTTTTTATTGGGAATCAGGAAGTTCAAATTGCCAATGATGATGTTACAGTTGGAGAAAAAATTTATAAAGGGACAAAGGGATTGTGGGAATTGTTAACTTTAAAAGAACCCGTAAACTATAGTCAGGCTGATTTGCAAAATTATAAAGAGATTTTGGAAGCTACAAATGCACATTTAAAGGGTTATAAACCAGGTGCGGCGGTGTCAAGTAATAAACACACTAAATATCTTAATATAATTAAACCCCTGTTTAAGACTGTTGGTGAAGGTTTAAGGCAGGTAACTGGTAATAAAATAGACTATGTTTATTGGGACGATCCTAATGAGCTTGTAGATAGGTTAAGACTGCTTTGGTTAAGCCGATTGGCGGGAAATTCTGGAGTGGATAATGAGATAGATTCTATCATAGAAGAATTGAGGGAAAGTGGAATTGTTTATTAAATAAAAAGATGATAGATAAATTTTATCGCGTATATAACCCGTATAGTAAACCAGAAGCTAGAAGTTTTAAAGAAACTACTTTAAATCTAAAAGATGATGGTTGGAATGCTTTAAATTATAAAATTAGTAGTGTTAAAGGTGGGGAGTTTACTGATGATGTATCGACTTTGGGGCAGACGTTAACCAGAAAAGGTGATGCTTTTGTACAAGGTAATACTAAATATAAGTTTTTAGAATCCAAGAGTAATAATTGGAACGCTAATAAACGCAAAATTACTAATGTTAAACGAGGTGAAAGCTCAACCGATGTACCCACATTAGAGCAAACTTTAATAAGAAAAGATGGTGTCTTTGTACAAGACAAAAATAATTATGAATTTTTGGAATTGGAGAATGGTATTTGGAATGCCAAAAAGCGAAAAATAAGTAATTTGTTGGCTGGTAAAGAAAGCGATGATGTTGTAAACGTCTCTCAAGTACCGAAAATGGATCTAAACTTTTGGGATTTTAATAATAAAAGGCTAGTTCGTGTTAAACCCGCTATTGATGAGAACGATTGTGTTACAAAACATCAGACTGTGACTTTAGACGGTCTTAAATTTGATGGTAAAAATAAGCAATTAACAAACATTTTACCTGGAACATTGCCAAATGATGTGGCTGTTGTTAATCAAATATTAACAAAAGGTGAGAAAAGCATAATAAAACAGGGGGATAAAAATTATAATGTATTAACATTAGATAGCGATATGTGGGATGCAGAGGACAAATTAATAAAGAATGTACCTGAAGGCAAAGATAGGAGTGATATTTGTTTAATGTCACAAGTTTTGAGGTATGACGATAATATTAAAACTTTTAGACAAGACAATATTAAATTTGATATTTGTTTAAAATCACATGCATTAAGGTTTAACAATAAAACTAATAAATTTATGCAAGACAATAATCAAATCGATTTGATGATGTACAATCCTAAATTGTTGGTTGCAGACCCTACATCTTTAAGCGGATTTAAGACTTTAGATGGAGAGGCATATTTGCCAAAAAACTATGTATATCAAAGAATGAGTGATGGTATGTTAATTGGTAGCAATGGAGGTGTTTTTGAAACGACAGAGACTGGCAGATACGTTAACATTAAAAATAAAGAATAAAAAATGGAAACAATTGCTTACGAATTGCATAAGCCCGCGAGAAAGAACTTTGTTAGAAGGTCTTTTAAGGTGTTGGGTATAAACGAAACTGTTCAAATAGATTTAATAGATATGCGGAATTATGCTAGAGAGAATTCTGGGAATAAATATATTTTAACTTTAATAGACACATTTTCTAAAAAAGCTTATGCTGCTCCACTAAAGAATAAATCTGGATTAGTAGTCACAGAAGCTATAAAAACTATTCTCCCAAAGGGAATTAAAAATATTCAATCTGATAACGGAAAAGAATTTTTTAATGAACATTTTACCAAACTAATGAAAATTCTAAATATTAATCACTACCACACTTACTCTACAATTAAGGCGGCTATATTGTGGAAAGGTTCCAGAGAACTTTAAAGAATTGGTTGTATAGAGAGTTTAGTGCACAGGGGAGTTACAAGTGGTTGGATTTACTTCCAAAGTTAATAAGGATATATAATAATAAAGTACATAGATCCATAGGGATGAAGCCTAACCAAGTAAGTGCTAAGAACTCTAAAGATGTACATGAAAGGTTAGCATCTAAAGTACAAGTTAAAAAGCCAAGATATAAGGTGGGGGATAGTGTAAGGATATCTAAATATAAACATGTATTTAGTAAAGGATATACCCCTAACTGGACGGGAGAGCTTTTTACAATAGCAGAAGTTAAGAAAACAAAGCCTGTGACTTATATTTTGAAAGATGAAAATGGCAATATAATCAAAGGAGGATTTTATACAGAAGAATTGTTAAAGACTAAATATAAAGACATGTATTTGGTAGAGAAGGTAATTAGGAGGAAGGGTGATTTATTATATGTCAAATGGCTCGGGTTCCCAAGTAGCCAGAACTCGTGGATTTCTGCAAAGGATGTATTAAAATGAATTTAGAGCAAAATTAAAAAATATATGGGGAAAATGTATTTAAGGCAAGGGTACTGGCCAAAAAGAAAATTTGTGTAGGGTAGGATCGGGCGTCGGTGCAAAAACTGATCCCCATAAGAATAACATGGGAAAAAAGCGCCGATTACGGCCCCTCTTTGCCAGTTCTTATCTACTGATTGTGTTTATTAGTATTGTCCAGTGTGTTGAGTTTTGACTTCTTGTGTAATTTGACAAGACACCATTCTGCCCTACAGTTCAATTGAGGTGAGTGAGGTTCAAAAAACAAAATAAACAAATAATACATATAATATATATAATGTGTCTAGTGAGGCACAATAAAGTATTTACATTTGAAAACAATCTGACTAACCACCAAGCGGCTGATTATGAACTAGTTGTAGGTCATTATCTGTAACGTACCTATTTCTTAAAACTGCTACTAAGGTCTTACAAAATAATCAGTGATCTTGAATAAGACACTCGAGAAAGAATTCGCATATTATCATACCTTTCTGTTGGTCACTATAACCCTTACATTATTTCCATCTCTATGTATAGTAGTGTTGTATAACTAATGGCACATAACTTATGAAATAAATGAAACAAATTACACAAATTATGTAATGATACTAAACAAGAATTTAGTTGTATACAAAATAATATGTAATACATTCTCAAATCTATTTATAAACACTGTGTTTCGCTTTACATTTCTAGCCGTTCCTTAAAGAATTATTTTGTGAACGAATTAAAAACAATAGCTCGTCTATGACGTCCAAGAAATTGAATGTTCAGATTTTGGATCATAAAACTCATGACTGAATTGTTGAGATTTGCCAATTCGGGGTGCATATATGTATTGAAAATAACAATTATTCTGATTGACAAAGAAATAAAAATAAATCTTTCAAAAATAAAATACAATTTTTCCAATGGTGCCTCTACGTAGACAATGCCTCTGCAAAAAAGGAATTCCATCGTCTCTCGTCCATTTCTGATCATTAGAGTAAGATATGGTTCAGTCTGCAAAGCGGGACCGGCCACCTGCTTGGGACCGTGTCGTATTTCACAATTATACGCGGACTGTATGACGTACACCCCGCACGAGGCTACCCGGGGCCCTCACGAGGTCTCGCAAGAGGCTAGGAGTCATTAGGTAGCTCCGGCTCCAAATCTATCGGTAGCCCAGAGTATGAATCAGCATCACCTTTTTCTACGGCATTAGGGCTTACAACTACACGAGCCGCACCGTCGGAGTTCTGGAGTACGGCACCGAATTATTTTTATACTTTTGTGTTCACTTGCTAAACCAGGTGAACAGATCTAACTGAGGGAGTAAGGCAGAGATGAGGAGAGAATTAGAGGGATATGATGATGGGGGGGGCTAATCTACCCTACAGTCCCCACTAAATCTGATCAGACAACCTAAACAGTCCTAATCTGTGGGGGCTAATCTAAACAGTCCTCTAGAGATGGTCAGAACTGGTGTCCAACTCGATTGTGGAACTAATAGCGGCGTTTTATGTTTAGAGACTTGGTGCCCAACTCGAGTGTGGAATAATTAATAACACCTGATTAACCCCTTTAGAGATGACCAGATCTGGCGTCCAACTCGAGTGTGGAATTAATAACGCCTGATTAACCTTTATAGATTGTCATATCTGGTGCCCAACTCGAGTGTGGAACTAATAGCGGCTTATTTATGTTTAGGGATGGTCAGATCTGGTGTCCAACTCTAGTGTGTAATTAATAACGCCTGATTCACCTTTAGTGATGGTTAGATCTGGAGCCCAACTCGAGTGTGGAACTAATAGCGGCTGATTTATGTTTAGGGATGGTCAGATCTGGTGTCCAACTCTAGTGTGTAATTAATAACGCCTGATTCACCTTTAGTGATGGTTAGATCTGGAGCCCAACTCGAGTGTGGAACTAATAGCGGCTGATTTATGTTTAGGGATGGTCAGATCTGGTGTCCAACTCTAGTGTCTAATTAATAACGCCTGATTAACCTTTAGTGATGGTTTGATCTGGTGCCTAACTCGAGTGTGGAATAATAACGCCTGATTAACAATAGATTGTCAGATTTATAGATTGTCAGATCTAGTGCCCAACTCGAATTTGAAACAAATAGCGGCTGATTTATGTTTAGAGATGGCCAGATCTGATGTCGTATTCGAGTGCTCTATGTCGTGGAGTATTTCCACTCGTGTGCTAACAGTGGCGGGTACCCACATACACACAGGCAAGCGTCCCATTACATCTGATTATCTAAAAGGATCGCTTAGCACTATACTCCCGCTCATGATTCATCCTGACCCCTCTCCGGCGTCACGCACTAGGCAATTTGTGTTATGAAGCGACAACAGCAGGACTTATCGCCTTATGGTCGAATGACGTGGACGGGACGGAAGAGCCATACGGGGGCGGTACAGGCCATTATGACTAAGGGTTGTAAGTCCATGTTTATTGGTGTCATTCCGGAATCGCATTTACAGCAGCTTAAGAAACTTGTTTGCTTTTTGGCAATGGTTTCATGGTTTGATAGCAACCAATCAGGAAGCGGATTATAGTAAATAGTTGTTCGCTTGGTTGCAATTCAGAAACAAATCTAAGTATAAAAAGCCTCGCTAGCCTATCGAGGAACATCTCGCTAGCCTAACGGTTAGCGTCTTGTACTTCGGTTCAAGGGGTCACGGGTTCAAATCCTGGGGTGTCCATAACAATTTGAGGGGTTTGGAGCGCTATCCCTAAAATCGTTTAAATGGTTTCATAACAAAAATGCCGTTGGCGTTGAAATACAAAATACCCCCGTCGCAGCAAACCTGCATACTCAGCGAATTTCCAATGAATATATAACATAACACATTAACACTTAACAGTATTCATAAGAAATATATTCACAAACGAGCGATATTAAAAATATTAATTATTCTCCATAAGAATAACATTGGGGATGAGTACGCAGGTTTGCTGCAACAAGGAACACAAAATAATGGGTTTTTATGCAAATATCATTAGACCTCATCTAAGTAAAGTCACATACCACGTTTCATTCATATACATTTATAAGTAAGCGATATATAATATTTTAATTATTCTCCATAAGAATAACAAGGAGACCGATTACCTAGGTTTGCTGCTACGGGAAGCATACGTGAAAATTTTGTATTTTGTGCAAACAACGATAAACCCCAACCAAATGAAGCCATATACCAAGTTATGTCAGTTTATGTTCATAAATAAGCAAGATATACAATTTTTCTTTGTCTCCATAAGAATAACATTAGACAACGTACTGTGTTTAGCACTTTCAATATCTCAGGAACAAATTGACGTAGAGCAATGATAAAAATACCAAATGGTTTGTTTTTTTATTCTGAATTAAATAGTAACAATTAAAATTTGATTTAAATAAAAATTACAAGTGGAAACCCCAAAAACCCCATTTTTGGGGTACAAAACCCCCCAAAAACCCCCCTTTGGATGGTGCGATTCGTCTGGTTTTCGAACTCGTTCAAATAAATGGTGCTTTACACATTTGTAACAAATTTGATTAAGATCGGACTTTTTTTACGAGAGTTATCGTGCTTACGGACACATACATACATACATACATATATATATATATATATATATACATATATAAAATTTGAACGAATGGTGTTTTTGGCATCTCGGGACCTTGAATGAAAAGTTATCATGGTCTCGGGCTCAAGTCTTACCATGAGACCTACGGTAATAGCTTCTTCCCTATAGGGGAAATTCGCTAAAAGGAAAATATTTTAGTCCGACTCTTATTAAAAGAGCATAACGCCTTATGGTCTTATTAAAGCCTTGGCATCAGACTGTATATAAATGCTCACAGTTAGTCTATTCTCAATTTTATACCTTGCAAAGCGTTTTTATTTTACTAACCAATACTACAACCAAGGCTCTGCCATGGTTTATAAACGTCACGAGTTTAAATCTTATCTTGGGACTCTCCTATCTTAAACAGACACAACCTGAGATAATCAGTGAAGTGAACGGTGCGTGCTGCGATCCCAGGACCACACACAAACAGAAAACTGTCAATCCGGCGGCCCATTGAGCAACGGATCGCATGCGCCCTATAACCATCACGACTGTCCCTGGAGTTACCCAAGTCCCGAAATCTCCGATCTGAGTACCTTTCTACATCTGGGTCTTGGCGCAGCTAACGGCACTGGAACAAGAGACTGGTAAACCCAAATTTGAGGTTAAACGTTCATACGCTTAAGAGTCTTCATCACCAGAATTTGCTGGACCCCATCTTGGAGTTTTGTTTCATATGCATTCTTTACTCCTCACCCCGGTTGCGTTTGTTCACTTCTCTGTCGTTTGTTTGGGTGGTAAAATAAAAGTGTAATGTTTCTCAAGGGAGTTGCATACGATTTTCTTAATTTGGGCATTCTCATAACAATAAATCGTGTAATTTCCAATTTATTACCGTACTGTACGGTTTCTCATTTATCTGAAGATAAATTATGAATTCCCAAATTCCAAATCACTAGAGGACGGTGAAACCTTTAATTTGACAGGAAAACGAGTTGTACGTAGCGACCACAGAAGAAAAGATATAATAAAAGTATTTTATTCTATGGTTGCTTGTTGTATGTGACGATCAGTTGATGAGTAACGGAAGCACAACGTTAGCATTGGTCTTAAGGATCCAAACTCCAAGATGGCGTCCAGAAACATCTGGTAATAGTACATATAACATGGTTGGGATTTTGGAAAAATAATTCATTATTTTATTGGTATGTAAAAGTTAGTAATATTTTATAAACATTAAATGGGATGTAGCATGCCACGGTAAAAAAAGAACTCTCTTGCCGAATTAAAAAAGTCACACAAATTGTACAGGTCCTTTTCGACTCATAAAAGACAGAACCGCACCATCGATAACCATCCTAGTCTCGCGTACTAAAGCCCTTCGAAACGATCCTACATAACCCGCAAATTACCCCCACTCAGCTAGATTAAAAGTCCGCGGCGCGCTCCGATGTTTTTCCGAGGCATTAAATCGGCATGCAATCAGTCTCACAAAAACGGACGCAGGTTAATAAGTGGGTGACGCCGGATTAACCCAAATTTGATTCGCTTCTTGTTTTTATGTTTTTTCGCAAGTACCATTCGTCGCGGCTCTTGCTCGATTAGAAAGGCTGGTGTAATGGGCCGCATTAGCCGCGACTTATGACCGTCCTTCAGACACCTGCCGAGTCGTTAGGGTTCTTACGTCTCCCTCGCTGGTGTACTGCAACTATTTGGTCCCTGCGACACGTATACGGATAGCTTATATCAGGTCGCGGAATTAGAAAAGGTACATTTTGCGGAAAAACTATTTTCCTTCAATGCAGAGGAAACTCGGCAACTTGTTATGCCCATATATTTATGGTTTTATAAAAAACTATGGGTTCTTCGCATGGGTTAGAAAGGTTGAGATCTTGAAACAGCTGTTCTTGCTTCTGCTCTTTAGCTGTCAAATGGAAGTATCCGCAGCTGTTCGCATACAGTTTCTGAATGTTTACTTTCTTCTGAAATGTAAACACTGAAACTTAGGACGTTCACGGGGCGTAGCCCGAGGGGAGTTTAAGGAAGCGAATAGGCCTATGTGTTGCACGGGTTCAACATCTAACTTTGTGTAAAGTTTCAGGCCAGTCGGTTCAGTAGGTTTGGAGTTTACCCAGAACAGCAGACACACAGAAACCCCACCTCTTCTTTATAATATCATAGATAGATAATGCGCGATTTATTGTACCCGGTTTTGCCCTGGAAATACATGTGTGGGTGCTGCATTCGGTAGTTAACCTTGTGAACTATTTTGGAAACCTTATATTATGATCTAGTCAAATAAAATTAGCATCAAGAAAAACATTAGAACTTTAAAAACCCTTTTGGAAAATAGGTTTCAAAACCCTTCACAATTCCTTTTTTGAAGGAATCAGTGTACAAAATGTCACCTCTCTCATATTAGGAATGGAGATTTGTTTATATGAACATCACAGGGCTTTCGTTTTTATATAGTTTAAGAAAGAATAACAAATACGGGTAAAGAAGACTAAATAGTAACACTATAATTACCAGTTGTGTACATAGGATTGATTACCAATGAGGGCTGCAGTTCAGTATGAAGCCTGTAAAATAATCGAATAGAAATATCTAGTCAAATATAAATATCGGATGAAAAAAACAACTGCCTGCAATCCATGCGAATTTTATGGAAGGTTATGATAGGATTTAAATCTTCAATATCGTATCGTAACCTTCACCGCCTAGCGCTCCGTTTAAGATTAAACTCCACATAAAACAATTCTTACTACTGGAGGACGCTCTTTCACATTTATGCTCTTCTTTATTCTTCTTCTTCAATATCTATAATACGTTAAGCCGATTTTTGCGAACAGAATTTTTCTGTTATTTTTGAACCAATTTCAATGATTAAGGTGTAAAAAATGGCCCAGACTCGTAGTTGTGCAAAGAGGTTTTAAATTTTCGATATTTTTAAAATTAACTGCTCGGGCCGCCTCCAAAGTGCGATTTTCCCATAAGATTAACATGGGGAATAATTTGAATTCAGTTGCATTTCAAAATACCCCCGTCACAGCAAACCTGCATACTCAGCGAATTTCCAATGCATAATATATGTCTTAATACCACATAAAGCCGCATACCAAGTTTCATAAAAATATAATCACATATAAGCGATTTTAATTATTCTCTATAAGAATAACCTTGGTAATGAGTAAGCAGGTTTGCTGCAAGAAGGAACAAAAAAATGGGTTTTTATGCAATTATCAATATAACTCAACCAAGTGAAGCTACATACCAAGTTTTATTAATTTATGTTCATAATTAAGGGACTCAATACATTTGACTTATTCTCCATAAGAATAACATTGGGGCTGAGTACGCAGGTTTGCTGCTAAGGGAATAATTAACAAAAACTCAATTTTCTGTGCAAATATCAATATACCAGTACTACGTGAAGCCACATACCAAGTTTCATCAACATACATTCATAAATAATCGAGATATCAAATGTTATTTAATCTCCATAAGGATAACATTGGACAACATACTGTGTTTAGCACTTTGAATATCTCTGCAACGGTTGGGCGTAGAATCAAAATTTAAACACCAAAATGATTGTTTTGTGGAACTGAACATATTGGTAAAAGAAAATGTGAAGTTTACATTGAAATGAACTGAGGAAAAACAAAAAACCTTTTTCCCATAAGATTAACATGGGAGATTTTATGAGAAGGTTTTTTGGATTTTCTCCGCAACCACTCAACTTAGGTTAATAATTCAAAAAACTATATTATTTGTTTTTCAAGCTCTATAACATGGTCGAAACCACAAGTTTTTTTTTTATTTTAGGGTGAAAAATGCAAAAAACTGATTTTTGGAAAATTTAAAAACCCCATAAACCCCCCTTTCCATGGTCCGATTTTTCTGGTTTTCGAAATTAAAGTCATGAATGTCATTTTACACATTTGAGCCAAATTTTATCGAAATCGGACGTTTTTTACTCAAGTTATCGCATTCACGGACACACACATATATATATATATATATATATATATATATATATATATATATATATATATATATTTGAACGAATAGTGTTTTTGGTATCTGGGGACCTCAAAACAAAAAGTTATCATGGTCTGGGGCTTAAGTCTTACCATGAGACCTTTGGTAATAGCTTCTTCCCTATAGGGGAAATTCGCTAACAGGTGATGATACAGTAAAACACAGGTAAGCAGTAAGAACAGCTGATTGCTCGATTTAGATCAACAAGTCCACTAGTTTTTTTATAATTATTTGCCTTCCTTCACACACATCCCGCTTAGGATTTCTTCGTATAATTCATCATTTTGATTTATTTTAATAAACGTTAAGTATTTGTTAATATATTTTGACAAATATAACGAAAAAGCCTATTGAATTATTGTAATTTCGGTATTATTGGTATCGATAGTTCAATATTTATGGGCTTGCATACAATACGATTGTTTCGTTTTTTAATCGTAAGGCCTCATACGGAACGTACGGCAGCCACCAATGAGACACAAACCAAGATACATGAGACATTAATTCGTCTCAGAACACCCTCAGATGCGCCTCCGGAGTAAATTTTCATTTTCAGCCAGATTTCACGCTCTTCGCCTACGCTACGGTGTGTCCGACAGATTGCGCAGGACGCTGCGGATCAAAATATGGCCTAATTAGGGATGATTTACACAAGAAATTTCGAAACTGACATACATAACACAGTGCATTACCATTTGCCTTATCATTTTGCTTTCACTAACGACATCAGCTTTAATTACAAGTATTAATTTCAGTGATATCCTGTAACAGTGGTAACATCTAATGGTTTAATTATAGTGTTAACACTCGATAGTAGGTTATTATATGTTTTGTTATTAGTGAATTTCCGAAGGAAAAGTGAACTATTAGCATGACCCGCACGATGAAACTTAAGCCCGGGACCACCATAGAAGTTCCTAACGTGTATTTATATAAATGTATTTATGTACATGTGTGTGTTTACACTCTAGTGGTCGCATTTTTTCCGATTTATTTGAAATTTGGTGGGAATCTTCCCTTCTATAAACAGTTGGACAAGTTCTTTGGGCAAAACAATCGAACAACTCTATCCCCCTTTTTTGAAGATTTTAATTTTTAAAATTTTGAGTTTTTGGGCCCAAAAAGGGTCGGGAAAGCTCTGAATGTAAAATTAATGAAAATAAACGATGGAGAGTAGTAAGGCGAAAATTTTAAGCCCTCTCTCATCATTCTAGCACAAATATTTACCGAGTTGTTAAAGAAAATGTTAATTGTATTAACACAGTACGTTGTCTTGTGAGAATTTTACACTGTAAAAGACTGTTTTTCATATCTTGTTATAGTTTATCACCCCCAATACCAACTTATAGTTTACCATACCAACTTGTTATCCTGACTATACCTCCTCCTAACCTTATAATGTACAACATTTCCATCTTAATAGTGAATTTAAGTATAACCAGGGGCATCAGAACTGCAAAAAAATACATTTTCAATTTTCCCAAAAAATGTTACGTGTGATGTTTTAAACCCTTTATTAGACTTTCTGAAGATTTTAATGCGGAAATTCACTTCCCCCACGTCAGCGCGCTGCGTGCGAACTCGTTTTTCAATATCGTAAGATTACCAAAATTAAAACTATGCAAATTATTTTACTATCTCTATAAAAACATATTTTAATATCTTGAAATATATATAATCTAATAGGGAAATATCAGTCTTACAGTTAAATTGTATACTCGTTATAAAGTCTCATCATATAGCATGCTAATACTTGTGTTATGGGAATTATTATCTATATATTTAATTCCGTAAGCGAATCGGTCCTTACGAAATATCTAGAGCTAAGAAGAATTTAAGTTAGGTTATGACAATTCATTTTAAAGCTTGAGGGTCAAGGACGGTGGAAAAAATAACGGAAATATCAAAAATTACGTGGGCTACGCCCCACTGGACTTTATAGATCCAATGATTTTCTTAAGGAAATATCCCTACAGTGTTTTTATTAATAATCAAAATAAATGAACTAATGATCAGCTGTGATTATCCACTTACACAAAAAACCATATGTTAGGGGCAATAGCCCCTGTAAGCCAATAGGTCTATTTAATTAGACGATTAAGCATTACATTTGTGATCAACAGCCGTGAAACTGCCCCTAGGTAACCACACGATGCAGCACCCACACCTGTTTGTTAGAAATAAGGTATTAGTCGAGGAACCTAGAACAAAAAAAGTAAGGGTACCAACAAATTGCGCGCCAAACATCTGGCCATAGTGCTCCGTTGTCGTCATTTTTTGTTTACATTTAACTGAATGTAAATAAACAAATTTGTTGTATTTATCTTTAGATTAGGTTATATCGATATTTAAATATTCCCGGTTGTTACGTTGTAATTATAATGTAATTAATTGTAATTATAATGAGAGAAATTTAAAAAAACAATGGCATTTCATTTCACCGTTTTCCAACAAATTTAGAAATCAGACAAAAGTGAAAAGTTACGTGTGGCATAAAAGATGACTTAATGCGTGGGTATGCTCTTGTCAGTGACACAGATTACGAACTGATTTCAGAGCTAAACTCTTATGTTTAAAACCGAGAAGATAAAATCGAGAAAATAACTGCGTTACCCACACTTAAAATCCCTCCCAACCTCTAACCTTCAGATCAATTATTGCAAGTAAACGAGATGAAATATAAGAAGTAAATGCGCAAACACTCGACAACGAGTTTGAGTCTTTCGTAGAAAACAGTAGCTGCAAGGAAAGTAATCCTAATGGAAATAATGGACCAATGTAACAATGAACACTATACCCCCGCAGGAGCGGAGATTTCGAAAATCATTCCAACCTTCCAATAAAAAAATATAGAGGTTAAGACAAAACATCAAAACATGAAGAAGGTTTTGACAGTTAGGTGTCTGCCGTAGGTAAACAAAAACAACAGTGCACCGAATACGTCATCAGTTTTGTTTACGTGACCCTTACCTTTTTTTGTTATAGGTTCCTTGGTATTAGTAATGTATTACAGAAATTTTACAGGTACAGTATAACCAAAACATCACGTACACTATATTTTAAAAATAAACTAAAAACGAAGGTGAACGGTGATAAAATATGTTGTGTGATCAGGAGGTACATGACCCCCCAGACACATTCACAACTTTAACAGTCTTTTGTTCACGTCAGCAAAATATAAAAATTCCTTCAATTTCTTTCTACTAATGAGGCTATAAAGATGCCAACATAGATCAGCATTACTGAGAGTGATCTCTGAACCTCCTGAAAGCGCCCTTCCATTGCCACCTTTTCCTACAATCCGAAATAAAAAATAAAGCGCCGCGGTAGGCGAAGAAACTCGACTCGTTGCCAAATTCCCGCGCGTGCAAGGGCGCGATCGCTCGCGTAATCTTACTTTACTGCTCATTGTCGAGCTAATGTGACAGTAATGCTCGCTACCGCACTGCTTCCAGCGGCCGTACCCGCAACTAACTGGATACCGCATCTACAACTATCGGGCAATTGATTTTTATCGTGGCTTTTTGACCGCTACTCGATCCCTATCACAGCCTTTCTGGAGCGGTAGCCGCAACGAGTTTCGAAACGTAAATTATAGCGGCATTATTACGTTTGGACTCTTTGTTTCTATAAATGCATTGAAAGTGGAAAATATATTGCGATAGTAAATATTTAAAGTGTGTTCTTTAAAGTGCAACGTTTACGTGGAGAATTTCATGGAAATGATGTATCTAGATTGTGGCGGCAGAGAGACGGAGGATATGTTGAACATGTTTCATTAGTTTTTACGTTGGTGCATACATAGCACCAATGTTTCTTGAAATGTTATTGTAATGTACGTACACAGTTTGTTTTAAAGTTTCGAAAGGGAACCTGGGCTTGTGATCTACCTGTTTGTAAAAAGTATAATTAATTAATAGCCTAATAAAACCTGGTAATTCAGTATCTATCCTTCACTTTCCTCAGAATCAATCTGGCTAACCTCAAATTGTGAGGCGAATAATCAAAGCGCCCATTGCAGCCAGTTAAACAAGGTTATAGCTTTAAACTAGTAAGTTTGTAAACAGTAGAAGGTACGTGTCCGTTATGGTAATGTTAACTTTAATTTCATTTTGGATCAAAGTACATAATTGAACTTAGTGGACAAATTTAGATAAATATATTACACAAACTAATAATAATAATAACTTGTAGCCCGTTGCGGCTTCGCTAGCGATCACCAGTGCAATGTTATGCTTGAGACGTTGGTTCCATTTGTTAAAGCACCTGGGGGACCGAGGTTTGCTCGAAAAGCCAGTTAGTTTATTAAAAATGCCTAGAGTTCTTACGAGTTCTTCTCCAAGGTGAGGGTATTTGCTTTGCTTATTGCGTATATTGCTCGTTTATTTTCATCTTGGGCGTGTCCGTTTGATATTCAATCTTCACTTTGAATAGTTCTCGCATTTTATACATAACCTAATCATGTATATTTCAAGTTATGTACACATTGGTTGTAATCACTATTCTAACAAAAATCACACGATACTTTACCAAGTGAGTGCTATTTTTACAATTGAATGGTTGCTTTTGAACAGCTGTTATGATTATTTTGTTTTTATTTACAAATCATAACCATAACCCCACAATACAGTACTATGTTTTTCTATGGATGAGGTCTGATTAGAACATCTTTATTAACCCATAAATTCAATAGTTCCAAAATTTAGTAAAGCATTTTGAAGCAGGAGTAGGTAGGCAAAGGTTTTATTCTGATGCATTAACTATCCTCCTAACAAATGGCTGATCAATCGGTTCAGTTAACTACTAACATCAGTGAATTCCTGCTAATATAAATTCTGACATTGTTTGTTATGCTGATGACAAAACTGCTCTGACTTCTTGTAATATCATGCATAACCTAGAGATCATAATGAATCAGACATACACTAGCCTAAATAGATGGTTTGAATCAAATGGTATTTACTTGAATGACGAGAAGACTAAAATTATGGTGTTATCAACAGTTAAACGTGATCTAGCAAATTTCAGTGTAAACGGAATAAGTCCATCAGAGTCCACCTGTCTTCTTGGCGTTACCATTGATGATAGGCTGAACTGGTCCAAACATATTGACTCCCTATGTAAAAAACTGTCTTCACTTACTTTCGCTTTTCGAATAGTAATGCCTGTAGTTGGTAAAGAAACTACCCTTCAGATCTACTATGTTTATGCATATAGTAGAATGAAATATGCAAATGGTTACTTAGACAAACTGAGCTTGATACCATGTTGGCTTACGTGTTCTGTATAGCCAATGATGTATTACCATGCCGTTATTTTAAATGGTTTAGTATACCTTTGTAGAGTAGTAAAGCAGTAAGTTTTTCCTTCATTCTGTGATAAAATATAATTAGCTGACCGAATGCTCATTAGATCAAACATGGTGCATGCTGTAGTGAAATATTGAGCCATAAGATCAATACAGGCGTATACCCTTAAGACCGACTTTGTAGCAGTGCCAGACAAAGAGGCATAACCCTAATGACGTACTATGATTTAAAATAGCCAAAAGGATTCCTCCTCCACACACAAAAATAGGCTAAATATTTCATTTCATTCAGTACAGTATTTTTTTGTGAAGCGGAGAACAAATCTGTCATATAAACAAATGTTTACACAAATCTAAGAATCTCCGTTGCATACAACATTTCACTGCTCAAAGCGATGTAGAAAAATAACTATTTATTTATATAGAATAATAGATTCCTCACCTGTAAAATCTGGTATTGCTAATAACCTTTCCATCATGTATTAACAGCTGCAATTCAAATCAAATTATTCCCCATGTTAATTTTATGGGCTAAATACGAAATTTGAGAGCTCGTGGGGCAAAGCTCCGTGATGGTCGAGAGTGTATGGAAACTCCAAAAGGCACATCTAAAAAGTAAGAGCTTTTGGTTGATACAAAAAATGTACATAAAATAATATTTTTAGGGGTCGAAAATCGGCAAACAAAACTCAATAAATTCTTTTAATAATATAGATAATCTTTATTTGCCCTATAACAATAAATATTGCATTGGAAATTAACATTAATTTTTTTTGATAATCCAGAATTAAAAGATATAAAATTTCTATATTACGTTGTATAAAAAACACTTTGCTATAAAACACTTAAAATTCAGCATCCAGAAAATCTCTCACACTGTAGTAAACTCCTTGGAGTAATATTAATTTGATTGATTTTCTAAATGTTTAAAAATCGTCTTCTTCTTTAAAATAGTTAGATAATTTATTAAATAATATTAAACTTGTGCAAGGCAGTTGTTGTTTGTATAAAGTTGAGTTTACTGCAAGTCATTCATACTCCCAGTCCGTTAAAAACCAATGTAGATCTTATAAAAGGATAATAAGATGGGCGAAAGGTGGCTCGAGATAATTATGTAAGAGAGGTAGTATGGAAAATATGTCTTATTTACTTAGAGCTTAAGATCGCCTTTTGACGCAAGTTAAAATAGTGGAAAAACGTAATACATTTAATTCGAGCGGTTTAAATTATTGTTACCTATATAAAGCAATATACTAAAACAATATATTCTAATATACGTTTTCTGTAGATTCAAAAAATGGAATGTATGTACTGTACTATTGAAACTATTGAACTATTGAAAAAGCCAAGTCTGACATTCATGATCTAAATATTAGAATGAAAGGTCTCGATGAAGAGGTAAAACATTAGTGTTGTTATAAAACCTCTTCCTAGTCCAATACCCCCGTAGCAGCAAACCTGCATACTCAGCGAATTTCCAATGCATATTAATTTATCTTAATACCACATAAAGCCACATACCAAGTTTCATCAATGTACATTCATAAATAAACGATTTATGACAATTTAATTATTCTCCATAGGAATAACATGGCGGCTGAGTATGCAGGTTTGCTGAAATAAGGAACACTAAAAATGGGCAAATACAAATACAAATATCAAATACAACAAATACAAATACCAAATACAAATATCAATACAAATATCAATATAACTCAACTAGGTAAAGCCACATACCAAGTTCTATTAATTTATGTTCATAATTAAAGGAGATAACACGTTAATTATTCTCCATAAGAATAACATGGGGCTGAGTATGCAGGTTTGCTGCTACGGGAACTATCGGCCAACAAATCGGTTTTTGTGCAAATATCAATAGACCACAATGAAATGAAGCAATATACAAAGTTTCGTCAGGATAAGTTGATAAATAAGCGAGATATACAATTTTTCTTATCCTCCATAAGAATAACATTGGACAACGTACTGTGCTTAGCACTTTCAATATCTCAGTAACTAATTGACGTAGAGCAATGATTAAAAATCAAATTGTGCGTATTTTTAAGTTGATTCCAATGGGAAAAAATAAAATTTTACTTTTTCAAAAATTGTATGTAAAAAACTCAAAAAAACAATTTTTGGGGTACAAAATCCCCCCAAAATGCCCCGACGGATAGCTCGATCCGTCTGGTTTTTGAACTTAAAGTCAAAAATGCTGCTTTACACGTTTGTAACATTAACATCAAAATCGGACCTTTTTTACGAGAGTTATCGCACCCACGGACACACACACACACACACACACATATATATATATATATATATATATATATATATATATATATATATATATATATATACAGTTTCGAACGAATGGTGTTTTTGGGGTCTGGGGACCTCAAAACGAAAAGTTACCATGGTCCCGGGCCTAGGTCTTACTATGAACAGCTACGGTAATAGCTTCTTCCCTATAGGGGATATTCGCTAAAAATTAAATAAAAGTGTCAAGTTTAGACAAATGATGTAACATTCGAATGTCATCAGCTGCGTGAATTGATATGAAAACCGAAATCCGGTGAACAAGCCAGTTTGACCATCCCATCGGCAACTCACGCCGTGGGCCCCAATGACAGGATGAGTTCATCTATCAATCTCTCGCCGATGGCGAGACGCCCCTCATTGTCTCGTGGACCGCGAGATCATCGGCAGAAATACTCCTCCGAGGTCTTCACGCTCGTTAGCAACGTGGGCTGTCCAAATGTCGACCCCAGCCTCCAAAAACGGTTACTGAGTGTTCATCAAGTATTCGGCTAATTGAAGTTTTGCATAAGACAGTATTTCATTGTATTTAAAAGGTTTAGTCCCTCTCCAGACATGCTTATGATATGAACTCGTTGGTGACAATTAGTAGCAATATAGCCTTTAAGAAAGTGGGGGGAATTTTATTTTACTAAAAGTACTAATTTTAAAAAACCTTCCGGTAGGTATCAAATATGAAGTTTTTAAGTCGATTAGAAGACATTAGGCGTTTTCGAATGTATGTTTGACGCAAAAAAAGCTATTGCACCATTTTTTTTGTAATTTGCTATGAAATTTACTAGAAAAATAAATAAATAAATAGATAGATGTATTCTGGTTTTTAACATATTTGGCATTTTAGGTTTGGATATTTTAAACTAAGGACATCTAACGAACTAAGAAATTCAGTTTATAAGATTATAACTGAGTCATTTTATATCTACTTTTGAACTCAAACATTACCGACTAATGTGGAATTTTTGTGTAATTGTCTCTATTGCATGCTGAACGTGAATGATAGAATCAGAAGATAATACCAATTCCAATATAACTTCCCTGCTATTTAAGAGTATGTTGATTTAATAGAAAATTCTCATGGAAATTTACATCTAAGGAAACGTTAATTATATATAATACAATTGTGTGTCTACGGTGCGGCGTCCAGAGACAGATATTATTGTTTAAGGAGCTTCATAACTGAACAACAAACCTAAAGCAAAAAACGTGAATATGCTGAAGATCATCAGTAAGTTTAAACCCCCGGCCACAACACGCGCCTATCGCGATCAGGTCAGCTACAGACTCCAGCTCCACAGCACCTCAGCACCTGTCCACCTGTGCCTGCCGAGGACGACCATTGTCATCGTCCCTTATCCCATTTATCGTGCGACCTTGGCCATTGAGGCCGAGGCACGCGTTAACGCCGCATTCCGCCGACGGTGACAACCTCTTACAATTCGGTCTTCATCTTCTTTCAGCCTTTTTTATGAGAGCGCTTTCCTTCCTTTTGTCCGGACGTTTTGCTAGGTGCAGCGGATGAATGGGCAGGACAAAAGCATTCCTGGCATCTACCTGTGCCCCATTCACCGGTTAAATGGCTCACTGTTTGCGATGCAGCATCCACGCCATTTTCGGCTAACCTGTTCCGAGGTATTAGATTTTAGTTTTTTGGGGATTTTGAAACTCGGTTCTTGTCAGGATGGGCTGAGTGGCCTGTAGAACATTCTTCGTGGATATTTGCAAGCTTTTTCAGACACCTTATTTTATCGATTCAATTCTTGCGAGTGAATTCAAATGCTGGGATTGCCCCTATAGTTTGGGATTAGCCTTCAGACGTCACTCCAAAGATTAGCTCAACACTTAAGCTGTTTAATAGCTGTTCTTGCTGCTGTGTCGTGTTTTGTTAATACCATTAGCTGAACAAATTTAAATTAAATTCTATTTTATTCCTTTTTAAGAAGAATTGGAACTTCAAAATTCCAGGAGGTGGAGGCCTGATGGTGTATGATTCCAAAACATAAAATAGTACATCTAGAAATAAGAGCTTTCAAATAGTATGATTATTTAAGACAGTGTATATTTGTCTGTGCTAGCCTCTCCACAAAAAACGGCTCTATTTAATAAATAGGTATTACAAACAGAAAAAGCTATGCTCTTTAAAAAATACCAAACTGATCTTATCTCCGTGTATTTGTTGACATAAAAATGTTGCTGGTCCACGGCAACATTCTACACATTCTAAATATTGATCAACAGTTGACATGGATCTGTTGACGTAAACGTTTATGAGTGTAATATGAAGTGTGAAGTAAGTTATCAAGTAGACTTACTTGTAACAATACGCTCTTTAATCAGAGTTATGCGTGGACTTGATGTTACTCAGCAAACATACATGTAATTAAGTGGGCCATAGTGTCCATGATCATTATGATGAGATCAATTATTGTACTTAGACAC
Source organism: Allygus modestus (assembly GCA_963675035.1). Taxonomy (NCBI): domain Eukaryota; kingdom Metazoa; phylum Arthropoda; class Insecta; order Hemiptera; family Cicadellidae; genus Allygus; species Allygus modestus. Next base: position 26,896,866 of record OY776112.1, on the reverse strand, counting down.
TTGCCGTTTCCTTGAACCCACCCTTCTCTGTGATTAGATTTATTGTTTATATAAACATGTTGCTGGTCCACGGCTGTATAATAGAAGCCACTCTTATTAAAGTAAGCCATTAGGAAAGCATATTTATGCTCAGCATGTCTAGAGTTACCTTTGCATCACAGCCTACAAATCAGAGGAAACTTCCCTCAACCTGACCACCCTAGAACATCCAATGTATTCTGTCCACGCGTAGGACGAAGATATTTCACAAATACACAGAGCACGCCTTCCAGCGGACCAGACGAGTTTGGAGTGCGTATCATTCGCACATGTTTAATGTATGTGACGATGCGAACGCCACAATGGATAGCCATGTAGGTCGTCCTCCCACGGACTACCGTGTACGCCTTTTGTCACTACTAATTGCCCCAATCAAAACCACTTGAGCGGTCCAATTTAAATGTATTCATAACCGTGACGGATTGGCTACTTATTGGCTACTTTATCGATCACTATCGGCCTATCTTGTACCCCCTGGTATTCAGTGACAAATGCTGGATTGATTCCTGTCTAACAAAATGCTACCGACGTAGCTGTAACGCAAGGTAATATTTTACTGCTGATATATTCCGGAGTCAATTGACTTGAAAGATTTCGTGTGATTCACTCAACACTAATATATTGAATCAGGCATTTAGCTGCCAAGAATTGAAATACGGTCAGGCAGGTTGTGTGTAATCCACAATATTTGAAAATTCAGTATTTCGAAATAGTTGTATGGTCGGTTTATTAACTGGTGCCGTACTTGCCTTCACCCGGAATATACAGACGGTGAGTTTTGCATTCTGAGTTTAACCTTTCAAACTATCTTAATAATGATAGTTTATCATCTGAATCGCTTGAAATGTTTTTTTCTATAACATGGGCAACGGTCCACACCGGATTCGGATGATTCGATGAAAAGGGACGCTCTTTGAAAATTAGCTCATTCAACCCCTTCAGTTGCCTTTTGGGGAAAACAGGGAGACATGCGAATTATTCCGCAACTCGTACTGAAACAAAGAAAACACGACTCAAATTTCAACACTATATAACCAGAGCAGAAGCACAGGTGAACTGCTCTAATGCCCACTGGGTCGAGTAACCTTCTTTTAATATTTAGATAATTTGAAAAACTATATTCCTTTGAGAAGCTGCCACCGGTTCGGGTTCCCTATTGAATGGTGGGTGCCCGGTCCTATTCACCGGGTCGGCGCCTCCATCACAATGTACGCTACCTGTCTGTGGGAATCTGCCCTCACCTGTCACTGGCGTACAAACACAATACCACCTCCCTGACAACACTGGGGTTTAAAAATGTTTAGGGAAGAAAATGTTTTGAACTAATTCATTTTATTTTATTTCTGTAAAAATGGCGTATGTCTCAGTGGTGTTTGTTTCTGTGGAAATGACGTTTATGTACCAGAGGAGTTTATTATGTTCCATATACTGAGTGATCATTTTAGCTGGGCCACCACTGATTTATTAGAAACCACAGAACTTGCATAAAATTTTGGATTGGATAACTCCCCTACCTTTAAGCCCAATGCAAATATTTATTTAAAACTTTGAGGTATTTAGCTTCAAATTCAAAATGTTAAAGTTCATTAAAAACACACCTAAAGAAAGTAAAGTTGTTTGAATCAAAATATTCGTTAAAATAATAACATACAAGGCAATCCTGTCTAAGTAGTGGCTGAATTTATAAATTAAGGATAAATCGTTTTATTTGACGCTACAAAAGTTCTTCGATTTAAAGTTCTGTGTGCCATTTCTCATTTTGTTTCTGAGATACCAACAGTGGCTCAGTTAAAAATAATCCACCCACACCTAGCCCAGACCCTAACTAGCCCTGGAACCAATATAGACCTATCTCTAACACATATAAACACATGAATAGAATCCCATGTTACTTACAAATGACATATTTAAAATTCAAGAACATACAAAGAATAGTAAAAGTGAATCTTACAAGGCAGAATTTTTTAAAGTTCATTGATTACTTTAATTCGTCAGTAAAATGATTTTTTGAAATTATCTCTGCCACTTGGCAATCTTTTATAATTCCATATTGTGTAACCGTCGGACGTAGGTATGTAAATATGTATTTGTCCTCTTCACTCCATTAGTACAGCCTTATACCCACATATATCTACAACATGTACTACACTACACTGTTTTGAACAATCCTCTTTCTCAGCCTGCGTGTGTATTAATAAATAGACTGATTAACCATCGCTACAGTAGCATTCATCAACATTTTCAAACACAATTAAGATAGATTCTGGGTTTCATGCTTAGAAAAGCGACTTCTTTATCGAGTTCATTCTGCGTTACTTGTTGTACACCGTTTAACAAAAAATGCATGTTTCCTTCGAGTAAATTAAAGTAGCCCTGTTATTTAAATTTCTACTTTGATAAAACGCTATACGGTTTTAAAATATTAGTACCTGGGGGCCGAGCTTTGCTCGGGGGAAGGCCTGTCAGTTTGTTTAGATGACTCGGAGTAATATTTTACCACTTCCCCCTACTGATAATCAGATTTGTATAACTCATTTGCCTCTTCTACATTTTTAAGGTCCATCCAGTTGTTATTTATAGTTCAATGTCCCTTTGTTTTGTTTACTACTGTTTATATGTAATCTTTACTCAAATCTTTTAATCTCTGCTCCCAGGAAACCACATGTTAATAAACATAAACAACATGAGTATTACTTTGACAGTTCCCTGGTTGATTATGAACGGCTGTTAAAATACTTTTGTTTTGATTTGAAACTCCATAAGCCCAATGTTAATTTTTTTAAGATTTCATTTTAGTTTTTTTACATTATTTGATTTTTCCTGTGGATGAGGCCTGTCTATAACTTATTTTTATCGCAGAAATTAGTTATTTCGAACATTTGAAGGAAATCGCTGGAGCCGTTTTTGAGATCAGTGTCGCAAGCAAGCAAGCAAACCTTACTCATATTAGAGTATAGGATACTAGAATTTTCCCATGCGCAATTTGCGCATTGAAACACCTGTTTTGAATTAGTTTAACTTGTCGCTGTAAGGTGGCGCCATCAGTACGTTGGCAAAGCAAGAAACACCCCTAAAATAAAAACCTGTATGGTTTTGAATGGTTTGATTATTTTTTGTATTTATGGTAATGGTAACCTTCAAATTTTTGACTCAATTATTAATGTTGATCAAGTATTAAGGCAGATATGGCCTACTGACAAAAACACCCTTGAAAAATAATCTAAGGATTGACACGACTATCGGATGTAATATTCAAAGAATCTTGTAGAATAAGATCTGTATTTCTTAAAATTTATTGATGTTAAACTAAACCTTTATTAGGATCATACTACAATTATTTATCAACCTTATTTCATACAACATCCACAATATTCCCAACATTAATGGAAACACTGCAATACAAAGTTACCACAATTCAACCAGTAACCGCGTTGGAGAACAAAGTCACTAGTTGCGATGGAGCTGATACAGAGTGAGAACGGATACCGCACTCAACTCGTATGCAAATCGCCAGTGTCCGCGGCTCGCCTCTACACACAAGTATTAATTTGTTCCGCTCGATTTACAAGTGCGTGCGACATGCCCGCAGCTGTGCGTAAATATGGCGCACTTGCCGTATAAATACGTACCAATACCGCTTATGTGTTTATAACATGCAAGAGGTCCCCGTAACTGGATCCGCGTGGGTTTGTTTTGTTCGTTATGTAGTTTAGTGTCTCCATTCCAGTTATTCGATAGTGCGCTACAAGCTCAGAGTCTAAAATTGTTCGAACCTGGTATAGAACCGGGGCTGTACGTATTTTATACATAATTAAGATATCAACACGCGCCACACCGCCCACACTGCGATAGCCGGACATCTCAGTGTTTGTCGCTTTTGTTCCTCTTGGATTTTATGTCGTGTTTCGACCATCGGTGAGGTGCATTTTCTTGTACTGTCGGGCCATAAGAGAAGATATCTCGTGCTTTATCGTCGGTTGTTTATGTTATTTATGAGCCTTCGTAGGAATTTTATATGTGCAAAACATGGTTAGTATTAAACTGTAAAAAGTAAATATATTCGCCTCAATTTTATAGTTGCTTGTAAATACGCCGCCTCAATATTAGTCTATTTGGTATTCGCGTGTTATTATTTTTGTACAACTGTGTACTAACAATATTGAAAACTGCTTTGTAGCTTGAAAAGGAAAGTATTAATAAGATTAATATAGAAAATTATGGGGAAAACATTTACTATGTATTTAAAAGTAATTGATTTGTTTGAGTTTTGCGTATAGATATGTCCAATAATCAAAGAGCTTTAGTCTAAAACCCTAAATCGAAGAGTTTCTAATTTTCAAAATTTAATTTTGTTTTCAATCTAGTACGGTATACAGTTTTATTATCATCATACTAATATTATAAAAAGCTCACATTTTGAGAGTTTTTGTGGCTCGATCACACTCCAGCTACTGAACCGATTGAGCTGGTACTTGGCAGAAAGATAGCTAATATCATAAAGTAATATGAAGGCGTATTCGCCTTTTACAATTTTAAAATTGCTTTAGGGTTTAGCCCCAGTGGCCACTAAACTTCCCACGTTAATCTTATGGGCACTAAAATTTATTGGATCTGATGATAACTAAACATTTGATCTGTTTTTGAGATTTGCAACAAGATTTTTAGTTTATTTATTTGATTATATTTTGGCTTACACTTGTGTTTTAAAATCAAACCAGGAAGGTACCTGTATCATATTAATGCCAGGGAAGCTTAAATCAATCCACGAAGGTACCTGTATCATAATAATGCCAGGGAAACTTAAATCAAACCACGGAGGTACCTGTACCATAATAGTGCCAGGGAAACTTACATCAAACCACGAAGGTACCTGTATCATAATAATGCCAGGGAAACTTAAATCAAACCACGGAGGTACCTGTACCATAATAGTGCCAGGGAAACTTACATCAAACCACGAAGGTACCTGTATCATAATAATGCCAGGGAAACTTAAATCAAACCACGGAGGTACCTGTACCATAATAGTGCCAGGGAAACTTACATCAAACCACGAAGGTACCTGTATCATAATAATGCCAGGGAAACATAAATCAAACCACGAAGGTACCTGTATCATAATAATGCCAGGGAAACTTAAATCAAACCACGGAGGTACCTGTACCATAATAATGCCAGGGAAACTTACATCAAACCACGAAGGTACCTGTATCATAATAATTCCAGGGAAACTTAAATCAAACCACGAAGGTACCTGTATCATAATAATGCCAGGGAAACTTAAATCAAACCACGAAGGTACCTGTATCATAATAGTGCCAGGGAAACTTAAATCAAACAACGAGGGTACCTGTATCATAATAATGCCTGGGAAACGTACATAAAATTTGTCTCAAAGTTCGGAAAAAGCAACTGAAATCGCAGAGCAATTATCTACAACAATTTTGTAGAACAATTGTCTACAAAAACGTTGGAGGAAGCTGAAGCTCGCAGACGAGCTAGTGCTGTAGGAGCTGCCCAACGGCGCGGCGACAAACGTTTACCAGCAATACGTGGGGCGCCTTTAAAATACTGCCTTGGATTACGATGCGACATGTAGTCAGATAACTCATATCTCACTAACGCTATCAAGTGATCGCGGGCGAAGCCGCGACGGGTGACAGCTAGTTTAAAATAACTTTCCATTTCAGTTTACTCAAACATTTTGGACCATCGCACAACTTGTATTTAGATCTACATGGGAGTTGGGAGTTTAGATTTTAAATGGGAGTTTGATGAGCTGGTTGATCTGATTTGACTATAAAACTTAAATCAGGTCAAGCAAAGCTGTTGGTAAAAGCTAGTTGAATTAGTTGATACATTAGGTATCTTTACCCTGCCAAGCAGGATCAAAAATAAATTTAATTTTTAAAATCAAAAATAAATCACTCAACATTCTTTAAACCTTTTCTCAGGTGACGCACACGATGTGGCGGTGGCAGCCGGATGCCCCTGTTTGCCCAGCTCCCGCGTTGCGTCGGTAATGCCCCAGCACCTGTGGGCCACTCTGTAATTTTCTGTTTAAAGGGCAGCTTCCTGCGGCGCCCCGGCTCGGGTTTCTGAATGGCCCATTCTTCTGCGGGAATGTCGCCGGCCTGGGAAGTGCCCCCTCGCCTCATTCTCTGCCACCTACGCTCATCCGCTCATCATCGTAATTACACACTGTCCCACCCCTGCTAACTGGCGCATTTAATCAACCGGGGCCGCAGGACTTGTCGTGAGCTGCGAGTGATAAATCCTCACCGGCTCATCCGCAAACTGTAATCATTTAGCGGGGAAACATCCGGAAACTGGGTGAGTTACTTTTGAATGAGATTAAAAGGTTTCATAAACACATTATTACCACGCTTTACCGAAATTAGCTACTTTCGGTACCGAAAATGATACTATCTTTAGATCCGGAAAAAGACAGATATTTCTCCTGGATTATTATTAGTTATGCATTCTGACACCAGTAGTGCTAGTGATCCTAGCCTTATACTCCCAACAAGATTAATATATCTAGAGGTGTCGTCCCGTGTAAAAAAGTGCAGCCTACATGGTCGTCTGTCAACTCTGCTCCCATCGCAACCAACATAGTAACCAATCACATGGTCTATTTACGAGTTAGTACCTGGGGGGCCGAGCTTTGCTCGGGGGAAGGCCAGTCAGTTTGTTTAGATGACTTGGAGTAATATTTCACCACTTCCCCTTACTGATAATCAGATTTGTATTATTCATTTGCCTCTTTTCTTCATTTTTAAGGTCCCTCCAGTTGTTATTTATAGCTCAATGTCCCTTTGATTTATTTTACTACTCTATATATGTAATCTTAACTCAAATCTTTTAATCTCTGCTCTCAGGAAACCACATGTTAATAATCATAAACAACATGAGTATTACTTTGACAGTTCTCTGGTTGATTATGAACAGCTGTTACGATTCTTTTGTTTTGATTTGAAACTCTATAAGCCCAATGTTATTTTTTTAACTCTTCATTTTAGTATTATGATTTTTCATAAATTGATTTTCCCTGGGGATGATGCCTGTCTAGAACTTATTTTTATCCCAGAAATTAGTTATTTCGAACATTTGAAGGAAATCGTTGGAGCCGTTTTTGAGATCCGTGTCGCAAGCAAGCAAGCACGCAAGCAAGCAAGCAAGCAAACCTTACTCATATTAGAGTATAGGATATGATAGCCAGCTGAAAAACATTTAACTTGTGAAGAGATGATTTTATTGGTACCTGAGGAGAATGACGGTTGACCATGTAAACTTAATTTTTTACCCCATATAAGACCCCATATAACCTCATTGTTTTACCTTATTTTTTGAAGCTTTTATAATATGCATATTTACATTAATAAAACAAAAAAATTTTAGAAAATTTAGACAAAACTTGCGATATTTGCAAGGTGACTAAATTACTAACACACTTCACTGATCCTTGAGGCTCCTTTGATTTGCCGTACACAAGTATCTAAGCATCTAAGCTGCTCGAGGAATGTTTTGCAGCGGCTCGTTGGTAAGAGCAGATTTACAAGTTATGGTTTTCTCCTCATATTGCCCCCTAATGGCTGTCTTTAACACGTATAATGTCCAGCTCGCCGGCGGCGGTTGTTCCTGGAATAGTCCCACTAGAGGTTTACGAGACTAGCCACCACCGCCACCTGTGTCTCGCAATTATCGTAGATTTACGGCGATGCTAAAACGTTATAAATTACGACTAAGCCGGATAGAGTGGCGCCTTGCGGTTTAGGAGCACAGGTATCGAAGAATGTCGCGGTTTGACTTATACTCCGCTGTAAACTCTGGTGTGGAGTTTGCGCAGCTTGGGAGGTAGAAAAGAATTGAGAGGTGGGAAATGTTTAAAATCAATCTATTTATTATATACTAGATGACCTGACAGACGTTGTCCTGTCTTTAATTTGAATATTAAATGTGAAATGGAATAATTAACAATAAATATATAAAAAAAACTCGTTTATTGTAATGCTTTTTGCATTATTAGTCTTCTGGTTCACATTATAGCACAGTTAAATGAAAAGATTCCAGCTCAAATTATAACACTTTTTACCTTGGTTATTAAAAAAGCTTTGAACTAAGTACAATTTCTAAATCCTTGACAAAATAAAAACCAAAATGTAAACAAATAAACACATGTTTTTTAACTCATTCAAATCTTAGTATTGATTACATATGATCAAACCAAATGGCATTGGAAATTTTCAAATATCAGGTGCTGCCATCTAGGGGATAAATTGTTAATGGTTTGGGATAAGTCTACAGGAGAACGTTGTCCCTCAAATTCTTATATTAATGATTTTTTGTTCACGAATTATAAATATAAACCCTTTTTCTCATTTGGGGAAAACCTTTCACTATATACTAAGTACGTTATGTTTCATGAAATGTATTTGATTGATATTTAATCATGATAGTTTCTTTGTAATTGGAAATTATCTATTTTGTATCTCACAGTTTAATAAAAGCATTTTCCACCAATGTTAATTTAAAGGCATTTTTTACAATTTTTAAAGTCAAATTACTAAATAATGGTTGGGTGGATTAAAAATTTTCTTTCATACAAACCTTCCCCTGGCATTAAGGAACACAACAAAAAAAGAATCGTCCAATTTGGTGCACTCGTTCTCGAGTTATGGAGTCACGTAAAAAAGGGATTGTGATTCATTTATATAGATAGATAGATAGATCTACAACACGCTAAGGCGACTTTTTAAATACAACTTCTCCGATATTTCCAAACCGATTTTGACTGTTGAGGTACCAACAAAATTGCTTCGATCTGTAGTTGTGCTACATGGCTGTCACTTGTTGATTCTTCCAGTCTGGACAGCGCAGACGATCAATTTGTATTCAACTGCACACTAAAGCACCGGTATATGCAACAAGTCAAAAGTAATGAGAAATGATGGGTGGGTTATTTTTCTGCTAAGATCGAACAAACAAAATATGTCACCTACAGAACAGCTCTTAAAACCACGCTACTCTGTCGGCCATATTGGTTTTATCGCCCATTAGAATAATGTTAAGTTCAGACCCCAATTTTTCGCTTATCTCTTTAGATAAAATTTTGATTTTGTTGTCAATTGAAAGACATTCTTATCGCGGGTGATTATTGTTGAAGATATTTTGAAAATGAATTATAATATTTATTAAAAATTGAAATCTTTTTAGGTTTGACCATTTTTTCTGGTAATCTGTAACACTTTTACGTATTTTTACTCGCAAAAATCACTCTTTACTTTATTTTGAGTATTCAACAAAAATTATCTAAATCAGATTGAAAATTAAATAAAAATGTGGATCCTAAATAGATGTTTAGTTAGCATTGCGCTTATGGAGAATCAATCCAATATGACCGACGGGGGAGCGTGGCCTTAAAAGTAAGGAACTTTTATGTAAGGGCAAATCGGTAACAAAATCGACCACGTGTTGTGAACTAAACAAATAAAATCAAAGTTTATCGTCCCCTGCAGCCTGCTGCTTAGATAATCCCGAGAGGCCTAATGTAAATGTAAACGATTTGTCGGTGTACAGGTGGCTAACCTGACACCCGTGTAGCGGGGTTGGAACGGTACACGGGTAGGTAACGGGAACGGAGTAACGGGGTACATCCGGGGTGTAACCTAGGAGCACGCGTGCTTCCGGTGGGATGTGGGTCAGGGGTGTAGGCAGGTGACTACCATCGATCTGAGATGAAAAAGTGAATCCTCTTGGAGGTATTTTTTGTAAATAATGAATATTTCAGCAACCATATATTAATGGAATGTATCACACAGTGAGGTGCAGTTCGGGTCATAGTGCTTGGCATCTGGTTAGCGTATGCTCTGGAATGACTTTTCGCCTCTATTTGGCTTAATACATTTAGTGTTAAAGTCTACTTTTGGCAACAGAAAGCAAAAATCACTTATTTAATTTTGAAACATTTGTTTTGGTTGTTTTTGTTAATGTCTACTTTTATTTACGAGAAATTTCAGTAGTTTCTCGCCTTTTTTTGAACTGTAACGACATTTGTCACATGGGCAAGCCAGTGGTGACCGCTCTGGGAAAAGTATCATAACAATCAGCCGGGACGCTTCATCACGGCTGACTTGCGGGGCCAGCGCTCTACCTCTGAGCAACCGCGACCACAACTGAACACCCTGTGAATATTTCCATTGATAACTCAAATTTGAAAGTTTTGACGAAGATCATACTTTCTCCATGCACTACCGCGTGTATAAGGAGAAGTAAAAAGGGAAATGTATACTATAAAACAGTTCCGTCACGTCAATCGGCCCTCATCTATCCCTCACCGTATAGGACCGTTCCACCGTTCCATCAGCCGTATTTAGTTTACGGTCCGGTCCGAGAGGAACATTGATTTACAACTCCATCGTCTCGCAGATCCGCCGTCCAAGTAGGGCGAGGTTTCGGCACGAACGTAACGGTTCATAGTGTAATTGTTCGGCGTAAAATTCGTTACCGAACAAAAGCTCCGGGACTGTTTAACCCCGTGAAAACCCAATCGCGAGAGGCGGGTCGGCTGTTTATGTTTTCTGACCCTAAATCACAGTTCATTTTTTTGTCCGGGCGTCCGTTAAATTTCACACCGCCATATTTATTTTTAAGAACATAACACGACCCGAAACCTATAACCGGGGTTAACGGCCGTAAAGACTGCAAGTGCGATGCCCTCGTCTCGGGGTAGTAAATGCTTGTGACCCGGTCGCATGGCGGCGACCCGAACGCGGAAATGTATTTTTGGTTTCATGCACTCCACGACTGAGAGAAACCGTTCAGAAACTTATGAATAGTGATTATATGGCTCAGTTGATGTCCCCTCTGCATCATATGCATTTGTTACTATTGCGTCGCACATCAGTTGTTGCGGTTGCAACAAAACAGCGGATATCTCTAGGCGTCTTGTATCGCTACTGTTTGCGCAACATTTCTGTCACCGTACGTTCAAGAACTAGGTGAGTGCGGAGAAGTTTACAAACTAATGTGATGATTCATATAGGTTGAAATATATACTTTGAAGAAAGTAAACGTTGCGAAGTTTTTAATCTGTAAATAACTATCTAGAGATATATCTTCATAAGGCAAATCGATTGCGTCAAAATTTCAAGCGCTACACTTCACCTACAGCCTTCGGCATTGGCTCATTTTAAAGCTTGTGGGAAAAATATCAGAAATGTCAGAAATTATCTGGGCTAAGCCCCACTGGACTCCAAAAATCCGGTGATTTTCTTATGGAAACATTGAAAATGACCTAATGACCAGCTGTGGTTATTTATAATGTGATTTATGCTTCTGCTTTGTTTATGTGTTAACATATGTTCACACACTCCTACAGACATACAGTTCGGGGCACAGTGCTTGGCGCCTGGTTAGCGTATGCTCTGGAATGACTTTTCGCCTCTATTTGGCTTAGTAGCCTTAGTGTTACAGTAAAATTTTGTCAACAGAAACCAAAATTAAATAATTTAATGTTAAAATATTGGTTTTTGTTATTTTCGTTATTGTCTGCATTTAATTATGAGAAGTTTGAGTTGGTTCTCGCCTTTCCCAGGCGTCAAGCACCGTGGCGCGAACTGTACCTATTTTTCTTACATACAAACAGTATTAATCCTTAGCATATAAACAGTAAATTAAAACAAAACTTTAGGAGCTATAGCCCCTACAAGTCAGTAGTTTTCTGTAATTCACCTTACAGAAGTCGTTACACTTAAAGGTGATTACGCCTTTAGTATAACAATGTCAGCTGGATCCAGTTTCAAAATTTCAAAAATGTTTTCAGGATTTTTTGCTCACTATCGAACTCGCGAACTTCATTTTGTTACTCTTACAGCCAAGTTATTTCAACAGTAGCTTGTTCTTGAGTAATATCACCTCAGTATCACTGACCTTTACCCGCTTACCCATTTTCTAGACAACGCCAGCCTCATTCTGACGCCAAACTAAGAAACACACAGTGCACGTTTCCTCTGCCTACATGAGCTCACTAGTATTGTGCTGCAAGTCTTCACGGGTCTCACGTTTGCAAATTCACATCAAATTACGGTTTTCAAGCATTTTATGAAAAATTTTTGACCCTGGAAATCTACAGCTTGCTTTCTCCGAAAGAAAAAACACGAGGAATTGCCTGAGCGATTGTTATATTCCAGTTTAATATCTTATATAAATTATAAACCACAAAAATATTCATCCCATCAGTATTGCTGTAGACTCTGAAAGGAATCTGGTATACCATAGAGAATCATATTTACTACCCAGCATTACAATGATAGCGCGATCACAGTAGTGCTCGACCAGGAAGCTCTCAAGAAGGCACTGGCTTCTACCGCTCTATAAACCTGCGATATTAATGCTGTACTCTCAGGCAACGCTGTGGTTATCATAGCCTCACCGCTCATCAGGGTAGTCTAATTACTTAATCCTATTGTTTAGTTCCAAGACGTGCGTTTTTCATTGTTATTTTACGATAAGAGTGTGTCAGCCTATCCCTGTAAAAGCGTGGAAGTATGAGCCCCAGTAGTAACTGGGGTTTGGTGCAACATAGGGTGAGTGTAAGTCAGCTACTTAACGTAGCTGGGTAGTGCCAATGACTACATAAACTACAATTGTAGTTTATGTAGTCATTGGTAGTGCTGTGGCTAGAGCTCTATAAGCCTTGTATTTTAAGGTCCGACAGCTCTTGGTAACGAATATTGAAAACTTTCGTAGGCCGGGTAGCGTTGTGGTTAGCGAGCTCGCTTCAATCTGAGGTTCGCTAGATCAATCCTGGGAAAACTCAAAATTGCTTGAAGGTTAGAAACTGGATCCAGCTGCCATAGGTCACTTGGCTGTTAACGAGGTAAAGACTAATCGTAGCTAAATCAGTCGGTCTTAGTCAGTTGCAAGGATTCACAAGGTATCTAACCCTTTCTTCAATTATTATTACTATTACTAGCGAATCCGGTTGCTCGAATTCGAGCAAATTTTCTTTGATCAAGTGGTTAAATAATAATTCATCTGTATTTCTACTTTTATGTGCGAAGAATTTACTAATAAGCAAAATTAAAACTACTGGTAATCTAATATGTGATTTCTATGGAGTATTTCTCCCATTAACCTAACATCAAACAGTATTTTTGTTTTGTTTTTAAATACATTGGAAATATATTTTAGATTTATAAACCTTGAACCTTGAAGTTATTCCTAAGCGATTGGATGAACAGGAATAACCTAACAGGGGTGGTAAACATGTTTCAGTTACAAAATATCTGAAGAAAATAAGCAAGTTATAACTCAGGAAACTTCTGAAGATTACTTGAAATATATTTTTACAAGCGGTCTTCCCACCCACAATTTATAGCGGCGGAATCCCAGTTTCACTTTTCACCAGTTCCGAGTATATTACAGCAGCCGAATATTAATCTTGGAGTCGGCGTAAATTTCGGAACCAGCCGACAAAGAAGTGACCCGTCGTCACCTCTCACACACGACAGCCACGTTTTATGGCCGAACTATTCAACTAATATGGCAGACGGTGGCGTTAAACTGTGCAACATATTTTGCTAAAGACAATTTAGCTTCAAGTTTACGGGAAAACTTTAATTGGTTGTTGCACAATTTTAATCTATTTCGATCCAATTCATTTAAACATAAATTTTAAGCACTCTGTATAATTGTAACGTTAAACCTACATAGAAGAGTTGATTGTTTTGTAAAGTTTTAAAAGTAAATTGAGAGTTTTACAAAGTTTTGAAGGACAACATACATTAGAAGGACATATACATCAAATTATAACTTGAAAAAAATTCGTTACATAAATAAATAAACGGTATCAGGAAACTGACACATACTTTCTCCCTTTTAGCCAAACATTAATGACAAAAATATTTGTTATTTACTAAATATAGAATATGAAGTATAGATAAATGTACAGAAAATTGTCTAAAATAGTTGTTTTCAGAAATATCCACCCAAATCCCTTTTGGGAGGCACTATAGATTTTGTTGCTACAAACAGTGGTTTTGAGAGGGGAAATGCCCCCTTGCCCCCCAGGGTTAAATAGCAAGACATTTCGAACATCCTCTGTTGGTCAGTGCTAACTTGACCTGCATATCAAATTTTAATGAAAGTGATCAGTAAATAAGAGAGAAATAGTTATTTTTGTATTCCCCATAAGAATAACATTGGACAACGTACTGTGTTTATCGCTGAATGAAAATTTCAATTTTCTCCGCAACTAGCAATCGTAGAATAGTAATTTAAAATACTAATTTATTTAGTTTTTGAGCTCTTTTTAATGGTGAATAGTAATCTTTTTTAACATTTATGATTTTTTATAAAAAATCCAAAAAACTTAATTTTGGATGTTTTAAGTCCTGTAACTTCTGAACCCGAATTTTTCCAGTCATGCGGGTGGTGTCATTTTGTTGGAAACTTAAATTTCTACAAACCACTAAAGTTTAATCAAAATCGTTAGAGCAGTTTTTGATACATTTGGATTTTTCATGTTTCTTGGCGGTTTTTGGGGAATAATTACCCTTAAAAATCAAAAATTAAAAAAAAATGAAAAAACACCTGGAGATATCGTGGATTAGTACCTACATACCAAATTTCATAAAAATCGGCCCATAGGTTAGGGCTCTAGCTCTGTACACATCCACACAGACACACACACACACACACACACACACACACACACACACACACACACACACACACACACACACACACACAGACAGACATCACGTAAAAACCACTTTTTTGGGTTTAGGGAGCATCAAAACGAATATTTCCACTAACAACTCAAATTCGAAAATTTTGACGAAAACAATATTTTCTCCATATACTATGTATAGGGGGAGAAAGTAAAAAGTTTCTTTTTATAAGTTTAAAAGTTTAAAGAAACGGTCACATGCCGCGTATCTAGAAACAAAATAATTGTCAGACCTAAATACTACGTTAAATTTTAATTTATATACTAGTCTACTATGTAGTGTTGGTAGCTGAGGATCGATCTAGCGAACCTCAGATTGCAGCGAACACGCTCACCACTATGCTATCCAGCCGTCTCGAAAGTTTTCAGTATTTACTTCCTAGAGCCGTCAGACCTTATACTCCCCAAGGCTAGAGCTCCAGCCACCGCACTACCCAGCCACATTCAGTAGCTGACGTGGGGACTTAAATTCACCCCACGTTTCAAAAAACCTCCATTACATTTGCTGAGCTCCTTGTCCTTCCACGCTTTTCCAAAGATCAGCTTTTACACTGTTATCGTACAAAAATGAGAAACGCACGTCTTGGAACAAAACAATGGGATTAAGCAATTAAACTACCCTGATGAGCGGTGAGGCTATGATAACCACAGCGTTGCCTGAGAGTACAGCATTAATATCGCAGGTTTATAGAGCGGTAGAAGCCAGTGCCTTCTTGAGAGCTTCCTGGCTGAACACTACTAGATGAGATCACGCCCGCATTGCATTGCCGAGTAGTTGACAACAGGATTTGAGCACACAAGGTATTCAGAGTTATCTGTTGGTTTCAAAGACTTGAATTCCTTCTAAATTTAAAATGAGCTAGAACAAAAGATTCAAAATTGATTTTAATGGTCAATTCGGCATCAGAATATATATAAACCAGGTCAGGACAAAATTATTTAAGAATATGTCTGTACAATTTAAATACTGTATGTAGCATGAATTTTAAGTTCCTACCCCTTAGATGCTTTTATTTGGGTAAAACAAACTCCGAAAAAGAATATTGGACCTGAAAACCAATCTTGTATTCATGATTATACAAGACATTAAACAAATATCGACTTTAAAATAATAACACTTTTAAGTTTCGCCATTTATACTTAAATACAAAAAAAGCCAGCTACCATTCGGACTCAGAGGTATTTTTGTGTCGGATTTTAAGTATTGTATTTTACTAATCAAGTTCTTGAATTCGTTGTAAAATAGTTCTTAAAGATTTTATTTTGACTTCTTTCGGGTCGTCGCCAATGAAGGTAACGATTAAATTATGAGATTTTCACTTACCTAACCCAAGTGATGTGAAAAACCTTGGGGTAGAGGTAAGGTACTTAAAACTCACCTAGTATGGAGAGTACTGTTTTATGTTATACTAGTGGCTTGAAGGGGCAAAAACCCCTAACTTTTCTCCAATACTCTGCCTCATATCTCATCTGATTTTCATGATGAGGAAATTGACCATTACTAGTGGCTTGAAGGGGCCAAAGCCCCTAACTTTGCTCCAGTACTCTGCCTCATCTGACTTGAACACATGCCATTTCGTAAAACAAATCTCTTAATCACATGTTTTAATGTAAACAAAGCAGACGTTTTTAAATCTCCATGTTTTTCTTATGGGGGTTTTACGTTATTTCTCGTTTGCTGGTAATGTTTTGGAAATTTTCCCCGAGTCCCTTGGATCAAGACCTTTAATTTGAGCCGTCTCCCATTATCCAGCGATTTGCCAAACTCCCACAATTTTGACTTAAAAATTGCGCTTGCAGAATTATATATAAAGATAGGTAAGATAATATGTTTTAATGTAAACAATGCATATTTTTTCAAATCCTATGCTTTTCTTATGGGGGATGTTTTACGTTATTTCTCGTTTTCTGGTAACTTTTTGGAAATACTGCTATTTTTCCCGATTCCCTGGGATCAAAACCTTTAATTTGAGCCGTCTCCCATTAGCCTGCGATTTTCCAAACAACCACAATTTTGACTTAAATATTTCGCTTACAGAATTGTATATAAAAGACTACCTGGTCCAGCAGACGTTGTCCTGTCATAATGTCATTGAATTTGTTTTATGTCAAATACTCGTTCATTTTCAATATGAGCTCGTTCGCTTCGCCCACTCGCCTATTGAAAAAAAAATTAGTTTACGTCCTATTTTCAGACCTACCGAATATACACACAAAATTTCATAAGAATCGGTCAAGCCGTTTCGGAGGAGTTTTGTTACAAACACTGTGACACGAGAATTTTATATATGAAGAAGATATGTTAGTTTATTTATATAGATAGTTAGTAATAAAACATTTTCAGTAAGGGATTCAGTAGCAGCTCTAAGTGTAATGTAATTTTAACTTTGACTAAGAACCGACGTCACTGATAATTTTACCGACGCCCAATTGTTTACCTGATTTTCTTCAAATAAAAACAAACGAAATAGGTTAACAGCCTTTAGTGTTTAAAAAAGTTGTTCTTTACCCTTGAATACGATTTTCATGGGTAACACATATAATATTATCTATCATCATTAGTTTTGAAAATAAAGAACAATATAATTTATTCGCTGAAATTTCAAATAAAAATCGTTCTTGATAGTAAAATATATTTTTTAATTTGCCTGCTTTATTTCAAATTAAATTAAATATTTGTTATTTAATAAAGCGAAACAATCTTGGCATACAGCATAGGTGAGCATCTTGGCATACAGCATAGGTGAGTACCGAGAGTACATAGGAACTCTTCAAATTACCTGCATCGTTTGAATATTCAAAGCTGCAAAAGGTAAACGAGATTGTAGGCATTCAATGACACAGCAGGTTCTTTAGTAGTATTATCAATGCGAATGCTAAATTCCTAAGTTTATACCCTGTAAAAACTCTGGAACAAGAAAATTCCTGCGCGGTAATTCCGAATAATGAAATCACCCTCATGGGAACTAAGTTCCTTGCGCTCGTAACATTATAGAACGATTGCGAACAGTTCGATAAATGCCAACAGGATGTAATAGCTTCTGGTAATTTAAAACTAATAATATTCTCAGAGGATCATTTACTTTTAATGTACACTAGCTCCCTCCTCATCAGAAATGTGGTTGCGATAACAGTTAGAATAAATATATAGTTAAATTTAAAACGAGTTTGCACGCAGCACGCTGACGTGAGGGAAGTGAATTTCCCCATAAAACTTTTAAAACTCAAAATCAGTGTAAAAACATATATTTATTCCAATTTTTATTGAAATCTGAAAACAGTGATTTGTTGGCTGTTCTGATGCTCCTGGTCTCATTTACCTGCAAAGCTGAGAATACAATTTTGCGCATTATAATGTTAGAAGGTCCAGTCAGGCTTGAAAGTAGGTGTTAGGTTGCTGGAGATGATAAAAGTACTCTAACAAAGGAATAACAGGCTTTTCTAGTGTAAAACCCCCATAAGACAACGTACTGTGTTTAGTCGATACACATTTTCTTTAATAACTCGGTAAATATGTATGCTAGAATGACGATATAGGGCTTACAACTTTCGCCTAACTAATTCCCATCTTTTTGCATGCATTGATTTTACATCTGGGGCTTTTATGACCCTTTTTTGGCCCCAAAAACTCAAAATTTGAAAAATTAATCCTCAAAAAAGGGGTTTAGAGTTTTCCGATTGTTTTGCCCAACGAACTTGTCCAACTGATTACAGAAAGGAACGTCTCTACCAAATTTGAAGTAAATCGGACAAACAATGCGACCGGTAGAGTGCAAACACACATATATATATATATATATATATATATATATATATTTAAATTTGAACGACCCCCCAAAGCGTGTTCAGGGGGTCACGTTAGGAACTTCTATGGTGGTCCCGGGCTTAAGTTTCACCGTGCAGGTTATGCTAATAGTTCACTTTCCAAAGGAATTTCACTAATAAATATAGCTCAGACTCATGTAACACATCTACATCTCTAATAAAAAAGTTCATTTTAATTCCAAACTAGGTAGATGTATTAAAATAACAGACAAAAGAAAGCCTAACCTGACAAAATACTCTAACCCCACATAAAACTTTTAAAACTCAAAATCAGTGTAAAAATATATATATTTATTCAAATTTTTATTGAAATCTGAAAACAGTGATTTGTTGGCTGTTCTGATGCTCCTGGTTTCATTTACCTGCAAAGCTGAGAATACAATTTTGCGCATTATAATGTTAGAAGGTCCAGACAGGCTTGAAAGTAGGTGTTAGGTTGCTGGAGATGATAAAAGTACTCTAACAAAGGAATAACAGGCTTTTCTAGTGTAAAACCCCCATAAGACAACGTAATGTGTTTAGTCGATACACATTTTCTTTAATAACTCGGTAAATATTTATGCTATAATGACGAGAGAGGGCTTACAACTTTTGCCTCACTAATTCCAATCTTTTTACATACATTAATTTTACATACGGGACTTTTCTGACCCTTTTTGGGCCCAAAACCTCGAAATTAGAAAGATTAATCCCCAAAAAAGGGGTTTAGAGTGGTCCGATTGTTTTGCCCAACGAACTTGTCCAACCGATTACAGAAAGGAATGTTCATACCAAATTTGAAGTATACGGGTCAAAAAATGCGATCGCTAGAGTGCAAACACACACAGACACACACACACACACACACACACACACACACATATGTATAAATATATACATATAATTACATGTATATATATAATTGCATGTATATATATATATATAATTACATATATGTATAACATTTTGAACGAACCCCCAAAACGTGTTCAGGGGGTCACGTTAGGAACTTCTATGGTGGTCCCGAGCTTAAGTTTCACCGTGCGGGTCATGCTAATAGTTCACTTTCCATAGGAAATTCACTAATAATAACACCTGTCCACGTGTACGTTCCACTGAGAAACATTCTCGTCTGTAGCTTTAGACTAAATGTGTTTTATCAATGTTCTTACTTTTACCCTCAACTGTGTTAACAGGTTGTAGCGTAATGGACCTCCAGACACCCAGTAATCTTTAAAAATCCAACCAAATAGTTCAATAATGTTTTAATTATATTTTTAATCACTAACTAGTTGGTCTAGAAGTTTTGATTGAAAATGATAAACATCACCGTTACGATCATGTATAAGATCGTATAGTATAATGATGTATGGGACAACACAGTTATTTTAGTAAGAATACCTGGGGGCCGAGCTTTGCTCAGGGTAAGGTCAGTCAGTTTGTTTAGATGACTTGGAGTAATATTTCACCACATCCCCTCTGATAATCAGATTTGTTTAACTCATTCGCCTCTTTTCTACATTTTAAATTTCACTCCAGTTCTTATACATAGCTCAATGTTCCTTTGATTTATTTTACTACTCTATATATGTAATCTTCACGCAAATCGTTTAATCTCTGCTCTCAGGAAACCACATGTTAATAATCATAAACAACATGAGTATTACTTTGGCATTTCCCTGGTTAATTATGAACAGCTGTTAACAATTCTTTTGTTTTGATTTGAAACTCCATAATCCCAATGTTAATTTTTTTAAATTTTCATTTTATTTTTTAAATTATTTGATTTTTCCTGGGGATGAGCCCTGTCTAGAACTTATTTTTATCCCAGAAATTAGTTATTTTGAACAATTTAAGGAAATCGTTGGAGCCGTTTTTGGGATCAGTGTCGCAAGCAAGCAAACAAACATACAAGCAAACCTTACTCATATTAGAGTATAGAATATGGTAGTTGAGTATCGGTGGTATTAAAGTAAAAGTAGTAGTTTTTTGTGCCATTGGAAAGAGCCTAACGTGAAGTAGTGCAGGAAACTTTTTTTATAGAGAAATAATTTGTGAGTGAGACCCTGGGACCCCTTAAAAGTTGAGTTTTTTCCCATAAGCCTAACATTGGGAAAGAACTATAAGTTTTAAGCAATCAGCTGCATAGAGTAAACACAGTTAATCAGCAAGCCATGTTGGCTTTGGAATGGTAGCACAATATTTATACGGGAATGTCAGTATAATATTAAATTGTGATCGCGAGCGAAGCCGCGACAGGCTACTAGTCTATACTTATTTAATAGGCGAGCAGGTTTTTTGTGACAATCACTCCTCCTAAACTACTGAACCGATTTTCATGTTTTTGGTGTCATTGGAAAGAACCTAACGTGAAGTTGTGCAGGAAACTTTTTTTATAGAGAAATAATTTGGGAGTGAGGCCCTGGGGCCCCTTAAAGTTGAGTTTTTTCCCATAAGCTTAACATTGGGAAATAACTATAAGTTTTAAGCAATCAGCTGGATAGAGTAAACACAGTTAATGAGCAGGCCATGTTGGCTTTGGAACGGGAACACAATATTTATAAATGATGATCGCGAGCGAAGCCGCG
The DNA here is from genome assembly GCA_963675035.1 of Allygus modestus. Taxonomy (NCBI): domain Eukaryota; kingdom Metazoa; phylum Arthropoda; class Insecta; order Hemiptera; family Cicadellidae; genus Allygus; species Allygus modestus. Next base: position 26,875,701 of record OY776112.1, on the reverse strand, counting down.
ACAGGTTTACTAGTACTTATTTAATAGGCGAGCAGGGTTTTTGTGACAATCACTCCTCCTAAACTACTGAACCGATTTTTATGTTTTTGGTGCCATTGGAAAGAGCCTAACGTGAAGTTGTGCAGGAAACGTTTTTTATAGAGGAATAATTTGGGAGTGAGGCCCTGGGGCCCCTTAAAGTTGAGTTTTTTCCCATAAGCTTAACATTGGGAAATAACTATAAGTTTTAAGCAATCAGCTGGATAGAGTAAACACAGTTAATCAGCAAGCCATGTTGGCTTTGGAACGGTTACACAATATTTATACGGTAATGTCAGTATAATATTACGTTGTGATCGAAAGAGAAGCCGCGACAGGATACTAGTTCTAACTAAAATACATAATCAAATTTGTTTTAGTAATTTTCTTATCAATTACAAGATAAAACTATCGCTTCAGAATTCATATTTAATAATCTTTTAGTATAAAACATATTTACAAGAAATGAGTGAAAAACCTCTTGCCAGATCGATCCTGAGCAAAATCAAAAACAATGTATAGGTTTGAAACTGCCATTGGTCTCTGTTTTTTAGCGAATTTCCCCTATAGGGAAGAAGCTATTACCGTAGTCGGCATGGTAAGACCTAGGCCCGGGACCATGATAACTTTTCGTTTTGAGGTCCCTAGACCCCAAAAACACCATTCGCTCGAAACTGTATATATATATATATATATATATATATATATATATATATATATATATATATATATATGTGTGTGTGTGTGTGTCCGTGAGCACGATAACTCTCGTAAACATTATCCGATTTTGATGAAATTTGGTATAAACGCGTAAAGTAACATTTATGACTTTAAGTTCGAAAACCAGCCACATCGCTTTATCCGAAGGGGTATTTTGGGGGGGTTTTGTACCCCAAAAATGGGTTTTTTGAATTTTTAACATATAGATTTGGAAATAGTCAAATTTTAATTTTTACCATTGGATTCAGATTAAAAAAACACACAATTTGGTATTTTGATCATTTCTCTACGTCAATTGGTTACCGAGATATTGAAAGTCCTAAACACAGTACGTTGTCTAATGTTATTCTTATGGAGGAAAAGAAAAATTTTATATCTCGCTTATTTATGAACGTATACTGACAAAACTTGGTATACGGCTTCATCTGGTTGTGGACCATTGATATTTGCTCAAAAAAACAATTTTTTCCAAAGGCTCCTGTAGCAGCAAACCTGCGTACTCAGCCCCATGTTATTCTTATGGAGAATAAGTAACGTGTTATCTCCCTTAATTATGAAAATAAATTAATGAAATTTGGTATGTGGCTTTACCTAAATGAGTTATATTGATATTTGTATAGAACCCCATTTTTTGTTTTCCTTCCTTCAGCAAACCTGCATACTCAGCCGCCATATTATTCTTATGGAGAATAATTAAAATGTCATAAATCGTTTATTTATGAATGTATATTGATGAAACTTGGTATGTGGCTTTATGTGGTATTAAGATACATATATATGCACTGGAAATTCGCTGAGTACGCAGGTTTGCTGCTACGGGGGTATTTATTTTAATTACTGATCCTGGTTAAAGAATCAGCCAATCTCAGTCAGTGACAAGACTACATGACTTCTCACCCATCTTACATTCACAAATCATTCGTATTACCCTTAAAACACGTCCTAATTAGTAGCGTCGAAGTATTATTCAGTGAGCATGCGATTTCTGATTCAGCTGGTATGTCTCATGGAAAAATTAAATTATTCAAGCCTGTGAATAATTTGATGTTGTAAGAGTACCGAGCTCTCCCAACCGCATCATACTACAGAAGCGTTGTTTCCTCAAGGATGTTTATTCTTTGATCTATTATGCTACTAAGCCGTTGCTGAGGAGCTCAAATAAACTGATTCTAAATCTAATGAAAGCATTACTTTGTTACGAACGTTTGCGGCACTGTGTCCATAGGTCAACGCCTGGGCCGACCCCGACAGCCGTAGTTCTATGTCGGTCAGCCGACAATCTTATCCGAACCAGAAACCTCTTTCTGGGTTTGCCAAAGCGCCAAAGCGACGAGTTATGTTAATGCATATATCTGGGGACTGTCCCCCAAATGTATAGGAGGCGGGTGCGATACCTTAGCCCCAACGGATGACGGCGCGGCTTGTAATCCGAGCCCCCTTCACTCTTTGTCCGATAATGGAATGATCTTTGACATGAGCCAGTTCCATGATAAGGAATTTACATTTGTCGGAATGTGTCTACGCGGCTTCGCCGCCCCACCGCCGGGGAATCGGGAAAGCTTGTCAGGTGCTTAAACACGTTTGTTTTTCCGGGTTCGGAAAGTAAAACGTGTTGATTCATATTGTCAGTAACGTAAATAATTTATATCTAAGTATCTGGGGGCCGAGCTTTGCTCGGGGAAGGCCAGTCAGTTTGTTTAGATGACTTGGAGTAATATTTCACCACTTCCCTGAAGTTATTATCGAATTTGTATAGCTCATTTGCCCCTTTTCTTCATTTTTAAGGTCACTCGAGTTGTAATTAATAGCTCAATGTGTATGAGTAAGATTTGATTGTATGTTTGCTTGCTTGCGACACTGATCTCAAATACGGCTCCAACGATTTCCTTCAAATATTCGAAATAACTAATTTCTGGGATAAAAATAAGTTCTAGACAGGCCTCATCCCCAGGGAAAATCAATTTATGAAAAATCATAATACTAAAATGAAGAGTTAAAAAAATAACATTGGGCTTATAGAGTTTCAAATCAAAACAAAAGAATCGTAACAGCTGTTCATAATCAACCAGAGAACTGTCAAAGTAATACTCATGTTGTTTATGATTATTAACATGTGGTTTCCTAAGAGCAGAGATAAAATATTTGAGTGAAGATTACATGTATAGAGTAGTAAACCAAATCAAAGGGACATTGAACTATAAATAACAACTGGAGGGACCTTAAAAATGTAGAAAAAAGGCAAATGAGTTATACAAATCTGATTATCAGTAGGGGGATATGGTGAAATATTACGCCAAGTCATCTAAACAAATAGACTGGTTTTCCCCGAGCAAAGCTTGGTCCCCAGGTACTCTATACTCTAATACGAGCAATGTCTGTCTGTTTGATAATTTGCAAAATTGATCTCGGAACGACTTTGTTAAAACTTTGGAATTAGGTGTTTTTGGATCTAAACATATGATTGGGAAAAACCTCAAACCCAGGAATATTCTTATTTTGTTAAAAAACTCATTTGAAAAACAGAAATTTTAACATTGGGCTTATGGGCTCAAACCAAAACAGCTTTGAATAAATTTACCAGTGAACAAAGTAGCTCTCAATGTAGGTATTACACAAGGCAAAGTAAAATTATCAGCAAATTATTTCTTGAAAAAAGTAACCATTGCAGGTGCCTTAAACGAGAACCATTGAATAAAGAATGTACAAAAATAGAGTGGGCATTTTTTCTCCCACGAAAGGAAACAAATATCACCGAGTATGGCACGTCTCCCCGGCACATAATTCATACCCGACGTAAATTCAAACGGATGTGCTTTGTCTTAACTATTATAGAACTTACCATTAAGTTTGTATTTTACTTTCAAAAACAATATGAAAATTCAAGATAATTAATGGCGATTTGTGGCGAAACAACATAAGTTTAAAGTAAATGTTCAGAAACATATAAACCTTGGTGAGTCAAAAGATTATTCCTGGAAAAGAGACAATCAGCTATAATTTACAATTTTCAATGAAAATAAATAAATATGGTTTAATTCAGAATGATTCTTGTAATAGCAAAATCCTTCATCCCCATTACTGAGATCAGGTTAGCGCATAGTATCCAACGGTAAAGAGCGCCAGACCTAGCCAACGCGTAAAAACCAGCCTCAGGGCTCCGTAGCCCGGTCGCTAGACCAGCATAGACCAACCTCGAGGCACCGTAGGCCGTGCGATACGCGTTCAATTGGTTTTGCTTTATTTGATCTCGCAACGCAGTAGGCGTGATGTCTGTGTTTGCATATATTGTGAAAGTGGAGCGAACTGAAATGGAGGTGCGGCGCTCGGGCCCCAGGCCGCGACTCTATGGGCTTTTGTTTCACTTAATATTATTGGTAAAAGAATAGGTGCAGGTGGATTGTGCAATGTGATTTACTATCGTGTGTTACATAATGTAATTTACACTCCGGTCAGCCGATCGGACGATAGGCGGTGGCAGTGTCGCCAATTGTTTAACTGTGTTGTGTAATTTCCCAACGATGCAAAATGGTCTGCTATTGTTCTTTCTATGGTTGGCAATAGTAGTGGTTTTATTTATGAAGTTGTCTAGCTGTTTAGCCTACAATCATCTTTCCAGGTAAGTGAGCCAGGTTAAAATTGGCAAATTGGTTGAAGAGTTTATTTCTTTTATTTCTTTAATATTAATTTCCATTCGAACATTAATATTTTAAAATGCTCATTTTGAATTACCTTAAACCAAATTCTGAAGATTTCCAAGGAACTATGTTAAAATGTTAACCAATTCATTAAAAACATTCCTGTTTTATTATTGTGTTCTTCGTTTATAAATCTAAATTCGTCCGTCAGATTTCGAAAGGAAAAAGTTGGACTTTATTTTTGATCAATTATTGCATGTCAGCCAAATAGGGACATATTTTTTTTAGAAAAGCATCTTTGGTTAAACTATTACTGTTTTATTTTGTAGGAAAAATTACCACCAAACGGATACCCCAAGACGCATAAAGGCTATAAACACTGGTAAAATACTTTAAAATCGAACGTCAATGGACTGTTTATAAATCCAACATCTAGTCTTGTACCCATTTCAAAGGTGGGACTAAAACAACCGATGCTAATTAGAGAAATCGACAGTAACCCTTGCCGGGGTTTAGCAGCGCAGAACCAGATACGGCTAAAACTAGCCATAAATTACCACATGATGATTGCCACCGCTGCAAGTGCCGCGCGCCTCCTACTTGCAGCAATTAGAACTATCTTACCCAGCCATAACTCAGCCGCTCAGCTCCCCGCTGTACCTGGAGCTTTCCATAGTTTACACCTCTACTTCTACTTCCTAAAAAGCACTCGCCTTGTCAACAAACGACGGACACGACACGACTCAGCAGATGGCACCTACGGTGTTTCAAAAGTTTTTTAAATATTCCTTTTGTTAAGAGCCGGCTACCCTGTCGGCCATATTGGTCTTATCGACCATTAGAATAATGTTAAGTTTATACCCCAATCTTTTGCTTACCTCTTGGTAAAATTTTGATTTTGGTGTCAATTTAAAGATATTCTTATCGCGGGTGATTATTGTGGAATATATTTTGAAAATTAATTATAATTTTTTAACAAATTTAATTATTTTTGTTAAGTTGGACAATTTTGCCGCCTAGAAACTTGCCGTTAGGGGGAGCGTGCCATTAAAAATAATCGATAAGTGATCCAGTGAAAAGCAATCTTTTATTAAGATGTTTACAACATATTCTTTTGAATTTTGCGCCTCGAATTTTTAATGACAATTTGAGTATATATAATTTGAGTATTTGAGCATTTTGAGTATATGAACAATTTGGTTTTGGAGGTGTATAGACAAACGCAACCATGAAAGAAGTCTTCACATTTATAGTTGATAATTTGTTGTGCTCGGACTAAGTGAACTCTCATAGTAACGATTTTGTGTCCATGGTTCTGCTCATCTTCTCCAGTGGACCTAAGCAACTAAGGGAGCTCCCGAGGGGAGACATCTTCCGGTACCCGTACTCAGCATAAAAGTTTAAGAAAAATTTAATGTTAAGCTAAAATAAACCCTATTAATCCCCAAGTGGAAATTGGTTAGTTTCCAACTTTCGAAGTCACCTTTGCATGGGTCAATAAAGTGAGTAGTGGGGGTTTGCCGGTGCTGGCTCACTTGATTAATTGCTTCCGGAAGCGCTGCGTCATTAAATACGTCATCTGAGGCTGAGCCAGTGACGTAGGCGGTTTTGTGACGTAATGAGTGAAAGGTTAAAGTTCAAGGTCACGGGGAGGTAATTTTAAAAAAGTACTACCTCGCACGCGTAAAATCCGATTGTGATTCGATAGTTAATCGATAATAAATATCGAATAAATATCGAATGAAACAATCGAATGATACGAGTGCGAGGTAGTACTATTACAAATATTACTTTATTTACAATAATTCATGTTTACAATAGTTCCCCGTTGTTGGTTGTCATCGATGTTGTTGATCCGGACGAGTTGCGGCCATCACTTCGCTTTCTGAAGAAAGACGGTAGATACTTCGATCCCTGCGCAGAGTCCATGTTGTTTTTTGATGCGTAAAGTTCCAAAGATAAATCGTAACCGGACGCAATAAGAAGTCTTAACTCTTCACTAAACACCTCGAGGTCTTGGTAAGTCGCAAGATGAATAGAGTCATAATGAATACACCTAATTTTAATGGACATTTTAATATAATGTTTTACGTTTGTGAAGAGCACTCGATGTTCACCAGTCGAGAGCCGGAGGTGTACTGACTATTCGCTAGCTAGCGTTTTGGTATCAAACAAAATGGTGGGGGTAAAAGTGTGGTGGGGCGGAGCAGATGGCGGGCGGCAGATGGCAGGCGGCAGGTGGCAGCTGGTGCGAGGCAGATGGTTGCTACTACATTCGCCGCCACAGTAATGCAATCCTTCGGCGTAATTCTTGTATTTTATCTTGTCGGTTCATTTGATACGTTTTACATCTACATATGCAATAGCTAAAACACTTGCACTTACGACAAGCTTTCCCGTCAACTTGATCGCCTGGTATTTTAAAACATTGTAACTCGCAACAATATGTCTTCAAATTGTTATCGAAAAATAAATTGTTCATAGGTGGCACCGACATGTTAGCTGCAGCGTGTGTTAGACAAGACTGAGACTAACTTCACTGCTCCCTCTCTTTTATACCTCTTCATAAGTTAACCCTGAATGAAAGTTCAAGGTCACCCATTCGAATTTAAAAAAAAAAAAGCAACACAGCAGTATATAAAATAATATACTGCTGTGTTGCTGTTTTCTTTATTTTTTTTTTCATATTTTTTTATTTTTTTTATTTTTCTTTTCTTTATTAAACAAACATTTTACAATACAATAAACTTAAGTTTAACATTGATGACTAGAAATACAAACAATAAAATACAAACAGAGAAATACAAACAGAGACATTATGTACAAGGATGCATGATGTGCAGAGTGAGTTCCGTTGAGTTGTTGCCGCTTACACCGTGTGATACCAAATACAACGTCCCCGGTTGAATATCTCGCAAATCTTCATTCTGTAGCAGTTGAACAAATCGTTTTGGAAGAAATACTTGAAACTTCGGCTCATCTCCTGAAGTTAAAGGTGCTTCGCTCAATGAAACTAGAATTGCTTCTCCATGTGTGGTTTCCACTTTCTTGATGTTATGAATAATGTAGTGTTTTTGTTCTTTTAATTCTGAACACTTTTTAGTTAGCAGAAGGTCGGATTTTGAATGAGTGTTGAATTGATCAACCAGTGTTTGTAGAAACTGTTGTGATGCCATCTTCGTCAGTGGTGGTTGCGATGTCTTCTGTGATGTTGCCTCTTCGGAGTCTCGAATAATACTCGTGCCGGAGCGGTGTTGGATCCTCGTATTTATAGGCCCCGCTACCCCCACCACATTCCGGTTCTTTGCTACCCCCACCACATTTCTGCGTTTGTTCCAAGTAAGCAGCCAAACGATATGCGTTGTGCAATGCGCAGTTTGATTGTCCGTGTTTAGGATCTTTTGCAGCAACACAAATATTACCGAGATTAATGTTAAAGTCCTTACCGATAGTTATATCGAAAACATCACCGTGCGTGTACTTTTGTATCCAGTTCCTTTTTTCTAATCCTCTTGTGTATATATGTGAATATTGTTTGCAAAAGTTAAACATAATACTGTGCAGATTACTGTAGCTTATAAATCCTTCATACCAATGTATGTGATGAAAGTAGTTTGTTATCCATTTGTTTGTACTTTTTGCTTTGGCGTTAAGGTTGTTAAAAGAAAAAGGAGCTTCAAACGTGAATGGGTAAACTACAAATGTAAGCAAGTCTAAAATTACTAATTCCTTGATAATAAACCTATCATCATTATTTCGAAATGCTTGAAATTCTATTACACAAGGCTTTACACTCACTTCTTCATCCCCTCCGCTCATCATGACACCTAACGATCAACTAAACTGTTTTCCACACCACGGTAGGTTAAATACCAGGCCGTACAGTTGCAGGCGCGTTGGTGTATATTTAACGTGGGCACCGTCCCCAATAGGCCTACCCCACGTGTGTTCTTCTTTACTAAGTTAAACTTTAGTCTTTTTTAACTTCCTCTTCTCGTGTTTCGTTTTCTTCATCTTCTTTTTTCTCCGTTTCTTCTTCCTCTGTTGTTTCTTCTGTAGCTTCTGTAGCGATTTCTACAAGTGGTTCAAAATCCTTTAACTTTCTCCACATGCAAACTTCATGAGGTATTCTATTAAAAATAGATGTATCCACAGGTCCGTACACGATGGTGCTATCAGGTTGTTTTTCCAAAGTATCGACCAAATATTCTTTAATAATAGCGCTTGCAAATACCAACTGTCTCATGTACCTTGTAATAGGTTCTGTTGCGTAGTTTAAAACGTAGAATTCTTCACGTGACAGTAGAATCTTATTTTCATGTTGAGTCAAGTCTCTAATTCGCACTTGTAGTTGTCCGCGATGTTTAACAATATCGATTTCATTGTCACAATCCAAAAGTCGAATATGTGTTTTTCTTCCACACAAACTGTTAGTTAAATAACATTCTATTAAATGTACATGTTTCAAAAATGACTCCCAAGCATTTTGCGAAAATAAAACCTTTTTTGTTCCATGGTGTAAAATTACTGTAGGGGAATAATCCAATGACTTTATCAATCCAACTGATACACTTTTACTGATGCATGCTGAGATGGGGTAAAAGATTCGCAAAAACACTTCAGTTAAAATGTGAGGAGGAATATTTTCTTCGACTTTCTTCTTCCTTTTTGGTACTACCTTTGATGGGTCTGCATTACTTTCCTCCTCTCTATCTCTTTTACCAAACTTTAAAAATGCAGTTATTTCCTTGATAATTTCTGCTTCGCTGGTATTATCACGTTCCAATAACGGTGCTATTTCTGCATCACCTTGTACAACAGATGGAGAACTCATTTTGTAGAAGATGTTGCCCATGCGACGATAGACGATCAACTGAAGACCTGCATTGTTGCTCCGCTATTTATAGGTTAGCGACAGTGGCGGTGCCGGTGGTGGTACAACGTTTTACAATACCGTCTTTACGATACCAGTCAACGGTGTGTATGTAACAATTTTATCGTGCAAAATTAAACAATACGCAGATGTATTTGCAGGTACGTTTTCTTGAAATTCCATTTCTATCTTTATATCAACACTAGACGATTTTACAGATTCGTTTTGTTTGGAGCAATCAATTACAACAATCGGAGCTTTCGATTCAAACTGTACGGGAGATAGTAGAGGTGTGTTTGTTTTGCCGTAATATGAATTTTGGAACCTAGCGTACATATCGTATAAAACACTGTACCTTTTTTTATCAAAAGAGATATTAAAGTTGTCGTAGGGAAAGAATTGTGAATTCAGGAACACTTTACAGTTTGTTAATTTACAATGGTCAAATTCACCAGCATTTTCAGTTAATATACTTTTTTTCTTTGTTTGTAATCCAAAGATTACATATCTCGCTTTTTCCAAATGAGTAGAAGTTTTTACAGTCCATGTATGCCGTTGTGTTGAAGGTAAAACGGGGTATTCATGAAACTCCCAGCTTCTGAATGGTATTACAATGTCTCGATCTGATTTTAACTTTCTTAATAATGTAATCCTGTGTTCATCATTTAGTCGCACATGTGGTACTCTCCAAACAATCTTGTCTAATGTTAGTTTCCAGTCTAAATTGGCTTCAGTTGTTCCAGCAGATGCTTTAATAATATCATTATCGTTTGATGACCTTAATAAAACTAGTTCTTGTTTTACATTTATTATTATTCTTCTGTAATCTTCAGCAAATCCTAAAAGTAATCTTAAAGGTACGTAAAAATCAAAGTTTCCCGAAGCGTCAGGAGTAATTATACTTTTGTCTGGTGCAACCCATCCTGCAACAGCTAACAGATTCTTCTCATTTGGTGTTAAAGACGCTAATCCTTTTAATGTACTGGAAATTCCAACCTTTTTTGTTGAATCGACTGTAACTCCTGAAATTTCATATCTAATCTCGTCAAACAAAAATGCCATAGGATTATTTATGAACGGAACAGTGGTTCCAACAGTACCGTCAGCTTTTGTTACTTTTCCTTCAATATATAAATAACTTTCGCATGGAAGAGTATAAATGTCTTGTTGTTGTATAGGAATCCTAATTTCATCGTTATTGTTTAATTTGGACGAAGCGTAAGGGTTGTGCGTGTGATATTCCTTTTCCCATAAGGTCTCGTCGAATGTTGGGCCCTGCGCTATATCCAGTATATCCATTGTTAATGACCTTTAATCCAATTTCTTCTAGAAAACGAATGTTGTCACTTGTTAATCCTTCTACAGCTGATGAGCTACTGACCTCTTTGCTGGTTGGCTCTCTCTTTTTAAATGATAACCCCATTATCTAAGCGGATGATTTTATATGTATTCTTACAGTAATAGCTTCTCCTCGAAAGTCAATAAGGTTTCCGTCTTGATCCACTATGTTCAGCACGATGTCTGAAATGAAACTGGTGTTTAACGGTAGGTACACAAGGTTTTGAGGCTTTTCTACTATCTTGAAACCCGGTGCGACTGATGGGTAGAATGTGTGTAATATATGCCGATTTTCTCCATCTCTGTAGGATCCTTGTATAATGTTACATGTAATGTCTATGCTGTTTACTTTGATGATCGTCACAGTTCTATTCCCAGAATGAGTTGTATTAGGTTCTAATACCTTTGTTTCCTTAGAAAACCCCAATAAACTACCAATTGAACGTTCTTGGCCAAAATCAATATAATACTTAGAAGTAATTTCGGCTTTCATTGTATTGTTATTGCCTTTTATCGTTATATTTTCTTTTCCCATATGTTTTTGTATAACTTCATTTATATTATCAATTTCATAAGCTCCTGTTGGTAAACTGAATTCTTCCAAAGCTGAATATTTTCCTTTATTATCTTTTGTCTTGTAATAATGTATTTTGTTATTAATTCCTTCACTAACGTTTGGAATAGAGTTATATGTTGTTAAATCCAATAATGCGGCTTCCCATAGTCTTCCTTTTTGCAAACGTAGCGCTGGAAACAGAATACTGCGCAAAGTACATGAGTTACCGGTTAATGACACTGTATACGAAGACATCTTAAAGTTGACTAACACTTTTAGCTAAAAAGTCTAAACATAAATGACCGCAAATGGATGTATCATCAGGTTGTTTTCTTGTATAATTGTAAAAAACATTTTCTGCCGCACGAAAGTATTGTTGAAGTTCTTTCGGTGGTGGAAGGTTTCCAAAACTGTCGAAATAATAAATCGTTTCACCAAGTTTCTTGTAACACACCCAATGAGTGCCTAATCCTTCACTATTATCCAAATTTACTATACCAGTCTCATTTTTCCACATTTTAACCGGTAATTCATCTTTCATAAATACTCCTCTAAAAAATGGGATTTTCAAACAAGAAGCATATGTAATCAGTTCTTCATTGGTTAATTCTTTGTTTTTAATTATTAATTGCTCTTTCTTATTTAATACACACGATACGGTCTTAGGTATAGTCCTCCTCCCTTTTTTATCATTGACCATATTGTTGGTTTCTTTTTACCTTTACCACTAGTAGATCGACGTTTTCTTCTGATATTACCTCCTTGTTTCTTAGCGGGTCTTTTCCCACGCCTTCTTCTCTTTCCTCCTCCAAACGTAGTTTTTGCTTTCATTGCTGCTGTTACTGCTAAAGACGCTGCTTTTTCACCAATACTCGCGTCACTAGATTTTACTCTTTGCCAAGCTTTCTCAGAAAGTGCTCTATCCGCTATTGATCTATTTTTTGTATCACCAAATTTGGAATACGCTATATCGTGCTGTTTACAGGCCTGATCAAGCTTATTTATTCCAGGATCTCCTCTAGCAAGCCGTTTCTCTAATTTGGTTCCAGGACCACAATATTGATATCCTCCAGGTAAATGTAATTCCACAGGTAATAAATCAATCGCCTTGTTAACTATAGCTCCAACCGGTTTACTTAATAGAGAAAATGCTGTTGATGCTATTCCCCTTCCTCTCTGTAATCTCTCTCGATTATGACTGATGCGTTTAGCCCTCGGCATGACTATTTATAGCCAAACTTACAATCAGTAGGTGCACTCTATAAATGTTTTACAATGAATGTAATATTAGTCTTGGCTTCTTGTATTATATATACTGTTTAAAATCCATTTATTATATAGAAATGGATTAATTAATTAAATGTAGACATAATAAATAAAAGTAGTAAAAATAGAAATAAGGTGTAATTGAAGATGTTTTAAATGTTTCTCCGCTGGTGATGGTATCGTTGTTTTCGGTAAAATGAATAAAATCTAAATAGTTGTCATGTTCCCTTAGAAACTTGCCACTTAATCGTTGGTAATTAAATAACACATTCCAGTCTAGTTTATCTTTAAAATTGTCAATGTAATTTTCAGAGAGATTTTGATATTTACTTATTACTTCCCAACAGTTATTAAAATTTGATGTCATCTCTACAAGGAAGTCTTCTGAAAACTGTTGTCTTTGTAAAATATGAATCCAGTTAACTCTGTGAAAATAAATTCTTAACATAGTCATTGTGAAGAGGTAGTGTATGGAAAGTTGTTCCCAATCCATATATCTATCAAACCGTTGAACAAAACCATCTGTCAGCACTCCTTGGGGAAATCTCGACTCTTGAGATATTAAACTCCACGCAGTAATATTGGATTCCATCATCCTCTCTGTATTATCTCTCGAATATGACTGATGCTTTATCCCTTATCATGGGTATTTAAATTCTTTTTTCTCTTATATAATCTTCATCGTTTTCTGTTGGTTCATTAATCACATTCACTTTATCCCCCTTTCCTAATGTCTTGACTTTAGAAGGCTCAGACGGTTTATCTAATTGATTAGGTTTTTCTGGATTGTGTATCTTTTTCCAGTCTAAATAATTGTGGCTGTCAACATCTGAAGCTACAGCTCTTCCTGAAGCCCGATGGATATAATTAAATAAAGCTGCACCAAACCTTTCCATATGTTTTTCATATTCTGTAGTCCATTTCTTGTGTACTATATCAAATATTTTCTTATTTACAGCGTCTCCATCCTGCTCACAATCACCTACATTTGACAATTTTAATTTTTTTACATCATAGCTTGTATCAGTTTCATTCTTTTTGTAAATCGTTAACAATTTTAAAGTCGCTAAATTTACTGCTTCACCATCATAAATGGGATGTTTTATATTGCTTAACCTTTTACCGGAAAATCCCCAATGGTCTTCGTGTACAATCGGGGTTCTTTTATCCATATATTGTACCGTAACCGCATCAGAAGACAAAAGTGGATCACCAACATTTTGAATTACTTTTCCTTCAAAATTATAATTACCATCAGGTGTTAACGGAAACCCAGCTCTTTTTTCACTATATCCAGATTTTACTCCAAACTCGGAATACCGTCCAAACTTGTCCACACTCATGATGTAACTGAATCGCTATCGTTTAGGTTCTTACTATATATATATATATATATATATATATATATATATATACGTCTACTGAACAATTATTTCTCGTTTTCGCAGTTCATCAACCAAAGCTACCCATTCGTTTTCTAAACCAGTGTGCCCGGCTTCCATAGCTTCATGTAATAACCTCATTCGATCAACTAACTTATTTATATCGTTGTAATATATTATATTGGTTTTATACAAATTTTTTAATAATCCCCTTCCAGATGTAGTAGGATCAGTTGTTTTTCTTTTTTTATGCAAAACATTTAATTCAGCAGAAGATAAAGCTCTTCTTTTAATTGGAGCTTTATTTGATTTCGAGGGGAAAAGACTAGATATAATGTTTGTGTATTTTATTGACCTGTTTCTATGAATAGATAGGTCTTTGGAATATTTTTTTCTATGTGCATTTGTATACTCTAGTATATTTTTAAACAATTGTAAATCCTTTTTAGTATATTTACCAGGATTATTTTTAAAGATGAGTTCAAACAAACCTGTTGTACCTTTATATTTCTTATCACCAATAACTATATCATCATTTTCGTTTATATCTAACTTTCTATCTCCAATCATTAATCCTTTATCCTCTATTCTAGCTCCATATGTATGATAATTTCGATTAGCATGTGTGCCATGTAACATTTTTAATGTATATTTTCTTCCAAGTGTTCCTTTAAACATAATATCTGTGCCTAATTTGCTTAAGTTGGATGGGTTGATATCCTCTTCTTCTGCTCTTGTATCTTCCGCACTTGTATCTTCTGTACTTGTATCTCCTGCAATGTTCTTTTCCCTTAAATCTCCTATATCTCCGCTTTCTTCATACTCGTCGCTTTCTTCAGATGTTTGTAACTGGTCAGAACTTTCATCATTTTGAAATTCTTCTTCATATTTGGAAATTGGTAGCATTTTGTCTCCTTCGAAGCGAATTGAAGGTTTTTCCATATTTTGTGCTAATCGCTTTAAAGGTTCAGTAACAGGTTTGAATGTTGTTTCTAAAAATTGCTCTCTTTCATTTATACCTGATTTTAAAGCTCGGTTTTTTTGTCTAATAGAATCACTAAGTGATTTTATTTCCTTTAATAGCTTTTCCTGGTTAACCATCTTCACACCTTGACGACTTGTACAGTAATACCGCTAATCAGTGTATTAAAACGAATTTATCAAAACCTATTCTATAACGACCATCTTTTATAGCTTGATCTTTCATAATAACCAAAAATCCATAATTTTCCGCCCATGCTTTTCCGCAAAGCTCTTTAAACTTTTCAAATGGCATATCCGCATTCACATGGTCGTTATATATATGTTTTAGGTTAGTATCATCTTGTTTGAATACAATTAGAATATTTGCATTATCTCTGATAAGTTGTTTTGGGATTTTGCTATAAGTTTGTCCTATATATATGCTGTCGATGTTATTATGTCTTCCCATGGCAAAGTAGTTTCTAATAGTATCCTGATTTTCACAAGATACATCGTCAAATATAAATACAGAATACGGTTTCGCTTCGTTTGGTTGCATAATGCTATCACTAGCGTTAAATTTGTAAAAATTAACATCAGACACATCAGATAGGATTTTATCCAGCAATTGATACTTTGGTTGATGTAGAGACTTTGAAAAAATATATAGGTTATTAAACCTTAATCCCTGCGGATTAGTGATCAAATTAAAGACAACATTGGTCTTTCCGCAGTTTGAGGGGCCACTTACTATACATCGAACAGTGTTTGGAAGTAAACTGCCGTGTTTACCATTGTTGATTTTAACGTTATCCACAGTTAAATCATCTATGTTATTAATATTGAATCGATCTTTATGGTGAATAATCTCCATCCTGCTCAAAGGTTAACGATGAAATGAGTTGCTTGCATTAAACCAAGTCCTTTATAGGTATCCATGAATCCTCAGTTTTGTTAAACCCTAACCACCGCACTTTAACTGCGTCCTTTTTTCTTTGTAACACTTTTTCAACAAGATATACATCACCTACTGTTGACTTTAACATTTCATGTCCATAAAATGCACCTTGCAACAAATCTCCTTTGTTATCTTTTAGAATATACGTTTCAGGTACAGTCGGTTGCACTTTATACACTGTAAAAACTTCATTCGTCCAATTGGGAAGGTATTTCTTGGTAAACACTCCCTTATATTTACTAATCCGTACTTTATCACTTACATTAAATTTTCTTGGCTGCATTTTTTCTACTTTAGGCTTTGTATTTTTCTTTATGCGTTTTAATACATCTTTTGCATTTCTTCTATTTACTTTGTTAGGTTTCATACCAATAGTTCTATGAAACCTGTTGTTATAATCATTTATTAATTGTGGTAAAACATCATACCATACGTAAGAACCTCTTTTTGAAAATTGTTTATACAGTGCTCCTTTCAAGGTTCTATTGTATCTTTCTACAATAGCTGCTTTTTTCTCTGAATTTGTAGAATAATGATTTATTTTATATTTATTCATTAACTGTGCAAAGTTTGTATTAAAGTATTCTGTTCCATCATCAGTTTGTAAATGTTTAATTTTGTTTTTATCTCTTTTTATGGCTATTTCCATGGCTTCTGTTACACTTTTACCAGTCTTGTCCTTTAGAGGCAAAGCGTCTGCAACTTTTGTAAAACAATTAATAATTGTGAGTATATATTTAAATCCTTTGTTTATTCTGCTATGCGGTCGCATTTCAATTAGATCCGCTTGATATAGATCATTTATCCCTTTTATAACAGTATTTCTTCTTGGAAACTTTATTCTTGCAGGTTTGTGTAGTTCATTAATAATCTTCTCCTTCAGGTCTGACATGATGGTTTCACGAAGGCAGCTGATATGGTATTAAATATTCGTTGGTATAAATCTCCTTATATATACATATAGTTCAAGGTCATTCAAAACTTGTGTAAAAAAGGGGAAACACAGCTTAACATTGCTGTGTTTCCCCTTTTTTACGGAAAGGAAAAGGATAAAGGATCTAGGACGATGAAAAGGTTACTCGTCAATAGGGTTGAGGGAGTAGTGGCCGAATGGTAAAGTGTGGATGTTGTCTGGAAGAATGTGTCGTTTATCATCATTGGAAGAAAGTGCTTTTTTAACTTCTGTTAGGCTGTATATCTGATGGTTAAAACTTCTAATTGTATTGAATTTAGCTGTAATGACTTTATCTTCAAATAAACATTGCTTGTATTGATCAAAAATAACTTTCTTTTCTAAATATAATTTCTTTACACCTTTAGCTTTCTTAATATAGCTATTCTTCTCGTCTTCTTTTTCATCATATAGTTTTAAGGAATACAGTTTTGACATAAGTGCAACAATCTCTTCAAGTAGAACTCCATTTGCTTCATCTTTAAATTTGCCCAGTACTTTTTTGTTTTTGTCTTGGTCGTAGTTAGGATGGGTCTTTGGGTAGTCAGAAAAATCGAATTCGTTTTTGTAAACAAATGTACGAAGATCTTGATACATATCATTTGTAATAATCCAATACACAAAAGCGTCTGTATCCATGTAGCTAATGCCAATGTTCTCTCTTCCATAGAAGGCAACCATTTTGTTATAATGAAAATCGTACATGTGTGTTTTTGAGATGTCCAAGATTGACATGCCTATATATAAAGGACGATCCATCTTCACATTCGTCTTCTTCATAGACACTGCTACAAGTCTTTCATTAATAATTATAGATGTTCCAAAGTTTGGCTGCTGTACGAGTTTCTGTAGCTTTTTTGCGTCAGTAACAAGTTTAACATTTTTGTGTCTTCTTTTGTTTTCCAATGTTTTTCCAAATATCGCATTATTCATTAATTTAAAAAAGTCTTTTTGAAATTCTGATGTAGCGGCTGCTCTTCTGGTGGTGTTTGAATCAATGTAAGGTTTTAACCAACATGACTGAGAAAATTCCAAAACTCTATTAATTTTTGTAATACGTAGTCCTAATTCGATGGCTTGTTGGACTACCCAAAAGTGAGCCACGTAGCGCTGTTTATTATTTAGAGTCATCATTAATTTAGGGTGTTTTCCAGTTGGAGAAACTTCTGTTTTAGCGAGGAGTGGGAGGTCGTAATGGAGATCGTGTAAATGTTCCGGGTATTCAAAATCGCAATCTAAAATATATCCAGTGTCACCATGTTTTGGAATTTGTGAAATATCGCCAATAGAGTCGGGGTTAACCCATTTGAAATTATCATATGGAAGTGGGTTTGACATAGCCCATCCGTATAAGTTGTTTGCATCGAAATATCCCAAATAGGTTGTTGGTTTAGTTTCGTCGTAATTAGGAAGGTATTTGTTGTTGGCCTTAACATGTCTGGTAACACTTTGAACCAATCCACCTCTTACACCTGCTTCAATCATTAAAACCATGTCAATATCTGTTAAAAGTTGGAGTTTGCATTTTGTTTCTTTTAACATAGCTTGCCAAGCTAATCCTGGAGAAGTATACGAATGTAAAGGGTCCAATCCATATGCGGCAAAACAGGTGTTTCGAAATTCTTCAATCACATCACAAAGAAGGGTCACATCTAGTTTGACATAAAAGTCTGAGTAATCCCCTAAGGTCTCCATATTCATCTCGTTCCATACTCGAAGTGCATGTTGATAATCTTCAGGTTCTATTTCTTCATCATTAAGTTTGTTTTTGAATTTATCTGGTGTAGGAAGTGATGTTTCATCAAATCTATTCAGTCCGTCAATGTAATCATAGGGGAAGACTCCTTTTCGAAGAGCTAAATCCATTTTATCATTAGGCACAATTTTACTTGTTTCAATCAAATCTTGTCTTCTTAAATTTTTAGTTAATTTTGCAAGGCTAAAAGGCATAAATCTGAATGAATCAACAAATCTTAGTTTTATTTTACCAACTTTTTTAGAGAAGCTTATAAATTTTTCCATGGTTGTTGCCAAGACATCTATTTCTCCATTATCTCTGCCCAATTCTGGGATTATAAAGTGGGAGTCGTATCCACTAAGATTATGTAAAACAACGGGGATAAAGTTTGGAAGTTTATAGTTTAAATTGCAAGAGTTACAGGCTGCACCTCTGTAAGCTCCTGTTAGATGGTCATGGTCTCGCACTTTACTGTTGGTCAGTGTAAAAGTGTTAATACACAAATAACATGTTGTTGCTGAGTCGTGTCGTTGAATTTCATCTTCATTCATAGGAATCATCGGTACCACATTTCTGTACATTTCTTCAACTTTCCCAGCTATGATATATAAGTCATCGACGAAGTTTCGAGCTGCTTCTTCACCGCGATATATCTTCGGTGTTGTTGTTAATTCATATCTTCGCAAATGTTCTTCAGACAGTGTTGATTTTATCATCAAACAGTAGCTGTTTGGTGTGTGCTGCTGGTATTTGCTTCTTCTTGTTACGTTTTCTTCTTGATGTTCGAGCGGAAGTAAAGACGCCTCAAAATCAGCATACACAACAACAGGTAAACGGTATTGTTGGATTACTTTGTCAAATTTTATCTGAGCTCTGCTAGGATGCGGCAATTTAATTCTTACTTCATAGTTTTCATTACATAGCCGTTGGTGTTCTACAAGCCAATCTGATCCTCCCCTTCTTAGTTCTTTGTTTACGTGACAAAAACATCTTTTGCAAATTGTCATCTTTTTTTCATGTTTGGATAATTGTTTAGAAACAAGACTTTCAAATTGTTTGATATACACAAAGTGTGAAATATCACCTTTAGTTATCAATAACAAATCGGTATGATCTCTGCGCTCATTTGGTGTTATACGCAAGGGGTACACATTGTTTGACGAATCCAATCCAAATAGGTTGATAGAAGCTGAAGGATTTTGTTTTTCAAATTTTAAAACGTCTGTTATAGCAACAGGGTAAGTCATCCCTTGAAAATTATATCTATGTTGTACTTCTTCATATTTGTGACTTGGTCTTATCGGATTGTCTGTTACATATTTGACCAACATGGCATATTTAAAACATTCAGTATCTTGATTTTGTACATTGATGCAGGATTTGGTATCACTAATCTTTTTTGGTAAAGGGATATAGCTACTGCCACGAATTCCATAACCGTGTTTGTGTACTCTTAAGTCTAGCCCTGTGATGCTTAACAAACTCCATCCTGAGCCTCTTCCTTCATGTTCTTGTATTTTTGTCATTAGCTCTTCAAAACATTCAGATACGATTGAATCAATATCTGACGAAAACATAATAGTTCGGTTTTTTGTTAAAAACCCTCTCGGTGAAGTTTCATTTTGAATGTTTGTAAATAAAGCATCCATTAATAGTCCAAATTTGATAAAATTTAATCTTTTTAATTCATTTTGCAAAGTGCTGATTACCAATCCTTTTGCGTTATTTAAAAATTCTTCGAGTTGTAATTTTGCGTTGTCAATTTTGAAGTGGGTTACTACATTACCCGGAAGTGCTCGGGCATGTAGTTTTACATTTACTGCTGTTGATGCTGAAGGACGGTGAAGTGTAGACAGAGCATGCGTAGAAGTCGATGCAGCTGATGATGTTGAAGGACGATGTAGTGTAGACAGAGCAGGCGTAGAAGTCGATGCAGATGATGATGTTGAAGGACGGTGAAGTGTAGACATAGCAGGCGTAGAAGTCGATGATGATGATGCATATTGAATAACACTTGGTCTGGAATGTTGGTGTTGAGCTAACATTCGATCTATTTCTTTCAATTCTTCTTCTTCATACTTTTCATCTTGGTTGTTGTTATGTTTTAATTCTTTATGAATCATTAAAATAAATTCATCCTTAAATGAAGACTTGCAAATATCGCAGCGATGCATAATGTAGGTGCGATCTCCACAAGGGTCAAGGCAATAATGAACAACACTGCAAATGCCCTTCTATTTATACCCTAGCAAAAGTGGTGGGGGTACGTTAAGTTTACTATTTGTTTTTGTTTTTGCATTTTATATTTACTATTGTAGCT
Source organism: Allygus modestus (assembly GCA_963675035.1). Taxonomy (NCBI): domain Eukaryota; kingdom Metazoa; phylum Arthropoda; class Insecta; order Hemiptera; family Cicadellidae; genus Allygus; species Allygus modestus. The sequence goes on along the minus strand of OY776112.1, from coordinate 26,854,982 downwards.
GGAGGCTACAAATTTCTGTATTTAGGTCAAGGTCATTGAACAAATTTGCCAAAACGGGGAATAGAGCAGTAAGTGATTCTCACTATAACCACAAACTGATCTATTCCCCGCTTTGTATTTAAAGTAAACTATTTGAAGACAACAAAAATTTATTCAGATTCTTCCGATGAGCTCATATCACTAAATAACCGACGACGAACACAAAAGTTCCCTGTGACCGGATCTAAAACTACGTCATCGATATTAATACTGCTTGGAGGGGTTCCACTATCAACAAGGTCCATTTCCTCCAAACAGAGCAACTGATGATGACATTCTGGTTCATTATCATCATCGTCGTCGTCGTCAGTCAACAACTCCAACAGCTCCATCTCTCCAGCATATGGTTCACTGCTAGCAAACTCACTTAGTAGTTCAAGATCACTAAACAGTTCATCTTCCATCTCTGAATCGTCTTCGTCTTCATCTTCGTTTATATTTACTGGAATATTTTTAATCATTTCCAGTATAGTCTTCTTAGAAGGGAAAATGTTATCTCTGGGCGACATGATTCCAAGTAGCAGACTGATGTTACCACTAATACAAAACCACCTTTTATACCCCGATTCCGGTGGTGGTGGGGGTAAGTGATGAAAGTGCAAGTGGTAGGAAAAAGTAATAGGGAAGAGGTATTATTGTAACACAAATGATTAAGTCCTGTAAGTAGGTCAAGGTCGCCTTAACCTATTACCAGAACGGGGAATAGAGCAGTAAGTGATTCTTACTTTAACCACAAACTGATCTATTCCCCGTTCTGTCTTCCGCTGTTCAGTATTTCCAAAGTCTCTTAGTTAGTTGAAAAAAGTTGATCAATTTCCATCGTTAGCAATTCTTCAGGCAGTTGAAACGATGTATTTTGTGATAACATTTCCAACATATCAATATATTTTATGGCGTGTTTTATAGTAGAAAGTCTTGAAGCGTTCGGTTCGAGAAAAGGTAATTTTGTTCGTAATAAATTATAGGCTTCATTCAATATTGCAATCCTTTTTCTCTCTCTAGCACACCTTCTTTTCTCTCTATCATTCTCCTCCTTTCCTTTAACATCGAAGTTAGACGATCCTCCTGGGCTATCCATAGCTGAACAATAACTATACTCCGAAGCCGACTGCCTTATATATATATGTTTACCCCCACCCTTTTACAATGAATATAGCTGGTTCAATGTCTTGTTTGGGAAAAAGTCGCTAACCTAACGTGTAGTGTAATAAAGACACAAAACAAACCCCTCTTGTAATAATCGGTCTCTGCAACATCGCGCTTTAATACCCATCATGTAAGTGGGTCAAGGCCGTCTGATTATATTACCAAAACGGGGAATAGAGCAGTAGGCGATTCTCACTTTAACCGCAAACTGATCTATTCCCCGCTCTGTATTTAAATTTTTTCCTTTTTTTTGATTCAGTTAAAGGTTTGGTTTGATATAGAACGTTATGTTGATTATCCATCCCTTTTCGATTAACCTAACCATATTAGCAAAAATTTTAAATAACTTCTTACTATCGTTTGTTTTGTATGCTTCATTTTCATTACTATACACTTCACCTGTTGGCCTCCACATGTACAGTTCACAACCAACCTCTATGACAAGATACTTGTGCAGTAATCTTCTTACAGCAAGCAGCTGATCGATGTTTTCAACTCTTCTGCTAACTACTAGAGTTGCTACAGAGATAGAAGGAGCCGATGCAGTCATTTTCAGCAGAATGATCTTTACCGGCAATGGAGACCCCCTTTATACTCGCTGTAGGTGGTGGGAGTAATAGGGTTAGGGAAGGGATTTTGTTGTAAAGAAATAATAATGATTTTTAATATTTTTCTTTTTGTACCAATTGATTATTTTCTAAGTCCTCAAGGTCGTTTGATCCTGTTGCCAAAACGGGGAATAGAGCAGTAAGCGGATCTCACTTTGTCCGCAAACTGATCTATTCCCCGCTTTGTATTTTAAAAGTCTTTAATTTGTTAAGCTTACGCATCCTGATCTTCATCCATGAGGAAGATTTGTTTGTAGGCTGAAGGGTTTTCAGCGAAGAAATGTTCATCCGCCAACTCATCCTCTTTAAGGAAAACTGCTTCAAAAGGTAGAGGGGTATTCGAGATTTCTTCGCGAATTGAAAGCGGATCTTGGAGCTGCGATTGAAGGTTTGCAATGTACTTTATTGTATTTTTTATAGTGGATAATTTAGAATCATACGGATTGGAGGATGGTAATATGGTTTTTAATATTTTATATCGGTCAGCGATTCTCGCTCTCAATTTCCGAGAACTAGCATTGCTTCTTTTGGCTTTGAGAGATCTCGAGTTGGAGTTTGGTGACGTACTACCTGTTTCTGGAAGAATGTGAGATAAAATCATAGCCTGGACAAGTATCGATGGGACAGCAGAGGATGAAACAGTACAAGAAGAGGTGGCAGAAGTTGGTTTTCTGATGTGCTCCATGGTGTCTGAGGTGAACGAACACAAGCAGCAGACTGATTTTATCATCGATAAGGTGTCTCTTTTATACCCAATGGAAGTGGTGGGGAGTGCAAGTTTTAGGGAGGAGATATATATATATATATATATATATTTTAATGTTGTTTTTTACCAAACAAAAAAAAAGTCCCAAGGTCATCTGAACAAATTACCAAAACGGGGAATAGAGCAGTAAGTGGTTCTCACTTGGACCGCAAACTGATCTATTCCCCGCTCTGTATTCTAAAGTAAACAATAAATCTTCTCACTATTGAGCAACCTTTGCTCTTTGAAGCTCAAGTTCTAAGTCTCCAACCAGGCGAAAGTCTGCATCGTGCTCCTCCCATTGTTCAGGAGAACGCGGTTGTGCACACCACTTTGTAAAGGCGTACCTCATTGCCTCATTATACTCCTCCAGGATAACATGATAGGGTCTTGGTTGCTGCGTTGTAGACTGCATCGATGATGTAGTTTGTTGCGGATGTGACTGAGCATCATTCTCCGCAACCTTATTAATCTTAAAAACTTCAGTCATTTCTGCAGCCTCAGCAATTGCGTACAACTCCTCTTCGTTAATTTCCTTTCCCCATGTGTTGCTGTTGACGCTCATGATGATACAACTAATAATTATATTCCGAATCGCTCGCTTAAATACCCGCTTACCCCCTCTCCTCTTTACTGTTGAATAATGACTTTAGTATAATATTTCTCCTTTTTCCTTTTAAGTTTATCTTTGACTTAGTGTAAATTATCCAAGTCCGGTATCTAGGTCAAGGTCGTTGTAACATTGCAAAAAAAAGTGTGGACAACTTATTTACACTCTGCAGCATATGCTACAAATTGTAAATAGGTTGTCCACACTTTTTTTTTAATTTGGAAAAAATGCTTTATTTAATTTGGAATAAACTTTTGGTCTTTTTATTTATATTATTATTTTAATGATTTCCACACAGTGATACCTGTATCATTTCGAATTAAATAGTCCTTGTGGGTAGGTTTTTTGACGTGGAGGTCCATGGCTCTAGGTAACTCTACATAGTACAGTTTACCTTCACATTGAACCAACACCTTTGCAAAGTCCTTTATTTTAACAAAGAAGTAGCGTTTGTTTTTACAAAGCCTGTTAATTCGAATTTTAATTGGCACCACTGTTGCACGTGGTGAAGAAGGAGATGCGCCATGGTTTAATTTTAAATGAAGACTGCACGTTTCTTCATTTAAAATACAACGTTTAACACAGCGTTCACCTTTCTTAGCACCTTTTTTGAATATATAATTACATTGTTGTGCAGGAAGCATGCACATCCTTTGTACAGATTTAAGTTGTTTAAATTTCTCTGAAGGAGATGAAGTATATGTGCAGATTACTGAAGGTCTGGTTGGAGAAGATGATTGGGTGGCTGGTTGGCTTGGTCTCGAACTTGATGTTGATGAGGATGAAGAAGCAGACGATTTGGAAGACTTTGATGAACATGTAGAACAACTTGAAGATGTAGAAGGACTTGGAGAAACAGCACGAGACGTTGACAAAGGACTTGGAGAAACAGCACGAGAAGTTGACGGAAGAGGTGAAGGACTTGGAGAAACAGCACGAGAAGTTGACGGAAGAGGTGAAGGACTTGTGTAAGTCGTTGACGCAGCAGGTAGTGGTGGACAGTTCTCCGGGACGATGTTAGCTAACATCAGGGCTGTCCGAAGGATGGATGGAACCGCAGAAGACGGAGTGGTAGAGGCGGGCGAAGACGAAGCAGAAGGTTTCAATTTGAGAGGTTGTGTCTGCTTCCTAATGTGTGCCATGGTGTGAGGTATAACAGCACAAGAGGAAGAATGATTTTACTAGTGCTGGGGGACCCTCTTTTATACATACTGATAGTGGTGGGGAGTGCAAGTGTTATACGGTGGGGGGAGGGGGGGGGGGGGGGTAATAATGTTGTAACGAGTAAATATATATTACAATACGGGGATTTTCTAAGTCTCGAAGTGGGTCAAGGTCGTTTGATCATATTATTAAAACGGGAAATAGAGCAGTAAGTGATTCTCACTTGGACCACAAACCGATCTATTCCCCGCTTTGTACGTGAATTTTCTAAGTCCCAAGGTCATCTGAACATGAAGCCAAAGAGGGGAATAGAGCATAACATACTGCTCTATTCCCCGCTCTGTATTTGGGAAGGGGACAAAAGACAACAAACAAGAGACTGATTTTAAACAAGAGACTGACTTTATATTTTACAAGGTTTTCTCAGGCTAAGATGGGTAATGTCAACCGGTTTACGCGCCGTATTGACACAAGGTCGGTTTGCGCGCCATACCTTAGAGGGGTTAGGAAAAGGATGAGAAGCAAGATACATTACTTTGAAAATAAAGACTTTGCCAGCAACTATGTAAACAAAAATTAATCAGTTAACGTTACTTTTACAAGAACAGCCAAGATCGGTTTTGCAAAGGTCAACAGTATCACTGAAACCCGGTGGGACGTAGACCCAAACACCCGGCGTCAGGCTGCTGCGAACCCAAGTTTTGACCAAGGTTGTTGAGGGACCTGTAGGGCCGGGAGTACATATTTCATTAGTAAATAAGACACTTCAAACCGATACCAAACATTAACATATATTAGACTAACTACATTACCTAGCAGCAAACTACAAGCGTTATCTAACATGCTTAACAAACTAACTAAACATGCAAGGGCGCGGATCTCTTAATTGCGCGTCGGGCCCAACGCACACTTAACAGACCTACGCTGCAGCAGAGTGCAACCCACTGGGACGTATACCCAAACAGCGGGCGGCAAGCTACTGCGACGAGACTGCGGACTGCTCCCGCTTATAAAGGCAAAGTGACGTCACCAAAGCGGAAGGGGGGATGTTACGTCAAAGGGGGGGGGGGATATTACAATACGAGGATTTTCTAAGTCCCGAAGTGGGTCAAGGTCGTTTGGTCATATTATTGAAACGGGGAATAGATCAGTAATTGATTCTCACTTGGACCACAAACCGATCTATTCCCCGCTTTGTACGTGAATTTTCTAAGTCCCAAGGTCATCTGAACATGAAGCCAAAGCGGGGAATAGAGCATAACATACTGCTCTATTCCCCGCTCTGTATTTGGGAAGGGGACAAAAGACAACAAACAAGAGACTGATTTTAAACAAGAGACTGACTTTATATTTTACACAGTTTTCTCAGGCTAAGATGGGAAATGTCAACCGGTTTACGCGCCGTATTGACACAAGGTCGGTTTGCGCGCCATACCTTAGAGGGGTTAGGAAAAGGATGAGAAGCAAGATACATTACTTTGAAAATAAAGACTTTACCATCAACTATGTAAACAAAATTAATCAGTTAACGTTACTTTTACAAGAACAACCAAGGTCGGTTTTGCAAAGGTCAACAGTATCACTGAAACCCGGTGGGACGTAGACCCAAACACCCGGCGTCAGGCTGCTGCGAACCCAAGTTTTGACCAAGGTTGTTGAGGGACCTGTAGGGCCGGGAGTACATATTTCATTAGTAAATAAGACACTTCAAACCGATACCAAACACTAACATATATTAGACTAACTACATTATCTAGCAGCAAACTACAAGCGTTATCTAACATGCTTAACAAACTAACTAAACATGCAAGGGCGCGGATCTCTTAATTGCGCGTCGGGCCCAACGCACACTTAACAGACCTACGCTGCAGCAGAGTGCAACCCACTGGGACGTATACCCAAACAGCGGGCGGCAAGCTACTGCGACGAGACTGCGGACTGCTCCCGCTTATAAAGGCAAAGTGACGTCACCGAAGCGGAAGGGGGGATGTTACGTCACGGGGGGGGGGGATGTTACGTCACGGGGGGGGGGGTGACCTTGAACATGACCCAAAAAAGGGGGGGGGGGGTGACCTTGAACATGACCCAAAAGGGGGGGGGGGGGGAGGTTGTGTCGTCACGGGGGAAGGGGAACCGGATGTAGACCGGTTTTTAGCTTTCTACCCGTATATGGAAATGTCACGGTTACACTTGGCGACCCGCTTTGCTCCGTCTGGTACCTCATTCCAGCTTTGCCTTGCGAACTGAATACACCTCTGCGCTATGTCTTCTCCCATTACACCCGAGAAACTGCAACGTTTGAAGGAGACTTTGAAGAAGTCTTCGGAAAAAAGGAGCGGATTCAAAAGACCTAGTTCTTTTAAATCTTGCATACGGAAGAATTTTCGAAACCACCCACTTTACTTCGACCAACGGCCTTCGACGTCCACTGCATCTTCACCATCGCTATCACCTCGCCCTTCATCGCTTCGACCTTCATCGCCGCCACCAACTGTTGAGGAGATAATGAAGAGGACGGCTACGGTGAAACTTACCGAGTTGGTAACGCCGCTGGAGTCTGTCGCCGTCAAGTTTGCGCAGTTGAAATTAAACGTGGAGTATCTACTTGTGGGGAAGATCAGCGATGATGAGTACCTACTCCAACACCTCTTTGGCGGCGGCCGTTACGTCAAGGTCCACCTTCCAAGGTCCACTCTGCCACCTCCTGAGACCAAGTGCGACTTGATTTTAGTACGGCAGAAGGGACAAGTAAAGTGGGTTACAAAGGAAAAATAAACACTGACTACCGCTCACCGCTCCTTATCCACCATCTCCTTCAAACACAAACGGTCCTTTTCAGGACCACCCTAAGCATTTCAAGTTAGGGACTTGGCCTGTACATAGGCAGGAGACTATTAGTCTTATGTCTGTGTGCAGCCCACTTTGTGAAAATTTCTAAGTCCCAAGGTCCTTGACCTTGACCTTGACCTTGAACATGACCCAAAAAAGGGGGGGGGAGGGGGGGGGGTACACAGTTTGTGCAAAGTATGTCATGTGGGTACTCAAATTACGCGGATTGATCAGACGAACAAGTTGGCGCAAACAGAATTCAGATCCGACAAAGGGTATAGCAGCAACAGCGAAAAACAACTATTTTCAAGGGCAAGCCTAAATAACTTCTTTATTTACGGTTTAAAATATATTAAGTGGGTACTCAAATTACGCGGATTGATCAGACGAACAAGTTGGCGCAAACAGAATTCAGATCCGACAAAGGGTATAGCAGCAACAGCGAAAAACAACTATTTTCAAGGGCAAGCCTAAATAACTTCTTTATTTACGGTTTAAAATATATTAAGTGGGTACTCAAATTACGCGGATTGATCAGACGAACAAGTTGGTGCAAACAGAATTCAGATCCAACAAAGGGTATAGCAGCAACAGCGAAAAAACAACTATTTTCAAGGACAAACCTAAATAACTTCTTTGTTTTTGGTTCAAGGTCTAACATGTGGGTACTTCAATTACGCAGCTTGACAAGGCGAACAAGTAGGTGCAATTTAAATTTAAATCTAACCAACAGTATAGCATCCGTGGCGTAAAAACGATGGTTTGAAGGACAAGGTAACGTTGTGGTGGGGGTAGATGCCTATTATACACGATAACGCTACATCATTATTCTTCCAGCTCTTGTCGTATGAACATCTACCTAGACGGTCTGAAAAATGTCGCAGTTTTACAGGAACATGAGGAAGGTGACCTTCAGTAGTCCCCTTGACACTACTTTCTACTTCCCTGACGATGAAGACAGAAGGTCTACACTTTTAGTGGACAATGAGCGGTTTCGTCGAAGAATAATTGAGGTTGAAACACTTTTAACCAGTTGTTTGCTACGCAAAAAGAACCATATGAATACATGCACCGGTTTAGATCATAGTAGCTGTTATACTTATACAGCGTTGAAGCGCAAACATTATTGAGGTTTTTAGTTACGGAGGTAAGGTCTTGACAGTCTAAGAGTTAAACCCTAACTAACACATGTAAACTAGTTATTGTGCGATGTAAAACTTGGTGGGGAGACTGGTGTAGTGGGGGACTGGTGTAGTGGGGGGACTACCATCTGCCGCACACTTGCCACCTGCCACCTGCCACCTGCCGCCGCCCATCTGCTGTCCACCATCTGCTTCGTTCTACTACACTTTTACCCCCACCATTTTGTTTGATACCAAAAACGCTAGCTAGCGAATAGTCAGTACACCTCCGGCTCTCGACCGGTGAACATCGAGCTCTCCGAGACGCTCTTCACAAAATAACAATATCATTTCACTCAAGGTCTGATAGATGTTTCTATTTCATTGCCGTCACGTATTCTTTCCTCCTGACAGCAATGAAATGCAAACACCTAACAGAACAGATAGGTGTCAAAAACACAACATGGACTCTGCGCAGGGATCGAAGTATCTACCGTCTTTCATCAGAAAGCAAAGTGATGGCCGCAACTCGTCCGGATCAACAACATCGATGACAACCAACAACGGGGAACTATTGTAAACATGAATTATTGTAAATAAAGTAATATTTGTAATAGTACTACCTCGCACTCGTATCATTCGATTGTTTCATTCGATATTTATTCGATATTTATTATCGATTAACTATCGAATCACAATCGGATTTTACGCGTGCGAGGTAGTACTTTTTTAAAATTACCTCCCCGTGACCTTGAACTTTAACCTTTCACTCATTACGTCACAAAACCGCCTACGTCACTGGCTCAGCCTCAGATGACGTATTTAATGACGCAGCGCTTCCGGAAGCAATTAATCAAGTGAGCCAGCACCGGCAAACCCCCACTACTAAAGTGCGGCGAAGAAGAAAGCTGGGCTACCAGTGTGGTCCTACTCGGGCCGGATTTGAATAGCAATAAAGTACAAGTGGACATCGCGCCTGATATTTGCACAGATAAGGGGCTCATCGTGGAGACCACTTACACGTGGCTTGCGCGTGGGCGTGTGTGTGAGCGCGCGAGTGCCTGCTCGTGCTCGTTCTCGCGACAGTGCTTTCGATTATTAGTGAATTTCCTATGGAAAGTGAACTATTAGCATGACCCGCACGGTGAAACTTAAGCCCGGGACCACCATAGAAGTTCCTAATGTGACCCCCTGAACACGTTTTGGGGGTTCGTTCAAAATTATATATATATATATATATATATATATATATATGTGTGTGTGTGTGTGTGTATGCACTCTAGCGGTCGCATTTTTTGTCCGATTTACTTCAAATTTGGTAGGGACATTCCTTTTTGTAATCAGTTGGACAAGTTCGTTGGGCAAAACAATCGGAAAACTATAAACCCCTTTTTTGGGGATTTTAAATTTAGAAATTTGAGTTTTTGGGCCCAAAAAGGGTCAGAAAAGCCCCGGGTGTACAATTAATGAATGTAAAACGGTGGGAATTAGTGTGGCAAAACTTTTAAGCCCTCTCTCGTCATTCTAGCATATATATTTACCGAGTTATTAAAGAAAATGTGTATTGACCAAACACAGTACGTTGTCTTATGGGGGTTTTACACTAGAAAAGCCTGTTATTCATTTGTTGGTGTACTTTTATCATCCCCAACAATCTCACGCCTACTTTAAAGACTGACTGGACCTACTCCTAACCTTAAAATGCGCAAAATTGTATTCCCAGCATTGCAGGTAAATAGAACCAGGAGCATCAAAACAGCCAAAAAATCAATATTTTCAGATTTGAGTAAAAATTGGAATAATTGTATGTTTTTAACTGATTTTGAGTTTTTATAGTTTTTTATATGGAAATTCACTTCCCTCACGTCAGCGTGCTGCGTGCGAACTCGTTAGGATTCCGATTAACAAGGTACACTCAAAAATATACTTTCACGATTTTGTTGTCCGTCACAATTGACTTGTGTGGTGATCTGAAGACCAGCTGCCAGGATCGAACTCAAGCCCGACCTTGTCTGACATGCGAACTCAGTGCTTTACCTCTGACCGGCGGTGTTCGGTATTTCATAATAGCGATTATCGAACTGACATATGAGTTTTATCGTAGGGACCTCATGTGTTGTTAATAATTGGCGTTTAGGATAATAATTTTGTAAAATGTAATCATAAACAAATCATTGTAAAAACTAAGTTAGAATTGTGTACACATCAATAAAAAAATCGCGTAAATATATGATATAAAAACTGTCTTAGGTATAACACATTGTGTGAGTCGTTTTAAATCGTGGTAGAGAGGTTCGTGGGTTCGAATCCCAGTCCTGGCGAGTAAATTTGGTCTGTACTGTTCAACTCTTACTGTAACGGCTCACACCTTGTTTTGCTGGATACCTTCCACATGGTTGCACGCGCAGAGCTGTAGTCGACGTGGACGGACAAAGTAAGGCACAACTCTCACCTTAATTAATAAACGGTATCAGGAAACTGACACATACTTTCTCCCCTTTAACCCAACTTTAATGAATAAATTACTTTTTATTTACTAAATATAGAATTCAAAGCACGGTCCAATGTACAGAAAATCTTGTAAACCCAAATCCCTGTTTAGGAGGCACTACACACGTGTTTTTAAGAGGGGAAATGCCCTCGATTCCCCCCCTCAAGGTTATTAAGGGGCAACATATTTCGAATTTCCTCTGTTGGTCAATGCTAACTTGACAAGCATATCAAGTTTGAACGAAATTGATCAATAAATAAGAGAGAAATTATTTTTGTATTCCCCATAAGAATAACATTGGACAACGTACTGCGTTTACCGCAAAATGAAAATTTAAATTTTCTCTGCAACCAGTAATCGTAGGATAGTAATTTAAGATACTAAATTATTTAGTTTTTTGAGGTATTTTTAATAGTGAATAGTAATATTTTTTATATTTATGTTTATTTGATGAAAAATACAAAAAACTTAATTTTTGATATTTTACGTCTTGTAATTTCTGAACCAGAATTTTTACAAAAATGCAGGTAGTGTCATTTTGTTGGAAAAATAAAGTTCTAAAAACGACTAAAGTTTAATCAAAATCGTTAGAGCCATTTATGAGTAATCTTGATTTTTCATGTTTTTTGGCGGTTTTTGTGGGATACCCTTAAAAATCTAAAATTCCAAAAAATGAAAAAAACCTGGAGATATCGTGGATTAGTACCTACATACCAAATTTCATAAACATCAGACCATTGGTTAGGGCTCTATTGTACACATCCATATAGACAGATAGACAGATAGACAGACAGACAGACACACAGACATCAAGTAAAAATCACTTTTTTGGGTTCAGGGAGCACCAAAACGAATATTTCCACTAACAACTCAAATTCGAAAATGTTGACGAAAACAATACTTTCTGCATATACTATGTAGCCTATAAGGGGAGAAAGTAAAAATTGAACATTCAAAATTAATAGGGCAGGCTAAACAAATAAAGGAGTGTATAGTATAGGCCCGCGCGTGGGCCTAAGTGACCAATACTATTTAGCTAGTATAGTTAAATAAATGTTACTTTAAAGTAGCTAAGACACAATTCCCCGAAAGGGTGGGGCAGAGGTTGGTGCTACTCGTACAAAAACATGGACAGACATATGGAAGATAACTACTGACTGTTACTGATTTATTGTTCAATCTGGACTTGAATTGTGACGAAACTGTGTGTCTGACCTTTTGTCCGTTAAGAAGTACAGTGACCTCTGCCCTCGTAACTTCGGCATGTAGGGCGCTCCCTTAAACTTGTAAATGCGATCCACAACATGCTTACAATACACCCGTCGCAGCAAACCTGCATACTCAGCGAATTTCCAATGAATTATAACATAACACATTAAGCCACTTAACAAGATTCATAAGAAATATATTCACAAACAAGCGATATTTAAAATATTAATAATTCTCTATAAGAATAGCATTGGGGATGAGTACGCAGGTTTGCTGCAACAAGGAACACAAAATAATGGGCTTTTATGCAAATATCAATAGAACTCAGCTAAGTGAAGTCACATACCAAGTTTCATCCATATACACTCATAATTAAGCGATATATAACATTTTAATTATTTTCCATAAGAATAACATGGGGACCGAGTACCTAGGTTTGCTGCTACGGGAACCATAGGCGAAAAATTGTTTTTTTGTGCAAACAACAATAAACCATAACCAGATGAAGCCATATACCAAATTTCGTCAGTTTATATTCATAAATAAGCGAGATATACAATTTTTCTTTTTCTCCATAAGAATAACATTAGACAACATACTGTGTTTAGCACTTTCAATATCTCGGTAACCAATTGACGTAGAGCAATAATCAAAATACCAAATTGTTTGTTTTTTTAAGCTGAATTCAATGGTATAAATTAAAATTTGATTTAAATTAAAATTACATGTGAAAACCCCAAAAAACACATTTTTGGGGTACAAAACCCCCCCAAAACCCCCCTTCGGATGGTGCGATTCATCTGGTTTTCGAACTCGTTCAAATAAATGGTACTTTACACATTTGTACCAAATTTCATTAAGATCAGACCTTTTTTACGAGAGTTATCGTGCTTACGGACACATGTATATATATATAAATATATATATATATAAATATATATATATATATATATATATATACATATATAAAAATTTGAACGAATGGTGTTTTTGGCATCTGGGGACCTCAAAATGAAAAGTTATCATGGTCTCGGGCTTAAGTCTTACCATGAGACCTACGGTAATAGCTTCTTCCCTATAGGGGAAATTCGCTAAAAAAATTATATATATTGGTGTCACCAAAGTGAATTTCTTGGAATTTCTTGGTTTATTAAATTCTCTGAATATAATCAAGGTCCAGGGTAGAGAAGCCCGCGCCCCAATAAACATCATATACGGCAACGACACAAACATATACTGCATGTGATTCTTACTATTTTCAATCACACCAACCAACTCATAACTACAGTTTACGCCATAGATTCTATTATCCACTTCTCTGCCACAATACTGATTTTTTCAACAAACAACTGCATTCAGCTTGCATCACACTTTTCAATGCCCTGCCGCTTAGTTTGAGGGCTCAAACAAAGTTACATCTGTTTAAGCGATTTTTAAAGGCCTTATTGATCACCCAGGAGTACGGTGTCAAAGAATATTTAGCTGATAAGACATAATTATCTGAAAATAGTGGTTTTATGTTGCCTTTCCGTTACCAGTTCTGTTGTAATCGTTTTTTCACGACCAGGTTTCGATACTAAGTTGTACCATGATCACGTGGAAGTCGTCCGAGAATCAAGCTGTGACTATGAAGCTGTCCAGTAGACGTTGTCGAAAGTTAAAAGAGAACAAATACACACACCACGAAGAACACATTGTTAACATTTAAAAAAATAAAAAATATAATTTAATCAACGGACGGTCGGCGGCCACAATGTTCGTTTGTAATTAAATATTCATAATTATCTCTTGTTGTTCTGTCTTATTGTGTATACCCGTATGTAAAAAGTGTATTTGATAATTTTATGTTAATCCCATTCGTATGGCTATTGCTTATGAGTGCACACTTTTTACTGCAATAAAGAATTTAATTTGATATGCACATGAAACGAACGTAGGCGAAAATTACCAACATTTGTTTAATTGTTGGTGATCATCGCCAAGTTATTGCTCCAGTAGCATTACGTGGTTTTGGAAGGACTGCGCGCTGTGGCACATGATAGATATATCTACATCGAAAATCATACCTCGGTTTAGACAGATCCCAATCAAAAAGTCATAATATGCCAAAAAAAGAGGCATCATGTTCATTAAAATACTTAAAAATAAACGACTAAACAAATGAAATAAAACTCCCTATTTTCTACTCTTCTTTATAATCTTATTGACTGGTCCCACTTCGCTAATGTGATCCCACTTCTACGGGACGACGCAGTAGTAAGAAAGTAAATCCATAATTTACTTGGAGCTAATTATTGGAAATCAATTTCAATTTTAAACTGTGAAATTAAATAATCCAAAAGGAAGATGGTATCTTTGATATCGAAAGGCCTAATCAATCTATATTTTTAATACGCTAACCATATTTTTGTCATAATTGTTTTGGAGGGGTGGTGCTACCGATCACCATGTCCAAGGTGTCGTTAGAAAGGTCTTAGCATGTAGTTTTGCCATCAATTAAAAAAAAATTATAAAAGTCACCGTGGACATGGGAAAATATGGGGTCAAAGTCGCGATTTTCCCCATAGACATAATATGCAGTTACAAACCAACGATCGATAAATCAGCTGTTTATTTAAGGAAGTGGTTAAACAAATAAAATCTGACCCGGAAAAATGGTTATTGAACGTACAGCTGGCAACAAAACACCAGTTTTTATTTGCACAAAATCAAAACATAACCAAAAAACGTTCGACATAATGGAGACTATAAGACGTCGACCAGGACGGCCAAGAGGAGGAGACCGACGAACTTTAACTGGTAGACGCGAACGAAATACCTGCGCCAGGCGGTGTGAACGAAACAGTGGCGCTATCTGACGACAGAATTCTAAATTACGTGTTGAATGAAAGTACGTTGTTATCATCCGTATTAATTTCAGATGTTTTGATATGTTTGTTTACAACTGAAGAAACCTTTCGTTGGGTACAAACTTGCTCGGATTCGAGCAACAGGACAGCTAGTTAAAATTTATTACTATTGGAATTTTGATGATTTCATTTCATAGTTTAAATTTGAAAGTAATAAAATGTTTTAAAAAAATCCTAAGACATCAGAAAATAAGCCGTTTGCAGCAAACCTGCAGATTCCAGTGCATACATTGTACCTCACAGCCACAAGACGCCACTGACAACGTTTATTTAAGATATTTTCAGGGGTAAGCGAGATGCAACATTTCATAAATTCTGCATAATAATAATGTTGTAGCTGAGTGCAAAAGGTATGACACAAGGGAAACGAAAAACAAGTTGTTTATGCAATTATGACGAGACCCCAACCATATATGAAGCCCCAAGTTTTAACAATATTATAAATAATAAAAATATAAGATTTTAATTATTCTTTATAATAATTAACATTGGACAACTTACTTTGTTTAGCACTTTCCGTGTCTCAGTAGCAAATTGGCGTAGAGACAATTCAAAATTATCCAACATTCTAAATTGCTTTTATTTTTAGCTAAAGTCAGTTTTTTGAGCTACAGTTATTACACTATTAAAAAAATTCAAAAACCCTTTTTTCTTCGGATGGGTCGACCCGTCTCGTTTTTGAACTTTTTGAAATAAATGCTACATTACGCTTCTGTACCAAACTTAATTAAGATTGGACCTTTTTGCGAGATTTATCGTGTTAACGGACACACACAGACAATACATTTAGAAATACACACTACCATATATTTCAACAAATGGTATTTTAGTATCTGGGGGCCTCCAATATGAAACGTTATCATGGTCCCGGGATTAATTATTACCATGACACCTACGGTAATAGCTTCTTCACTATAAAGTAAATTCGCTAGAAACATAAAATTACATTTAACAATTTCTAAAAGGTATACTCAATCAGTGAATTGCCGAATTTGTGATGGTATAGTTTTAACAATATTGTCCTGAAGTACGGCTGCATCTACGGAGAGCGCCGTGATACTCTCTCGACGCAGCACGCAGCGCTCGCCAAATATTTACCAGTCTCTCATATTTCAACTGTATCTGACTGAGGCACACTCCCTTAGTTTGTTATATACGTTATAAAATATTGCATTATAGCTGTATATTATTATTAATATTTATTTTCTGTTATTAAATTATAGCTCTACAATCACGTAAATAAGCTATACAAATTTACAGTTGCACAAAGACATTTTGAGTAAAATTTCCGAATTTGCTCGTGGAGTACAAAAACAATTTTCCGGCTTCAGTGTTGTTAGCCATATTTTTTGTTGTTGTTATTTTACAATGGTAATAGTAAATTAGCATGTAATATCTTTTGAAACTCGCTTCACAACCGTCACTGCCAAAGAACAGGTTTTATGAGTCAAAATAAAACGAAAATCAAGAATGACGTTTTCCCTAATAACGCCTCGTTTCCTATATATCTACCATTTTTGACCATTTCATTGAAATATTCTATTTTCAAAACCACTTGATCCAGTGGATTCAAAAGCAGTGCTACAAACAAAGTTTACTAAAAATATATAGTAAGTCAACTTAACACACCAGCAATGTGATCTACTAACTATCGTGTAAACATTGTCCAAAAGACGGTGGCCAAACGTCAAACTCCTGGCTAGACTGTCTAACAAGCTTTCGTTTTTATGTGATCCCTGAAGGCAATAGAAACATATTTGAATTTGAAACCCGACCACTGGTTGCGCTCGTTGAACTTAATCTCTTAAAAAAAGGAAAAATTCCGATTTGTCAATATTTGTTTATTAGCACGTTTTAAATAAATTTGTAAAACCTTCAACTGATGTCTGATTCGCTAACAAACTCTGTCAGGAGTTGTACACACAGATCTGTTTCGGCCAAAAATGACTCCCCTGTCAATTATACCCTATCGTGATTTACCTTCAGGATGAACTGTCGAACCACCTGTCCTGATCTTACTCTATGGACCCCGCCGCCTGTTGTACTCTATGGCGAGACGGGTCACCCACCCAATGCTAGTATACAGAGCTCTATATATAAGTCTGTCACTCCCCCGCCAAGGTCAAAACCTTCTATCTCCATAACCTGCATGCCATCTCCCACCGGGCTTTTAATTACAGGTGCCGTTTATTTCTACTTTTACGGCTCCCGTTTAGTGTTTTGAAATAAGACCATCAAATGAGTTTGATGGCCGCGGTAGCCCGGAGCTCAGTTTTGGTTTTGGTCCCGTCTTTATGTTAGGGTACAGTTATTCTTTATGAGGAACCGAGGAAAAAACACAATACAGAATGGTAGTCGTATAGGCCTACTTTAACGCTCGTCTTGTTAGGGTTATTTGCTGTAAAGAGGAGTTATTAAAACCCAAGAAACGTAAAATACGTTTTCTATATAATCAATTAAAATAAAGTTATCCTATTCTCTAATTTCTAATATAAGTAAGGTTTTTTTACTTGGTTGGTTGGTTGCTTGTTTAGTTGCAAATCTGATCTCAAAACCGGCTCCAACGGTTTCTAACGATATAATGACAACTGGAGAAAAGAGGCAAATGAGCTGAATACATCTGCTTCTCAGTTGTAAGTCATGGTGAAAAATACTACAAGTCATCTAAACACACTGACTGACCTTCCCCGAGCAAAGCTCGGTCCGTCAGGTACTTTATGTAGAAAGAGTTTAAAATAGAGGAAACTGTTTCTGAGAGAAAACTGTCCCAAAATCGATAAAGACACTTTACACTCCAACACCTACACCAACAAGTTTCCTACCACTGCAGTTTTTGATATCATACAACATAAAAAATTCACTTTCACTCATTTTGGCTTAATTCACGATATTGAGGATATAAACGCCGAGTCAGTTAGTTAGCTTTGTATACAAAGCAAGAATAAAACCAGTTGTTTATTAGCTGTCAGCGAGCCCTTTAGATTGAAAATATCAAAATATGAAAACCTTTATTCATAACTACGAATCAGGGCGAATTTTTTGGTATCTCAATCATTACAATTGGCTCATAAATAGCGGAGGAGTTCTCTTAACAAAACTCGGCTTAGCATCCGTGGGCGAGATTGTTCAGCTGTGGTCATGGGCTCCGTGCGTCCGTCCGTCCGCGGCTGTTTCTTGAGCTGTAATGGCCCCCAAGCTACGAAAAGATATATTTTAGGGTAATCGAGGTCGGGGAAGCTGCACGTGTCGTTAATTTTCTTGAACATCAACCTTATTTGAGTTACGGTAGCGTAAAGTTTTATGTTTTTAGGCCATTTTAGCATATAAGCGGAGCCGGGAGTATTCAGCTGTGGATTTCTATTTCTACAAGCTTTGTTCCTGAAATAGCTGATTATTTCCTGCGGTCGCGATAGCGGCCGTCAATACTTGTTAATATATAAGATAAATTATAAATAAAATCACGTTAAAAATATCATTATTTAGTTTGATAAATTGTTAAAACTTTAGTTACTCGTCTTATTTTATACTTAGGAATAAAAATAAGGCGCTAAACGTATAACAATGTTTTATGACTTGTTAGCGAATTTCCCCTATAGGGAAGAAGGTATTACCGTAGGTCTCATGGTAAGACTTAAGCCCGAGACCATGATAACTTTTCATTTTGAGGTCCCCAGATGCCAAAAACACCATTCGTTCAAATTTGTATATATATATATATATATATATATATGTGTGTGTGTGTGTGTCCGTAAGCACGATAACTCTCGTACAAAAAGTCCGATCTTAATGAAATTTGGAACAAATGTGTAAAGTACCATTTATTTGAACGAGTTCGAAAACCAGATGAATCGCACCATCCGAAGGGGAGTTTTTGGGGGGTTTTGTACCCCAAAAATGTGTTTTTTGGGATTTTCACATGTAATTTTAATTTAAATCAAATTTTAATTTATACCATTGAATTCAGCTTAAAAGAAACAAACACTGGTATTTTGATCATTGCTCTACGTCAATTGGTTACCGAGATATTGAAAGTGCTAAACACAGTACGTTGTCTAATGTTATTCTTATGGAGAAAAATAAAAATTGTATATCTCGCTTATTTATGAACATAAACTGGCGAAATTTGGTATATGGCTTGATCTGGTTGTGGTTTATTGTTGTTTGCACAAAAAAACAATTTTTCGCCAATGTTTCCTGTAGCATTAAACCTAGGTTATTCTTAAGGAAAATACTTAAAATGTTACATATCGCTTATTTATGAATGTATATGGATGAAACTTGGTATGTGACTTCACTAAGATGAGTTCTATTGATATTTGCATAAAAACCCATTATTTTGTGTGCCTTGTTGCAGCAAACCTGCGTACTCATCCCCAATGTTATTCTTATGGAGAATAATTAATATTTTAAATATCGCTTGTTTGTGAATACATTTCTTATGAATCCTGTTAAGTGTTTTAATGTGTTATATTATATATTCATTGGAAATTCGCTGAGTATGCAGGTTTGCTCCGACGGGGTATTTTTATATCTAAAGAAGCACTGGAAAATATAGGTTACTGAAATCTATTATCTACCGTCTCAATCGAATAAGAACTAACATGAATCAACAATTTTGGGTACATTTTCAAAACTGTATCTAGTTTTTCAAGTAATATTATTAAGTAATAACAACAATAATAGAATCAAAGAGGTCGTGACACTTTTTAATCCAACTATCTCAAAGGTTAAATCGTAGAAAAGAAGTCAGACAGATTTCCTATGTATTGAATTTAAGAAAGTGATCGATGTTTATTAATAACTTTAAATTTTCGACAACAGTTGTAATGAATAAACAAACCATTCGAGAGAAGAAGTTAATCTGAACCGTGTCTGCTAACATCTGCCTAGTTAACACGTAGGTTTTGAATAATATTTGCACCATCATTTTCAAACAATTTTAGTCTAAACGTTTCCCTCATGTCAGTTTAAAAAAAAATACACAACGAAAAATCCGTTTTCACAATGTTTACAACAACAACCAAAGTATTAGTGAAAACGTTGTAGTAAATCCTTTCGTAAGGGTTATTAAAAAGGTTATGTAAATCTTGAGCTTGGTAGTTGACTACCTTTACAACTTTGTCAAAGGCTTAAATTTCTTACTCGGTTTGTTTGTTTGTTTATTGGGGGATTAGGAGGCCCTAGCAAAGCCGGCTAGGCACGTCTCCCTTGGGATATTGTACAGCCACCGGAAAGAGGGAAAAGATGGATGGGAAAGGTGGTAGGATGGGGTCAATCTGCCTCGCTCCAGAAAGGGAGAGAGATCCTTACCTAGCTCCCGGGCTCTGTGGGTGACAACACCCCAGGACGATTCGCCCTCTAACCCGACGTCCCCCTAAGTCCACCAGACAGGGACCGCCATCGCACAGAGCCTCCAGCCTCTAAGGTGTCGGGTGGCCCCAGGACGGTTCGTCCCCCAGTCCGGCAGACCGAAGACCGTCGGGTAAGGGCCCTTCCTCCCAGGCACCCGTCCCAGGCTGCAAGGAAGATCCACTACTCCCTCCAAGGACTTGGACTAGACTGGGTATCCAGGCTCAACTGGGAGTCAAGCCCCAGAAGAGACAAGGAGGAACCAAGGAAGGGAAGTTGTCACACTGGATAGCCAAAAGACTTACCAATACTGTGACAGCTTCATTTTGCTGAACCCAATGTCGACCTCTGTACTAGTATAGACCAGTCAAGAGAGCCATCGAGGGCTTCTTACTGGGTTACACCATGATGAAGAAAATATGTTTGCACTAGTGATATTTTGTCCGAACGCAATGGTGGGGACCACGACGAGCTAATCTGTGCCACAACAGTTTTTTACTTGCTGACTGGCAGTAGTACGAGTGTCAGTTTATGGATGGTTGTCGGCCGAGTTTTTGTTAGTTATCGGATTATCAGCATTTTAGCACATAATCACTTGCATTATTTCACTACCGGCCTATCTCCAGCATTACAGCTGTTGATTCCACAACATAGTAAACAGAAGCAAGAACAGCTGTTTCAGGCTAACTTCTGGAATGGCATCACAATATAAAGTAATAGGGTTGTATATGGATTAGGTAATTACGAAAGAAAATATTTGCCCCAATTGGAGCAACTGTATTTGCTTGCATCTATTAACAGGATTCTTTGTAAGTTCTTCGAAATAAACTTATATGATAAAACATAATTAACTCCACTGCGCTCTCGTCTAATATTAAAAACTGTACAACACATAAAATCCAGTTCCAGGAGAGAGTTTGGTAGTGGGCCACGGGCACGGGTGATGGGCAAGGAGAATGCCCGAGACTCGCGGATCGCCGTTTACGACCCTTTAATGCGCCCGTCTTCACGCACGTTGCGCCCAAACTATTGCCCATTTTCATCAAAAGCGAATAAATTTCATTTACGCGCCGATTTACTGCACACGCCTCCTAATCGCCGATATTAAGTCATTTGCGTGCCTCTCGTTCCTCGTGCAGGGCAGAGTGAACCGCGCATGCGTAGTGCCCAGACGTGCGCGCACTTGACCCCGGTGGGATTCGGGAACTCGGGTATCGCTTATACGGAGGGTTTTGAGTGGTTTAATCTACAGCTATAAGATTTCAAGCTTAGATAGACCACGCACTAAAATATCATCTCATATCTCAGATACGTTGGATATCGATGAGACTGATCTCAGAAATCTTCCTTTACTTCAAATTCATGAGCATTATAAACAACAATTATAAGCTTTTCAGTGTTCGGATAAAACATAAATAAAACTTTTTTATTGTTCAAAAATTAACAACAACCCGTTCATAAAACAGCTTTTGTGATGTTCTGAGATGGGCGTTTTGCATAACTTTTAGGTCTCATGGAGACAATTCAGGAGTCCGGCCCCAATCTAACAAGAAAGGCGTTCAAATGCCACTGTTCGCTGCTGACTATTGCGAATTCCATCCATTGCTCTTGAGCCATACATATGTTTAGCATTGCCTTGAGTTAGTTGGTATTGAAGTAGTGGGGCATTGTAGGTTTTGGCTCACTTGATTGACAGCTTCCGGTCACGTGACCGGAAGCGCTGAGTGAATAAATACGTCATCTGAGGCTGAGCCAGTGACGTAGGCGGTTTTGTGACGTAATGAGGGAAAGTTCAAGGTCACGGGGAGGGTGTTTTAAAAAAGTACTACCTCGCACGCGTAAAATTCGATTGTGATTCGATAGTTAATCGATAATAAATATCGAATGAAAATAATCGAATGAAACAATCGAATGATACGAGTGCGAGGTAGTACTTTTTTAAAACACCCTCCCCGTGACCTTGAACTTTCCCTCATTACGTCACAAAACCGCCTACGTCACTGGCTCAGCCTCAGATGACGTATTTATTCACTCAGCGCTTCCGGTCACGTGACCGGAAGCTGTCAATCAAGTGAGCCAAAACCTACAATGCCCCACTACTTATTGAAAGCGGCAATATACAGTTGTTTTTAAAATAAAAAGGTAAGGTAGGGTTAAATTTCCTAGATCCCTGAAAGCTACACGACTCGATGTACTGTAAATTTGACTGAGGAAACCTGTGCATACTGGCTCCTACTGTTGATGGACGACGTCAGCCAGTGTGGCGGAGCACCACGACCTCTACCATGGTCTTATTTATACCCAAGACCAAGAATGCCGTGACTTATCCAGTATAGTTTGTTTACTGTTTTCGGTTTATTGCAAGTTTTCCTATAGGGACAAGAGGAAATTAACATCTATCTATCTATCTATACTTATTTAATAGGCGAGCAGTTTTTTGTGACAATCTCTCCTCCTAAACCACTGAACGGATTTTCATGTTTTTGGTGTCATTAGAAAGAGCCTAACGTGAAGTTGTGCAGGAAAATTTTTTTATAGAGAAATAACTTTTGAGTGAGGCTCTGGGGCCCCTTAAAGTTTAGTTTTCCCCATAAGCTTAACATTGGGAAATAACTATAAGTTTTAAGCAATCAGCTGGATAGAGTAAACACAGTTAATCAGCAGGCCATGTTGGCTTTGGAACGGTAACACAATATTTATACGGGAATGTCAGTATAATATGACGTTGTGATTGCGAGCGAAGCCGCGACATGCTACTAGTGTTATTAAAAAATGCATTCAAAGCTTAATTAGTGGTTGAAAAATTAAGAATTGAGTTACATTTTCACAATTATGTTTGTTATTCAGCAGGAAAATATTATTTGGGAAAAATCTCTTCAATGTTAACTAAAGGGGGTTCAGATCTGGCACACATTCTCCTGCTGATAGTACATCCTCAGATTCTGGCTGATAGTAGTCTCCTATGCAAAAGGAGGTCGGATATAAACGTATTTATAACTGAAAAAAGCTATTATGCACATTTGTGACCGCATTATCGATGGCAGTTTTGGACGTAGCTGTTAAGACAGGAGGAGAACTCACCCATCTTACATTTGCGTCAAAAGAACTTAAGCAAGTCGTACAACTGCTTAGTTAAGTGGTAATCTTTGTCAATATTGAAATCTCTCGTGATAACAACGAGGCAGTACTAAGTCTCCTGGACAATACTGCAATGACACAGTGAGATCATGTTCCCGTGAGACCCGGATGCAAGCTTGTCCCGGTATCTGGTCCAACAGAGGCGCGCGCCGCTCCTCACGCATAGAAAATTTAATGTCTCGTGTTAATAACTTAATTTACTCCCACTCTCGGCGTATGGCTAATCTTTAATTACTGAGCTAGTCGGCTTTGTTAGAGCCCACGCGTTCGATCGCCCCCCCACCCCGCCCCCTAGTGGTCTGATACGCTGCAGCGTCAGTAGCTCGGGCGTTGATGTATTCAGCTAACCTCGCGGCTTATGGGGCACGTTATCAGAAAAATATTATAAACAGAGTAGCGGGTGGCTACTTTTAGAGAGTGAGAGTTCGATAGTGTAAAGAATAAACAACAATTAAACGGTGTTAGGATATGCACATAAACCAAACCAAAATGTATAATATATGTTATGATACCTCAGTACAGAACAAATAAACTACGACCCCCCTACACAACACAACACTACAAAATATATTTATCGCACTTACACTGTACTTACATACCAAACGGTAAATATACAAGAAAGGTGGTACAGGGATATTGATTTCAACCAATCACACCGGTCATCATCAGGTCCAATCAGAAATAAATCAGAAAGCATAAAAATACAATCAATGTATCTTCGAGCTTTGCTTGATTATAATATTACTGAACAGGTCAAGGACTTGCACTTTCGTTTTAAAAGACGAGACTGTTTCACTAACATGATACTCGTATGGTGCGAAAGCTCAACATATCCTCTCACTATCAGAACCACAAACTTTCGAAACCACTTTCAGAGCCACCCAGGGTTAAGTATTTTACCAAAGTGTCACATAATTTAACAAAATTGGAGCAGTCATATTTAAAAAAAAGAAAACAGCCAAAAAACTACGTTCATGTTATTATTGTTTAAGAGTTTTGTCTAAATGTCTAAGTAGAGCCATTTTACGAGTAACATATTTTTCATATTTTCAAAACATAATTTCTTATTGTCTACCAATTTTTGTTGGCACTTCATATGAGAAAAAATTATTGTTTTAAAAATTAAAAACAAGCAATACGAATAATTTACAATTAACCATGGACGGAACCATGTAACAGCTATTTTAAAGATTCAAAAATATTATCTGTATGAACCTGTATATACTTGATTTAAAACAATTTTTCTTAAAAATAAAAGCAAATTTACTGAATCTCAACAAGTGAACAAATATAATACAAGAAAAAATCGTTTGATAATACATCATATCCATCGAACAACTTTGTACGAAAGATCAATCATATTTACATGTGGAAAACTGTTTGATCACAAACATCATAAATACAAATTAGCAATGGAATCTAGTAAAGATTTAAATAAATTTAATCACACATATTGTATGAAAATCCAGTCTATTATATCGATGACGATTTTCATCAACAAAAGGACCTAATACGAAACCCCTAGTGCCAGAATGAATGTATAATTCTAAACATTTGCTTATATTTTCTTATATCATATACATATCTCTATATATAATTCCGTAAGTCAAATTTTTGTAAAGAAATTGTGAGTGACTGGATGGCCGTAGAAGGATGGGAGGGGTATCATTTTAAAGGTCTTGACGTGAATTTTGAGGGAAAACTATTCATTTTTCTTATTTTTTTACCATAAATTCGCAACAGAATAAAACTTTTCCCATTAAAACAACATGGGGTTTAATTTGTTTACATCTTTTGAAATTAAAACAGCTGTGCCACAGAGTTAAATTAGCCTTTGATATTGATACCAGCTGTACTTATTCAGTTTGTTTACTTTTAAACGAGATACCAACACACAATCTGGGCCTGATGAATGATCAATGTATGCATTGTGGTGCGTTGCACTTTGTTGAAGAGTCTACAAATGGTCACTACAACTCTTGCTGCCATAACGGTCTCATACATCTACCACAGCCTGAAAATAACAATGAACTACAACAGTTGTTTAGGAATGGACATTTTATTAAAAACATACGACAGTATAATAATATTATATTCTCTATATATAATTCCGTAAGTCAAATTTTTGTAAAGAAATTGTGAGTGACTGGATGGCCGTAGAAGGATGGGAGGGGTATCATTTTAAAGGTCTTGACGTGAATTTTGAGGGAAAACTATTCATTTTTCTTATTTTTTTACCATAAATTCGCAACAGAA
This sequence comes from Allygus modestus, assembly GCA_963675035.1. Classification (NCBI taxonomy): domain Eukaryota; kingdom Metazoa; phylum Arthropoda; class Insecta; order Hemiptera; family Cicadellidae; genus Allygus; species Allygus modestus. Next base: position 26,829,368 of record OY776112.1, on the reverse strand, counting down.
TAAAACTTTTCCCATTAAAACAACATGGGGTTTAATTTGTTTACATCTTTTGAAATTAAAACAGCTGTGCCACAGAGTTAAATTAGCCTTTGATATTGATACCAGCTGTACTTATTCAGTTTGTTTACTTTTAAACGAGATACCAACACACAATCTGGGCCTGATGAATGATCAATGTATGCATTGTGGTGCGTTGCACTTTGTTGAAGAGTCTACAAATGGTCACTACAACTCTTGCTGCCATAACGGTCTCATACATCTACCACAGCCTGAAAATAACAATGAACTACAACAGTTGTTTAGGAATGGACATTTTATTAAAAACATACGACAGTATAATAATATTATATTATAATGCTAGAAAATCAGTGCTTATTTATAAATGACCAATGAAGGTTGATAAAAAATTTATGTATTTTGGTTTTTTAGGGGCTTTTGCCCCTACAAGCCCCTAGTCTGTAAATTTAATTCCGTAAGCAAATCGGTCCCCAAAAAATATCTCGAGCTAGGAAGAAGTTAGCTTAGGTTATGACGATTCATTTTAATGCCTGAGGGCCAAGGACGGTGGGAAAAATATCAAAAATGTCAAAAATTACATGGGCTACGCCCAAAGATCCAATGATTTTCTTATGGACATATCACTACAGTGTTTTTATTAATAATCAAAACGAACTAATGATCAGCTGTGATTATCCACTTACACAAAAACCATATGTTAGGGGATATAGCCCCTGTAATTGTACACATTTGTAAAATGTTTATACCATAGAGATCTGTATCCGTATATTACAATAGTTTAATGATCTCCGCTCTTATACCCATCTGAGTCATGTACCAAAGAGTCTACCGAATGTACCAAATGTCAGGTGTCCGTATATTCACCCCGCAGTAGCAATTTCGTCCCACATAACTAGACTTGCGCTAGTTTAAACAACACCCATATATCCTCTAAGCAGTGACACCTTATCTCTCCTTCCGTGCAAAACCGACTTCATAAATTTCAGGCATTAGTTTAGCCTGCGACTAAACAAACCGATAATTTGCCGCGTGATTTACCGAGGGCTGGATACGGATACTAGTGGCAGGCGCATGCGCAGTGTCCCGAGCAGTGGGCGCATGCGCAGTGTTAGCCTCAATGCGCATTATTTATCACGCAATACCTCACCGGATGCTAATAGTATTGTTGCGTTAATTAGTCGCTTCATGCACAACGAATGCGTTGATTGTCAGGGAGGATAGTTCTGAGACCACCCTTATAATTGTTAGGCATTGCAGTTTATGAGAGCCGGTTCTTCTCGATGGAACTAGTATAGAGGAAGAGAAAATCATCCACTGTTGTCAAAGTTATTACTGAGAAAGATTTAAGGTTAAATTGACATAAGAGAACGGTAACGTTTTAAATTAACAAGTTGTAGACATGTTTGTTTAGTAAATATTGTACCAGGGGGCTTGGTAAATAATCATTAGCTCGGCATTTAGTTGCACGTTTGTTTTAGTAGTTGTTGAAATATAATTGAACTACTACTCTGGAATTTAATGTTTTTTTTATGCCAAAAGTTTCTCAAGTACTTTAGTGGGAACACTTAGAATGATAAGTTTTTTTAACAGAATTCAACAGTTTTCTAAAAATGATTATACCCAAGATTACGTTAGCAGGTAGGTAATAGAGCTTGTAACATGTCTATGGAGAAGAAGATCAAGCAGAACCAGGGTTTTTCTATTTTACCGAAGCAAAAAGAAATTGGGGCGGTCCTGTTAAACTGTTTTCTGTACATACATATTTATATTATAATATTAATATATTACTCACAATGTTACTATTTACTCGTTGCTTTAGTTGTATTACTTTGTGTATACTTCTATTTATCTCAGCTGAAGATTCGGAATGGTTTGTCTTTCTTTTTTTAGCAGTTACGAATTTAATTGCATGTACTTAAGGGATTACTTTGTGAATTTTTGCTCGAAGAAGGCGAATTAGTTTTGTTCAGTAAGTTAGGCTGAAGTAATTATCCACTATGGACCTCTCACTGCGAAACATTGGGGGACAATTTTTTATGATTCAGTTACATGGCATAAATATTTTAAATGGATCTGCATTTTGTTCCTACATTTAAGTACATCTACATTGCAAAATAGTGGACTAAAAATTTATTTTAAGAGCCGGCTACCCTGTCGGCCATATTGGTTTTATCGCCCATTAGAATAATGTTAAGTTCAGACCAAAATTTTTCGTTTATCTCTTGAGATAACATTTTGATTTTGGTGCCAATTGAAAGATATTCTTATCGCGGGTGATTTTTGTGGAAGATATTTTGAAAATAAATTATAATATTTAATAAAAAATGTAATAATTTTTTTAAGTTTGACAATTTTTGTCTAGTAATCTGTAACCCTTTTACGAATTTTTACTCGCAAAAATCACTCTTTACTTTATTTTGAATAGTTAAAAAGATTTCCTAAATCAGATTGAAAATTAAATAAAAATGTGGGTCCTAAATACATGTAGATGTTTAGTTAGCATTGCGCTTATGAAGAATCAATCCAATATGACCGACGACGGGGGAGCGTGGCCTTAAGGTCTGTACCTACCTTTTACACAACTACGGTGGCTGTAGCGCGCATTCTCAATGAGGATTACACGTGTCTGCCAGAAGTCGAAGCGTGTTGAGTGCGATGTGGGACATCGACTATGATTATTTCATTACAAATTTAAAAATATTGGTCTAAGACCACTAGCTTAAGCCAGTTGGTTCCTAATTCGTTTGCCTCTCGCCTCCAGCTTGGGTGCAGTTACTCTGCAAGTACGAACCACCAAATCATCTAGATTGGTTTACCACAAGATCCAGGGCGTCAAAAAAGTTCAGTTCCGGGAAATAATCGCTCGTGTGTCTTCTCCTATTCCATCTTCCTTCTCAACCTCCCACTATTCATCTCCGACTTCTTCCCTCCTTCCGCCCTAGCCTTGGGTGACATCAACGTGACACGTGGTCTGCTGAAGCTGTTAGTCCAAGACCTTTGGCCGCGTGTTCCGGGACCGACTTCAAAGCCGATCACTGTCAGTTTTTATACATCAATTGTCTATTAGAACGTCTTGAATATGGACCTTAAACACTGAAAAACACTATGCACTGTGTACTTGAGCACGTGTGAAACTCTCTCTCTCATGGTTTCGACCTAGTAAAACTTGTTGAGCCCCAAGAGTGCGTGACAGACTTGGAGAAGATTGATTTTAAATTCATTCGCTAGGTCCAATTTATACCGAAATAACATCCCTAAACCTCTAGACTGAGATGGGGCTTCGATCACGAAACATTTCGCATTTCTACCTGATCCCCCCATAATGTCAATTTTAACTTTAAAATGCATTATCTGTATCTATAAAAGAGGAAGTATATGTATATATGTGTGTAGTCTATGGAATCCGAAACCGCTCGACAGGTTGTAATAAAACTTTCAGGCATTATTAAGCATTATTCAAGGATGGTTTGTGTGAAGTTTGGTACAAATCCGTCCAAAGGGCTCAAACCCAGAGGGCATACAAGGGTGCAGTGTAAGGGTTTTAGAAATTTAGTGTTTACAAAATTAACAGCTGTAATTAAAAAAATTCAAAGTTTTGGGCGCAGCAACGCGCGCCGGGTAACTGCTAGTTCTATTATACAGGGTGAGTTTTAAATGAGTCCCCCCTATTTTTTCTAAATTTCTTAGGATATCGACCTACCTCGATCATTGTTGACTAACTTATACTTCATTTTGACTTAGTTAATAGTTTTGGCCACCATCTTGGATCCGCCATATTGGATTCAACTATTTATTTTTAAATGTAAAGCCCGCCAAACACTAGCGAACTTTACGCCAAACCGAACCCCGAGGCGAATCGTCGCGCCAACGTTCGCAAGTGTATGGTGGGATCCGAACTCCGACGCGCGAACTCCGGAGCGAACGAAACTTTGTTTGCGACGGAGTTACCCGTTACCTCCTTCGTACGTCCCGCAGACCCAGAGGCATGGGACCCGTCATGGCTATCTCTAAGGCTGTCGAAGACCGACGTTGTCCAATCAGGTGCTATAAGGTGAGGTATGGTAGTACTTTGGAATGTCAAAATGAAAATGAAATACCCCCGTCGCAGTAAACCTGCATACTCAGCGAATTTCCAATGGAGATATAAATGTCTTAATACTACATAAAGTCACTTACCAAGTTTCATAAAAATATATTCACAAATAAGCAATATATACAATTTTAATTATTCCCCTTAAGAATAACATTGGGGCTGAGTACGCAGGTTTGCTGCATCAAGGAACACAAAAATGGAGTTTTATGCTAATATCAATATAACTCAACTATGTGAAGTCATATACCAGTTTTATTCATTTATGTTCATAATTGAGGGAGACATAGCATTTAATTATTATCCATAAGAATAACATGGGGCTGAGTACGCAGGTTTGCTGCTACAAGAGCCTTTGGCAAAATTTTTTTAGCAAATACCAATGTACCACAACTAGATGAAGGCATATACCAAGTTTCATCAGTGTACGTTCATAAATAAGCGAGATATACAATTTGTCTTTTCCTCCATAAGAATAACATTAGACAACGTACTGTGTTTAGCACTTTCAATATCTCGGTAACCAATTAACGTAGAGGAATGATCAAAACACCGAATTGTGTGTTTTTGTAAGCTGAATACAATGGTAAAAACTAAAATTTGACTGTTTCAAAAATTATATGTAAAGACGGATTTACATTATGGTTTCTAGTAAAATATTAATGTTGATGAGCCTGTATCTGATTGGTTTCTTTAGCATATAGAATTGTTTCGTAAATAGAAAGAGATGGAAGGGTGAGGATCTGCAACTCTTTGAACTTCTCCCTACATGAATCTCTAGGCCGAAGCCTAGATATACATCTAATTTCTTTTCTGTATTATGAAAATTCTTCTAAGATTCAATTTACTAGACAAGCTCCAAAGCACTATCGAATACCTTAAATGGCTTTCGATCAAACTAAAATAGACTAATTTACTTAAAGCTAAATTGTTGAAGGCGGTCAGATTTCTAAGAGCAAAAACATTCGAGGTTAAAATGGACGCTAATTTATCAACGCAGAATCACCCCCCTCCAAGGCATCGATGCATTTATTGACAAAGTCTATAAGGGCCAGCTTGGTTGATTTTTTTTTCGGGGCGAACCACGTGGAGTCGGTTTTCATGCAACACATGAAAGAAATGTTCGCGATGATGTTCGCGTCGGGGTTCAGTAGTGAATGGCGACTCCCGAACATCCCCGCGAACACCGGCCGCTGCGATATATTACATGTATGCTTACATGTATTCCTCCCAGTTTCCTTGTTAGCACTTGACACACTTCTAGGAAGATTGTCCAATACTGTAACGATAACTCTGTAATACGATAACTCTCACCGGCAGCTGTCCCCACTCCGCAGGGTCCGAGTAGTGGCGCACTCACCCGGGGATGGGATGGCATCATTGCACCGCGCCAGGTGTCTAGCCAATGCGGCGTCAAATAAAAACGTCTAATGATTTGTTATCTGTTTCATGTACCGCCTCCGTCGATGATGGAGTTCCGTGCTGACCACGAGCCAAATGGAAGGAGGAAAATTGGTTAAAAACAAATCGGGAGACCCCCTGGTTTCTTACAACGCTAAGTATAATTAGGTTAAGAAAGGGAATCGGTGGAGGGATCAATCTTGTAACCCAGGTGAGAACCCCAAAAGTTCCTCCATTCCAGGAGTGTGTGGACGGTGCGGAGCTAGCATCAGGTAATATAATGCAATAAGGCCAATGGTTTTTTATTTCAATTTTAACCCCCCCTTCCTATCCCCAAGGTGTTTGAAGCTTCTAGGTTTCAACCAGCAAAGCACCTCCCTTTCCCATGATACAGTAGCTGGGTTCGCCCAGGGGTCTGTATCAATATCAATATCAATATCAATACGATAACTCTCACCGGCAGCTAGAAATCTCAGTGTTACTGCAAGTCTGTTGCACAGAGATCGCACACTGAAGTTTCTCGAGCGCACTCACTTCCTATAAGATTGATTTAGAACTCAAAATCTGTAGGGGACATTCTCGTGAAGTTCCTATCAGGGCCGGATTCAGGAGCTGTAGGCCCCTAGGTGCAACTAGCGGTGCGGGCCCTTTCCAAACTGGTGACCTTATTTATTTTGCTTGTCTGAGGCTTTTGTATGTAGGATGTATGTTGTTGCGGACCTCTAGGCTTAAACCTATGTAGCATATGCTTAAATCCGGACCTGGTTCTTATAGTGTTCACTAACATGCTGAAACTTCACTTGTTCCACTCCCATCTCTTTCCCTTTGTTGGAGAAACATGGTTTCCCACCAGCGACGGTCTTTCAGCTTCTTCCAAAGAACATGGCTAAGGTAGATGTAAGCCGCAGCAGCTAGTTCATCAATTTAACGCCTGATCACTATTTAGAAGGAAAGTTGTGGTTCGCAAGAAAATATTCGCGTTCGGTTCGGTTCTATCCGGGGCTAGTTGCTTTCAAAACTTCCGCGAACTTCGCTTCAAACTTCGCCACGAACAAATCAGTGTTCGCGTCGGTGTAATGTTCGCTAGTGTATGGCGGGCTTAAAGATGGGGTTGTGGTCCATCATATAGAAGTACATTTTTACGGTAAACACAATGACGCAATCAGTTTTTGAAAATCATTCTTCATTCTCAAGATATTGGCGAATTTAAAAAATTAATTTTGGAAAAAATGAAGCAAATGCCACTCAACAATGATTGGTCGTAGTTTATGGTCATTATTTGATTTAATGATGGGAGTATGGAAATATTTTAAGGTTGGTACCTTTAAAACTCTCTCAAAGATTTGTTTTTTAATTCGCCAATATCTTGAGAGAGAATAAGATTTTTAAAAACGGATTGCGTCATCGTGTTCACCGTAAAAAAAAGTATTCCTATAATACACCCCACCAAGTCAAAATGAAGTATAAGTTGGTCAACAATGATCGAGGGTGGTCCGGAATCGATATCTTAAGAAATGTAGAAAACATTAGGGGGGGACTCATTTAAAACTCACCCTGAATATACCTCGATTGTGTAATGGAATACGTTGATTTATGACTCATTTTAAAGAGTACACAAAAAGCACCTAAAGATTTCAGTGAGCAAACCTTTGACACCAGAAATAATAATCATTCAATAACATTTCATAAAATACTCAGTGTTTACGATTTCGATTGGTGAATTATTTGTGATGCTGACATTCTGCTTACTGAAAGCGGATTTTTTCCCCTTTATAAGAAGTAAATCAAAATTTTGAAAAATCCATTAAGGAAGGACGAGATTTGAAAATTAACAATTCTTTTGGACGAAGCAGTTAGAAACGTGAAATGTTACGTGGCTGGAGTCTCCTCTTAACATTGCCCCAACCCCCCCCCCCCCTCGGTTCCGCGACAATCGGCTACAGTGACAATCGGGTACAAGACCGGTTGACGAGGGTTAGACATGGGGGCCATCAAAACTTGCCTGCGACAATCGGGAACAACATCTGCCTGGGACGCGGCTAGCCGGGTTCACAGCCCGCGGGGTTAAGAGTTATAACCATGTTTACATGTTTAAATTCACCTACATCAGTTTTACTTTATTACAAATTTCAAAGGACTTAACTCTGAGGAAATTGACGTTCAAAATTGTTCTGTATATATTAGGGGCCTATTTGAATATGTGACACACATCTGTTATAGCAGCTTGAGCTGTTATAGTGTAACAAAAGTGTTTTAGTCCTGGAAATGCACCTTAAAAGACTGTACTTGCAAGGGGTAGAAGTACACCACAGAAAACACGTTAGAACAGAGGTTCGCGCGAGCCGTGTCTATATGGGGAATACTGTACTATACAAATATTTAAATTGTAAAATAAATTCATTTAAAATTTTAAAGGAAATCAAAAGTATCTACTGCAAGATGTAAGTACATTTGAAAAGTTGTTTTTAAATTTATTAAACGCTATTGTAATTAACAAAACAATTATATTTTCTGTTTGTATATAGTAGTTATTATTTAATTGATCCGGAACGCAATTTAGAACCAAAAAAAACGCGTCTCGTAATATTAATCAATTAAAAATGTCATAGCTCTTACCAAGATGCTTTAATGTAGTACTCACCAGGCTCAGATACAGGGGGAGGTCATAGGGGATCATGCAAGTCCACCCAAATCCTCACACCTTCACGTATTTATCCATTTATCACCGTAAAGGTTATTTGCAATGGACAATTTTTGACAATTTAGATATTTTTTTTAATCATGACTCCCCCTAAAATGATAGTCTGTATCCTACTTTGATGGTACACACTTAAAACAGGTTTGATGCTATTGCGTTAGTAAATCAAAATGTACATCCATCATGGCAGTAATCATGTTCAAATAAAAGTTACTTTTATAAAATCCGCGGGCGAAACAAAAACACTCGAATAAAATCCAGTAAGTTGTAAAAATAATCCTGACTTCGTAAACTATCATGTGATTTTTGAGAGAGTAGTATAAGAACTAAAGTATACATTACTTTAAGATATACATGATTAGTTTATATGTAAATATATAGAACCATTAAACATGAAGATGGAATATATAGCAGACATGCCAAAAAATAAAATAAAATAACGAGCAAATACGCTAAGCAAATATGATCACCTTGGAGAGAGTAATCGCGTGATTTTGAGAAAAACTGGCTGGTTTTTCGAGCAAAGCTTGGTCCCCCAGATGCTTGAGTAGCTAACTTATCAAACATAACTTTGTGATCGCGAGTGAAGCAGCGGCGGGCTACTAATATTGTTTTAAATTTATCAAAACATACATTACATTTCAGGCTAAGATAATTTACATTTAATGAGCAATGCTCGATCCTCCCGGTACTTTAATCTAATCATGGGCATAGGAATACAGTAAAATCCTAACGCCTAACATCCATGAACAATAAGTCATCAACCGGTGTCAACACAGCCAGCGCCCTTCATCGCCTTAGATGTCCAGAGGTAAACGAAAACGAAAGGTAATCAGGTTAATGTAAGGTTACCGATAGTCGGCGCGATGCATATTTACAACAGCCATAACAGTCGACGTTCACCAAAGTCGCCACGGGGGGCGCCGAAGTCGTGAGGATCCCAGTGAAAGGTGGCGCATGGCGATTGGGTACCGAGGGACTCATTTGCTTGTAATTACTCGCAACATGTACTCGGCAACAGGTGATCATCAGGATGGCGATATATGATGTCATAAACGCGAGCGACCCGTCTGCTACCTGCTCAGCGTCACGATGCTAGTGCGGTTTAGCATTGACTACTCCCGTATCGCAATAAGTGGCGGGGGTAACGAAGATAATTAAAGTCTAACAGCAGGAATTTGCGTAATGGATTTTCATTAGTAAATAAAATATACAGCGTTTATTAAATATGGTAAACAGATTGGTCAATGACATATGTTAATTTACACCTCGTACGCTTGAATGCGATTTGTTTTTTTACTTTCCAGTAGTTACAAGTTATCTTGAGCAATTATATAGGAAACGTTAAATCGTGCGGTTATAAAAGCTTTGAATATTTTAGTCTAGACTTTCAAAAAAAAGAGGCAGGATGGATTGCAAACATTATTGCCGAAATTTATTTCGCGACATAACCTAAAATTTAATTTTCCCAGCGGCTCATCATCAACTCATTAACCGAATAAAGAACTTTAGACACAAAAGGCGTTTTAGTCGAGATTTCAACTGATTTTGGTTTTCTCTTTGTTTGATACCTTCAGGGAGTTTATTAAGAAACTTGACCCCAGACTGAGACGGTAAATGCTCAAACGCCACAGTTCTGTGCTGTCGAAGTCGATAATCATCTCTGCCTCTAGTATCGTACCGGTGAATTTGACTGCATTGAATAATTTGATCATGATTTCAGAGTCGTTCTGCACAATTTTACTGCAAATACTTTACTTTTACTTTTCAAGAACTCTAATATATTTTATAAGCTTTGCGACAAGTTTGACAATTAATATAATTGCACAGTGTTTTGTTAGGAAAAAAATAGTACGATATTAAATTTCGAATTCAGTAGCAGTTATCCACTAAAATCGACTAATCAGACGACCAATCCAAATGACAAGTGGATTGACAAATGTCGAGCGAAGTGGATCGACCAAACGTGATGGAATGTGTCAGATGTCTGAGCGCGTGCCGTGTCCGTGTGTGGGTGTGTGCGTGTGTGCACCGCAAGAATGAGCTGCTCCTTCAATCAATCGGTGTCTTTTATCTTTTGGCGTCTCCGAGGTATCCTAACAGCTGTCTTTTCACACGAAGCGGTCGCTTTCTTCGATGTCTCTTGTGACGAACAAACGTACGATGCCGATCTTCGATAAGTGTTAAGTGCACACAGTACACTGAGTAATATATTCAGTTATCATTTCCGGGTCTGTATTTGACGATTTTAAACTCTTAATTTTTCCTGCTAACCAGTTACTTGCAATCCTTCTGTTTAGTTCTGTTTGGTTGGTTACTTGCAATCCTTCTGTTTAGTTCTGTTTGGTTGGTTACTTGAAATCCTTCTGTTTAGTTCTGTTTGGTTGGTTACTTGCAATCCTTCTGTTTAGTTCTGTTTGGTTGGTTACTTGCAATCCTTCTGTTTAGTTCTGTTTGGTTGGTTACTTGCAATCCTTCTGTTTAGTTCTGTTTGGTTGGTTACTTGCAATCCTTCTGTTTAGTTCTGTTTGGTTGGTTACTTGCAATCCTTCTGTTTAGTTCTGTTTGGTTGGTTACTTGCAATCCTTCTGTTTAGTTCTGTTTGGTTGGTTACTTGCAATCCTTCTGTTTAGTTCTGTTTGGTTGGTTACTTGCAATCCTTCTGTATTAGGCTATCAGATAGAAAATTGGCCTAAGGTCAATTGGGATAGAACACAATGATGATTGAGGAATCGTTTTATTGTTATTTTAGACTTAAGTAGTCTCCTGTTGCGAACAATTTGCTGTTTCTAATTGATTTCCCCATAAACCCAATAGCCCCCCACCCCCCAGATGGATTATCCGTATAATGGATGTATGTCTCATTTGAAAGAGCACAAACATACTTAACGACTTGGAGAATATTTTGTTGTTATCGTTCAATCAAATTCCAATTGTTTAAATATTTACAATTTATCATGGGTGAACTTTTTGTGATTTCGGAATACTGCCCAATATAATGGCTAACTTTGGGGCATTAGGTTAAATTTATCTATAAATTTAACCTAAATAATCTATTTCGGATTATCCGTTAAGGAGGGACAGGCTTTGAAAATTAACATTGGCATTATGGGAGCAGGTAGAAATGCGAATTAGTTCTCGTTTAAGCACCATTCTTAGACATTTCCCCTATCCTATCCTATACCCGAATACGAACGTCGGTTTTTATGCAAAATTTACCTCAGAATACAGCGAGTAGAGGTTTTGGGACTTGGGACCTCAAAAACCGATTTGAAAAACCCTCAATCCTAGGAAATCTTAAATTCAGTTAAAATCCTCATTTGAAACTATAAATTTTAACATTATTCGTATGGAGTTTCAAATCAAAACAAAAAATCGAAACATATATGAATACAAATAAATAATAAATGGTTAACCATCAAAGTAGCACTTCACACATAGTAAAGTATCACTGATTTCTTGTAAACAGTGACTAGAACCACTGAATGAAGATTGCACATATCCTAAATTAATTAAATGTGTACATTAAAAATACTACCTGAAGGGATTGAGTTATTGAGTTATTATAACAATTGGAGTAACCCTAACATGCAGAAAAGAGGCAGTTGAGTCGCTTTAAAAACTCAGAGAAAATCAATATATTATATATTTAAATAGAGAAATAATTAATTAACTTCGGTGACCAACATTGACAACGCCAGAAGAAGATGTCATGTATATTACAGTAGGCAGTTACTTTTTTTCCCGCGTAAACTTTGACAGTTGGGTGCCCAATTATGGTTTTATTTTTCTTGAAATGAATGAGCTTAAACTAGATTTCCTCAGCCTTTCAACTTTACTCGGTTTCAAGCAATAGGCGCTCTAGTTACCTTTAGGTACCAACGAGGTTATATATATATATAAAGGTCTCATCTAGGATAAAAAGTAAAGCCTATATGCTGACCACCATTTTTCTCAGCTACTCAATCAAATCCACTCTTCACAAAAATGTTTGTCAACTGACTGTCATGTAACTCGTGAAGAGAGAATCTGTTTGGTTACCGTGTTGGTAGCAGGGGAGCAGAGTTGTCTGAGAGGTAAATGACAGTCGACCGTGTAAGCTAGACATTTACCTCGACACGAGACGAGACCCCTAGATGCATTAACCTCGGTGGTACCATCAGCATAGAATGACCTGAACACAAGTCCGATCAGCTTCAAAATAAATAACATTCAGACCGCAGTACAGTTGTAGCTCTTGACGGAACCGTGCTACCACGATGGAGGTTGATGGACACATTACCCACCCGGTCGTGGTCCGGTCAGACACACAAACGTCATCGCCATGCCAATTCTACGGCTCGTGAGGCCTTGGGGCCCAATCACTCGTGGTTATCAAATGAGGATCACGCTTATGCAACGTTCGTGCAAATAATTACACATAGAGACGTAACCAGGAGCTATTAACCTTTGGTTGCGATTGTCTCTGTTTTGCTGTATTGTCCGGTGCTTTCTCCGGAACCGGGGATGGCGGATTTTGGGATTAGGTTTAGTCTAGTTTTTAAAATACAAATTTTATTTTTTCCAGTAAAGTTTTTATTCTCTGCTGAAAAATGTCAACGGAAAATCAATATTTAACGTAGAAATTAATCAAAGTATTTATATAATCCTGGCCAACCGTGTGCCCAATATTGCTTACGCAAATAAGCTTAGTATTTTTGAACACAAAGAATCTTACCATTCTTACTTGAAGGGTGTTGAAAATTTATATTTTAACAGCTTTTTGATTATCGAGTTATTAGTGAATTTCCTTTGGAAAGTTAACTATTAGCATGACCCGCACGGTAAAACTTAAGCTCGGGACCACCATAGAAGTTCCTAATCTGACCTCCTGAGCACGGTTTTGGGGGGGGGGGTTGTTCAAAATTGTATATATATATATATATATATATATATATATGTGTGTGTGTGTGTGTGTGTGTGTGTGTGTGTGTGTGTGTGTGTGTGTGTGTGTTTTCACTCTAGTGGTTGCATCTTTTATCCGATTAACTTCAAATTTGGTAGGGACGTTCCTTTCTGTAATAAGTTGGTCGATTTCGTTGGGCAAAACAATCAGAAAACTCCAAACCACTTTTTTAAGGATTAATCTTTCAAATTTCGAGTTTTTGGGGCCAAAAAGGGTCAGAAAAGCCCCGGATGTAAGATTAATGTATGTATAAAGATCGGAATTAGTGAAACGAAAGTTTTAAGCCCTCTCTCGTCATTCTAGCATAAATATTTACCGAGTTATTAAAGAAAATGTGTTTAGACGTAACACAGTACGTTGTCTTATGGGGGTTTTACACTAGAAAAGCCTGCTAATCCTTTGTTAGAGTACTTTTATCATCCCCAGCAACCTCACGCCTACTTTCAAGCCTGACTGGACCTTCTCCTAACATTATAATGCGCAAAATTGTATTCCCAGCTTTGCAGGTAAATGAAAACAGGAACATCAGAACAGTAAAAAAATCAGTGTTTTCAGATTTCAATAAAAATTGGAATACATGTATGTTTTTACTCTAATTTTGAGTTTTTAAAGTTGTTATGTGAAAATTCACTTCCCTCACGTCAGCGTGCTGCGTGCGAACTCGTTCTCTTATTGGGCCTGATAATTATATGTGTTGCCAGCCGAAATCGACTGCCCTGATCCATTATAAATGTGTATTTAGCGTGTTGATTGCTTGATCAGTGACTTTCACTAATATTTTCAAGTGTGGTAATAATTAATAAACTAGCAAATCCAGCTGCTCGAATTTGAGAAGTTTAAAATGTGATTCCATTCCACAAGTTAGCTTCAAACAGCTAATCTTGCTCCTGTACTGTGATTTGTTACCTTCAGCAGCTGTCGAATGCTCAATTTCAATTACTACTGTTCTTCCGTATAAGATTAACATAGGAAATATTATTGACATGTTTTTGACTCTTCTCCACAACCACTTAACCTAGGTTAATGATTCAAAATACTACATTTTTTGAGCTCTATAAAATGGCTTTAACCAAAATTGAGTGTTTTTAAAATGTTGGGGTAAAAATTCAAAAAAACTGATTTTAGGACAATTTTAAACCCCCTTCCCACAGTCCGCTCGATCTGGTTTTCAAACTTAAAAGTCATAAATGTTACTTTCCACATTTGTGCCAAATTTCATAAAAATCGGGCGTTTCTTTCAAAAGTTATCGAGGTAACGGACATATATGAAATAATTTGTACTCACTTGTTAGTGCTACTAATATAACTGATTATCAATAAAAAATCAGGGTACTGTACTCAGTTTATTATTATGATATTATTCATATATATATATATATATATATATATATATATATATATATATATATATATATATAAACACACACACACACACACACACACACACACACACACACATATACTATGAATTTGATCGAATAATTTGTTTAGCATCTGAGGAACTATAAAAAAAACTTATCATGGTCTCGGGCTTGTCTTATCATGGTTATAGCTTCCGTTTACGGACGGTTATAGCATCTTCCCTATAAGGGAAATTCGCTATAAGGAAAAAGTAAAGTTATCAAATTAAATAACCCCGTTGCAGAAAACCTGCATACTCAGCGAATTTCCAATGCCTTTAAATGTATCTCACTACCAAAAGAAACCATTTTACCAAGTTTCCTCCAACATTTGATGCTTTTAAACTTAAAATGTATACCAATCAAATGTATAATATCCAAGTTTTGTATTATCATTAAGTACGTTGATTTGTTTATTCTTGGTTGGTTTATATTGGAAATGTCCGCAAACTTTCATATGTCAAATTTTGAATACAAATATATTGAAGTAGTCCCAACAATATATTATTGGCATTCGTAATTATTGGATAGTGTTACCATTTTGTGTATTATTCCATGTTTGATTTCTAATGTTGTGCTTTATACACAAAATATTAATAAATAACAAAAGTATAGAGCAACGGTACTTAACGCCGTTGTAAACTTTAGATGGTAAAGTTGAAGAGCTCGGGGTTTTAGCAAGTTTCCTGAAGATGGCGGATTACAAGAATCGCGGTGTTAGAGATAAACAAATGAAACCAGAACAGATAAAGTGTCAGGTTTCAAAGGTAAAAGTTTGGCCAATAAGTGTGAAAAACTTAAAAAATCGAGTAGGTCAAATGGAGATAATTTAGTTGGACATTCAATTATCTCATGGGTTTTTTATGTAAAGCCCATTTTTTATTGTTTAGTGTTAAAATTAGGAATAATAAGATTAAGCAATAATCTAGGATGATTGTGTTTTTATTATATTTTAAGAAATGTATAAATAGTATTCTTGACGATACTAATGACAATTCTTGACGATAGTAATAGACAAATTATCACCCTCACCTTGGGGTCAAGCAGGGTTCTTCTGTACATCTTTGCCTTGACTGGATGTTATGAATCGACAAGTAATGTTCAATATTCTTCTCTTCAAGGCTGCTGGATTTTGGCAGAGGGTTGCCACAGGGGTTCATCCTTCATCCTCTTCCAGCGCCCCCAATGTTTCTTTAATCCACTATTATTTTTCAGTATTCGGTGACAGCTGCAATTCGCTGCTATCTCTTCTTCTGCTGGAGGCTGCTGGATTTCGGCAGAGGGTTGCCACAGGGGTTCATCCTTCATCCTCTTCCAGCGCCCCCAATGTTTCTTTAATCCACTATTATTTTTCAGTATTCGGTGACAGCTGCAATTCGCTGCTATCTCTTCTTCTGTTGGAGGCTGCTGGATTTTGGCAGAGGTTTGCCAAAGGGGTTCATCCTTCATCCTCTTCCAGCGCCCCCAATGTTTCTTTAATCCACTATTATTTTTCAGTATTCGGTGACAGCTGCAATTCGCTGCTATCTCTTCTTCTGCTGGAGGCTGCTGGATTTCGGCAGAGGGTTGCCGTAGGGTTGCATCTTTCATCCTCTTCCAGCGCCTCCAATATGTACCTCAATCCTCGTAAAACCATTAAATTTTTAGCATCGGCGAAAACCACCACGTTCTCCTTCTCTGATGCGTATCAGATGATGCTTATTTCACATATATTGTCACCCAGGTTCAATTCTCTGTTGCCTTTACAGACGATTCCGCGCTTCCCTCACACTCCCCTTCCGGCTGTGTCCATAAGCAAATTTCCAACCTGATGTTTGCTGGTCAGTAATGAATTACATGACGAACAAGAGAGTTTATAAAATAATTACTTGACTGGAGTTTGATAAAAATATATAAATTTTGTTTCCTAGGTTTTTAAAAATAATGAAGAAATCGTTACTATAGAAAACTTTATATTATTGTAGTAGATTTTTTAAGATTTATTCCTAATGTATTCCTAATGTATTCGTCAATTAAATCGTTGTTAAATATTATAAAAATTATTTTTGTAAAAAGTGACCTTATCCGTTCAGGTACAGTAGTTGTATAGATAATACGGAAGGCTCCTAAATTTGCATTTATTAAATTGTAGACCAGCAAGGATATTTATCAAGTGGCGTTTGAGGTGTTGTTTTTATTTATGTATATATTCAATGTCAATTTTGTCTATGTTTTAATGAAGACAAATGGTTACAGTTAACGAACAATTATGTATAAAGAGTGTAAATAAAAAGGTACTCTGGCTATGTATTTTTGGATTCTACAACCATAAAGAAACAATACCCCGTCGCGGCAAACCTACGTACTCAGCGAATTTCCAATACATGTGCATGTTACTCACTACCACATAAAGCCACTCACCAAGTTTCATAAAAATACATGAACAAACAAGTGATACATAGAATTTTATTTATTCTTCATAAGAATAACATTGAAGGCTGAGTACGCAGGTTTGCTGCAACAAAAAATATAAGAAATGTGTTTCTATACACTTATCAATATAACTTAACCAGGTGAAGCTAGATACCAAGTTTTATTAATTTATTTTCATAATTAAGGGAGATATAAAACATTACTTATTCCCCATAAGATTAAGATAGGGCTGAGTATGCGGGTTTGCAGCTACGGGGACAGCAAATTATTTTGTTGTGCAAATATCAATATATCAGTACTAGGTGAAGCCACATGCCAAATTTCATCAATATACATTCATAAATAATCAAGATATCAAATTTGAAATATTCTCAATTAGGATAACATTGGACAACGTACTGTGTTTAGCACTTCGAATATCTCTGCAACGGTTGGATGTAGAATCACAATTTAAACTTCAAAATGATTGTTTTGTAAAGCTTAACTGATTGATAAAAGCAAATGTGAAGTTTACAGTAAAACTAACTGAGGGAAAGCTAAAAACATTTTGCCCATAAGATTTTTTATTAACACGTTTTTTTTATTTTCTCCGCAACCACTTAACCTAGGTTAATTATTCAAAATATCATATTATTTGTTTTTTAAGCTCTATAAAATGGTAAAAACAAAAATTGAGTGTTTTAAAAAGTTTAGGTTAAAAAATTCAAAAACTGACTTTAGCAAACTTTTGAAACTCCATTAACCCCCGTCCCATGGTCCGATCTCTCTGGTTTTCAAACTTAAAGTCAAACATGTTGCTTTACAATTTGTCCCAAGTTTCATCGAAATCGGATGTTTTTTTCAAAAGTATCGGGTTACGGACACACATATATATATTTGAAACACACGTATATAAATTTGAACGAATAGTGTTTTTGGCACCTGGGGACCTCAAAACCAAAAGTTATTATGGTCTCGGGCTTAAGTCTTACCATGAGGCCTACGGTAATAGCTTCTTTCCTATAGGGGGAATTCGCTAAAAAAAGGTTTAATTCAAATCAGTTTAAATGTTTACGCGTTATTTGAAAGCCCTTAACGTCTAGATGTGACTTTTGGGGATCGGAAAACATTCACTTCAGGGCTGTTTCCCCTGGACTTTCAAAGCTCCAATGTTAATCTTGTGGAAGAATAGAAAACAATTTAATTGAACATTTAACAGAAGCTTTTGATACTAAAAAAACCCAGTGCAGAAGCAAGAACAGATGTTTCAAGCTAACTTCTGGAATGGCATCACAATATATACAAATTTTACTGAACATGAGCTGAATAATCAGAAATTGAAATATTTGATCGAATTCGAGCAACTGGATTTGCTCGAACTTGTAATCGATAACCAACTCTCAGACCGTTTTCACCTCAAGTAGCGGCAACCTCAGAGGAGTTTTACCGCACCAACGTTCACAGCGAACGACGCATCCTCTTCCTCGTTAGGTTTGAGGACGTTAAAAGGCAATTTAAAAACTGTTAAGGAACATTTTATATTGTGAGAGCACCGTTAAAGTCCGGGGCCATAATTAAAATTCCAATAATGCGGAGAGCCGAAATATGAGAGCGGGAGGCCGCGGTGTCCCGTAGTGCTACAAGACTGGGCCATAACCCGTCAATAAACGAAGCTTATGGCGGGCCAGGCTCATCAAAATCGCGCGGAAACACCGCATCCGCGTGGGGCATATGACCCGGGGAACTAGAACAAGGGTCAGATAGCGGCGAAACTGGGACGAAAACAAGCTGTAGCACGTGTGAGAGGTGGGCGACAGGTGTTAAAATCACGTGACGTCAGAACTTCTGGCTTAGGAGTCTTCATCACCGGAAGTTGCCGGACGCCATCTTGGTGTTTTGTTCCATAAGGCCAATGTTAACTTTGTGCCCCCATTACTCCTCACCTGATCGTCACAAGCAATTAATTTTGGTGTCAAATTAATGGTTTCCTCGTCCCCTAGGGAAATACAATAGTCGAATTTGGATTTTGTTACAAATTAACGAGAACATGTACAGTGTTTCAATTCAAAATTAAACTATTTATTATGCGACTATAGTACCCAAATTAAAAAATTCGATATTGTATTTCCCTAGAGGACGAGGAAACCTTTAATTTGACACCAAAATGAATTGTATGTGACGATCAGGTGAGGAGGAATGAAGGCACAAAGTTAACATTGGCCTTATGGGGCAAAACTCCAAGACAGCGTCTAGCAACTTCCGGTGATGAAGACTCTTAAGTCCGTGAGACAAACGTTGAGGAACTGACGTCTGTGGTCTGTTGTTTTGGTTTTCACGCTTTCTGGTGCACTAGCCAGACCCCCGTTTTCACCACGGGGACCCCCAAATGTAAACAATAGTGAAAACACACCAATATTTTCGGATCAACTAGTGGAAGATACGACCGAAGAAAAAACTCACTAGGAAATTAAGAATTAGATTATAAAAACACTGAGTGAGCATTATATCTCTAGCACTATTACTTGTTTGGTAATTTAACTCATTTATTAACCAAAATACATATGTACATGCATTAATAATGCCAAACAAAATGGAAATTCAACAAAATTAGATAAAGAGGCTTACAAGCTAAAATGTTCATGCACTGCATCAAATTATTAAATTAAATCAACTTCCTTGTTCATTTAATTAAATGAAAAATGAATAAATAAATATCCCTCCAGGCAGACCTAATAACTTTAGAGCCATCAGTCAGGAAGTCACGGACGCTGTAAAAACACTTATCAATAAGAAAACATTTTAGATTTTTCCTGAATTTAAAATAGTTTGACACTGTTTTGAGGTGTATTGGAAGTTTATTCATTCACCCTTCGTTGGAAGACCTTGGGCATGCAAGGTATCCGGTGTCTCTACAGGTTGCAGAGATGCACTCTAATAGTTCAACACTATTTAGCTACAGCTGTCATTTTTAATTGGGCTCATTAACAATGCTTTCTAAATATAATGGTTTCTTTCAATTTTAAAAGACTAGGGGGTTGTTTGGGGGAAATATTCCCTATGAAAAAGTAAAATAAATTCCACCGACGACGCGACGCGACGTTGAAAGACACACAGAGATCTAAACAACTTTTTTATTAGCATATTACGTGTTGTTATTACTTACGGGATGTAATAAAAGACGTCTTACAACACTTAAGATATATTTACACTTATACTGATTCACATACAGACGGTAAACATATATAAAATATGGTACTAGGCTATCGATTTCAACCAGTCACACCAGTCATCATCAGGCCAATGAAAGAACTCATTAACCAATGTTCTCTCATTGGCCTGATGATGACTGGTGTGACTGGTCGAAATCGATAGCCTAGTACCATCTTTTATATATGTTTACCGTCTGTATGTGAATCAGTATAAGTGTAAATATATCTTAAGTGTTGTAAGACGTCTTTTATTACATCCCGTACACAGAGATCGTCGAATTGATTCCACGCTTTTAGTACGAAATTTTTCCCCTGAGTAGTTGATTTCACTCATTAAGCAGTTATTTTAACCAATTATCTTACCATATTAACGAAATTACTCGTAATCGCATAAAGACAAATACTGCATTAAAATTAGTTCAAAGCTCAAAGGAAACCAATCTTATTTGCAACAAAACGACAGTTAACCATTCTAAAACAACACTAACTCCATTAAACTCATCACGATGCCCACTTCTTCCCATAACTACTTACTCTAAAAACCTGGATATTTATAAGACGCGGAGATGCAAATGCGATTGTACCGACTGCCAGACTAGCACGATGAGCTGTAATGAAGTCAATGCGATGCGAGGTGTAATGAGTGTAATGCAGGTGTAATGAAGTGTAATGCAAGGTGTGCCGCGCCGTGTGAGGTGCATTACCATAGCCGAGAGATACGGAGTCATTAAACTGATTGTCCGACCTGCCACTGGGTCACTCCAGTAGTTGGATTATAGCTTAGGTTCGACTACTTCCTCAGATTAGGAGCTTATGAAATATTTAGCTAAACTTAGCTAATTCAGGTCGAGTGATCTTATTAGTTGGAAAGTCTGTAATATATTGATAATAAATTATTATTCTTCCCTGTGAGAGTATTGTCAAGGGCCTATGGGACGATCTAAAGTTAAAAGGTGGTCTACTGCAGTTGAGCCAGGAATGCGATAGAAAGCTCGGAGAAAGGCATTTTGTGTATTTGAAAAAGGTACTAGCTGAACCATTCTACGATTGGGAATCTAGCAGACGTAGAGCCAAATGTTTTGAAATGTTTTCATTTATCAGCTGACTATCTAAATCAAATATAACTCCATAAGATTAACACTGGAAATTTGGAGGCCTGTGGGGCGAAGTCCTGAACCTGGATGTTTTTCAACCCCGCAAAAGACACATCAGAGGGTAAGAGCTTTCAAATAATACCAAATATGTATTTATAATAATAGTTTTAAGGGTCGAATATCGCCAAACAAAAGTCAACACAATCTTTTAATAATACAGAAGATATAATTTTCAAAACTCGCTAGTTTTCCTGTTGCTTGAATCCGAGAAAGTTTGTACCCAACAAAAGTTTACTGTACTTCAGTTGTAAACAAACATAACAAAACATCTGATATCAAAACGGATGATAACATCTGAGAACAATGCGGATAACGTACTTTGAATCAACACGTTGTTTAGACTTCCGCCCTCGGATAGCGGCACTGTTCCGAAAGTTCAGCCCTTTACTGTACTTAAGTGATGCCCTTTCTTAAAATTCTGAGACGGATTGGCAAATCTACGTAGAAATACATTTAATTTGTCACCTCAAACGTTAAAACCCGTCGAGCCGTTATCGAGTTATGGCTGTGGAGAAAACCCCCCTAGCGTTATTAATATATAGGATAACCGTGGAATTAAAGGGCTGAACTTCGTAGACCGATTTGAAAGTTGCCGAAATAATAACACCGCTTAGAAAACAGTTGAAGAAATTAAAGAAAGAAAGAAAAGTATAAACATGTAATGCCTCTATCCTAAGTGCAGTACCAAGAACATTAAGAAACCGATTTGATGCTAATTTGTCGTATACAATTATTGTAAAACGTAAGTTTTTACAATGGTATCGGTTCTCCTCGCGCTCGCCCCGAACGTTCGCCAAGTCCGCCAAGGTGAGGCGGCCCTCGTAGGTGGAGCGGTAAGACACCGATCACGCCACAGGATACGGAAATGAACGTCTATTGTGGCCTCTCCGACGACAGGAGGTGGTGACTCAGTGCGTGTAATTGAGTTTTCTCCGTAATGGACAATTATTTAATGGCCACACCCTGTCAATAAATAAGACATTGTTTATCAGACCGCGGTGCCGCTCCGGTGCCCGGGGCTACGCCCGCGACGTCGTCCGCGGTGTCCGGCCGAAACTTGGACACGCTCCGGCTCCGGCGGCGCGAGCCCCGTGAGTCGTGATTTTAATGTTGAACATCTGTAAGATTGGGGAAGGACCATTAAATTGCTAGTGAAGTTTGCTTGCTTGCAACTCTGATCTCAACAATTGCTCAAACGGTTTACTTTAAATGCTGAAATAAAATAATCATTAGTTTAAAAACCTAAACACGTGTTCTAATCAGGTCTCATACGTAGAAAAAATTTCAAATAAAACAACAGTCATAACTGTTTTCATAACCAACCAGTGAACTGTCAAAGTACGGTAGCACTGCCAATGTAAATGAACCAGTTCTAAATACTGACCAGCACCAAATGTTAGGAATTACTGTATTAGGAATATTAGGACAGGTTGGTAGATTAATACAAACTTTACTAATTTTTTGTTATGTGTTTATTTTATTTACAAAAAAACAAAACATGTCTTGGTTATCTGCAACAGTTTGTAAATATTTTATATAGGTTAATATGTATCAGAATATGTATCGCCGTCGCAGAAAACCTGCGTACTCAGCGAATTTACAATGCATGCATACGTTTCTCACTACCACATAAAGCCACTAAGATTCATAAAAATACATAAATAAATAAGTGGTCTATAGCATTTTATTTATTTTCCATAATAATAACATAGGGCTGATTACCACATGCCAAATTTCTCCAATATACATTCATAACTAATCAAGATATAAAATTTGAAATATTCTGAATTAGGATAACATTGGACAACGTACTGTGTTTAGCACTTTGAATATCTCTGCAACGGTTGGACGTAGAATTTTTTGATTGTTTTGTAGAGATGAATTGATTGGTAAAATCAAATGTGAAGTTTATATTAAAATAAACTGAGGAAAAGCCAAAAACCTTTTTCCCATAAGATTAACATGGGAGATTTTATGAGTAGGTTTTTTGGATTTTCTCCGCA
Source organism: Allygus modestus (assembly GCA_963675035.1). Taxonomy (NCBI): domain Eukaryota; kingdom Metazoa; phylum Arthropoda; class Insecta; order Hemiptera; family Cicadellidae; genus Allygus; species Allygus modestus. The sequence goes on along the minus strand of OY776112.1, from coordinate 26,806,059 downwards.
GCCACTTAAGCTAGGTTAATAATTTAAAATACTAAATTATTTGTTTTTTTAAGCTATATAACATGCTCAAAACCAAAATTGAGTGTTTTAAACATTTAGGGTGAAAAGTGCAAAAAACTGATTTTTGGAAAATTTAAAACCGCCATAAACTTTCAGGTTTTCGAACTTAATGTCATGAATGTCACTTTACACATTCCTGCCAAATTTCATGGAAATCGGACTTTCTTTACTCAAGTTATCGTGTTAACGGACAAGCAAATATATATAAATTTGAACGAATAGTGCTTTTGGCATCTGGGGACCTCAAAACAAAAAGTTATCATAGTTTATGGCTTAAGTCTTACCATGAGACCTACGGTAATAGCTTCTTCCCTATGGGGGAAATTCGCTAAAACAACTGAACATGCATATTTTAGGACGCCCATCACCATACATTTTTACTTTGAACACCGATGATGCAAAAATTAATTACCACCAATTCACCAATTCCTGAAAACACAAACCATATGGAACTCCTGGAGCTAGTTCCTTAAAATAAAATAAAACTTAATCTGTTTATCAACATAGCTGTACCGCCTCCCGTCGAGTGGACAGTTGGCAGGTTGTTTGTGTCTGTGTCAAACAATATCAGCTTCATTTGGTCACTGTGTCCGTGTCCGACCGCCAGTCACTGGGGCTAACGGAACTCCTCGGACACAACACTTCAAGATGTTTAGACTATTGTGATTATTTTGATTCATTTGTGAAACTACAGTAATATAACTGCGTATTCCAAACCTATTATTTTGATGTATTAGATTATTAGTCAGTATTACTGGCGGATTAGGAAACCCCAGCTTTGCTGCTAGTCACCTCTTCCACAAGCGGGAATATTGCGAAGGTTACCGGAAAGATAGGATATAGCAGGAAAGGAAAGGGTGGGAAGGAACGGCAGCCAAATCGACCCCTCAGAGGGCCAATTCCCGTGCCCCTGTGACAGCTGGGATGAGGCTCTCAACAGGGGACCCTCATTTTGCCCTCCAACAGGCCAACTCAACTGACAGGGTATCCATGTACAACAGCCAGGGACCATTCATTCTCAGGTTGGCAGGAGGAACCCGGAGACTCTGTCCCTAGCCGCTGCAAATGGAGGGACCAAAGGTGAAAGGGAAGTTAGTCATAATGGACAGCCAAAAGACTTACCATATGTAATGACAACCTCATTTGCTGTACCCAATGTCAGCCTCAAAACTGGTATAGACCAGTCTTAAGGTAGTCCTGGGACTTAGTCAGTATTTCGTTTATTTGAACTAATAGATAGACACCCCATACCTCACACAAGATCTCGCAATAATTAAAACGTTACATACTAATAAATATTTTGAAGACTAATTAATTTAATGAACATTTTACATACTATTTTTATTTATTTACTGATGTCATGGCCATATTGTAACTCTTAAATAAGCAAATAAATATTTATGTAGAATAATATTATACCTGTGACTACACGTGAGACACGGTCCCAAAATGTGGCACACCCCAAATGTAGTCGGCAAACTTTTAGCTTAATCAGTTCACAGGTTTTTCCGATATATGGAACAGAAATATGCAGTATGGGGTTAGAGTATTTTGTCAGGTTAGGCTTTCTTGTGTCTGTTATTTTAATACATCTACCTAGTTTGGAATTAAAATGAACTTTTTTATTAGAGATGTAGATGTGTTACATGAGTCTGAGCTATATTTATTAGTGAATTTCCTTTGGAAAGTGAACTATTAGCATGACCTGCACGGTGAAACTTAAGCCCGGGACCACCATAGAAGTTCCTAACGTGACCCCCTGAACACGTTTTAGGGGGTCGTTCAAATTTTTATATATATATATATATATATATATATATATATAAATGTGTGTTTGCACTCTAACGGTCGCATTGTTTGTCCGATTTACTCCAAATTTGGTAGGGACGTTCCTTTCTGTAATCAGTTGGACAGGTTCGTTGGGCAAAACAATCGGAAAACTCTAAACCCCTTTTTTTGAGGATTAATCTTTCAAATTTTGAGTTTTTGGAGCCAAAAAGGGTCATAAAAGCCCCAAATGTAAAATCAATGCATGTAAAAAGATGGGAATTAGAGAGGCGAAAGTTTTAAGCCTTCTATCGTCATTCTAGCATAAATATTTACCGAGTTATTAAAGAAAATGTGTATCGGCTAAACACAGTACGTTGTCTTAAGGGGGTTTTACACTAGAAAAGCCTGTTATTCCTTTGTTAGAGTACTTTTATTACCCCCAGCAACCTCACGCCTACTTTCAAGGCTGTCTGGACCTTCTCCTAACCTTATAATGCGCAAAATTGTATTCCCAGCTTTGCAAGTAAATGAAACCAGGAGTATCAGAACAGCCAAAAAAATCAATGTTTTCAGATTTCAATAAAAATTGGACAAATGTATATTTTTACACTGATTTTGAGTTTTAAAAGTTTTTATGTGGAAATTCACTTCACTCACGTCAGCGTGCTGCGTGCAAACTCGTTTGGAATTCAAATTAACTTTTTTATTAGAGATGTAGATGTGTTACATGAGTCTGAGCTATATTTATTTTTTCTTTGTTTGGACTTTATTATTGTATACAGTAGTGCACTGAATAGAATAAAATATTTTGGCTATGACTATGGTGATGATCCTAGGTAAGTAGGTTCTACACTGCTAGCAGTGTCATTGCCGAGTGTTTCAGCCTATACCCATTTGAAAGGGTAATAAAATAATTATTTTATTTTATGTTTTGTTCAACGTAATTTTCTTATAATTATTTGTATACATGTCTGGAAAAGGATAAGTATGACAATGCGCCTAATTACTTTTATTAGTGGACTCATGATTCAAGTAAATTAATGTCTTAATAGGAATGAGTTCAATTATTTTTGAAATTACAGACGAATTTTCCGTTTTTAGCGAATTTCCCCTATAGGGAAGAAGCTATTACCGTAGGTCTCATGGTAAGACTTAAGCCCGAGACCATGATAACTTTTCATTTTAAGGTCACCAGATGCCAAAAACACCATTCGTTCAAATTTGTATATACATATGTAAATATATATATATATATATATTTACACATATACATATATATTTATATATATATATGTGTCCGTAAGCACGATAACTCTTGTAAAAAAGGTCCGATCTTAATGAAATTTGGTACAAATGTGTAAAGTACCATTTATTTGAACGAGTTCGAAAGCCAGATGAATCGCACCATCCGAAGGGGGGTTTTTGGGGGGTTTTGTACCCCAAAAATGTGTTTTTTGGGGTTTTCACATGTAATTTTAATTTATATCAAATTTTAATTCATAGAATTCAGCTTAAAAAAACAAACAATTTGGTATTTTGATCATTGCTCTACGTCAATTGGTTACCGAGATATTGAAAGTGCTAAACACAGTACGTTGTCTAATGTTATTCTTATGGAGAAAAAGAAAAATTGTATATCTCGCTTATTTATGAACATAAACTGGCAAAATTTGGTATATGGCTTGATCTGGTTGTGGTTTATTGTTGTTTGCACAAAAAAACAATTTTTCGCCTATGGTTCCTGTAGCAGCAAACCTAGGTACTTGGTTCCCATGTTATTCTTATGGAAAATACCTACAATGTTATATATCGCTTATTTATGAATGTATATGGATGAAACTTGGTATGTGACTTCACTAAGATGAGTTCTATTGATATTTGCATAAAAACCCATTATTTTGTGTGCCTTGTTGCAGCAAACCTGCGTACTCATCCCCAATGTTATTCTTATGGAGAATAATTAATATTTTAAATATCGCCTTTTTGTGAATACATTTCTTATGAATCCTGTTAAGTGTTTTAATGTGTTATGTTATATATTCATTGGAAATTCGCTGAGTACGCAGGTTTGCTGCGACGGGGGAATTAATATATTAAGGAAGTATATTGTATAATGTTTGCCCATGTTAAACGGGGATTTATGATAAATTGATTGTTTGTGAGGGGCATAAACATAAAACCAATTTCTTGGATTACTGGTTTCATGACTGATATGAGTGATCCATATCGAAATACACCCGTCGCAGCAAACCTGCGTACTCAGCGAATTTACTATGCATGAATATATTTCTTACTACGACAAAAAACTACTTACCAATTTTCATAAAAATACACAAATAAATAAGTGATATATAGCAGGTTTACTGCAACGAGGAAGATAAAAATGTTTTTTTTTTTTTGCAAGTATCAATATAACTCAACCAGGTGAAGCTACATACCAAGTTTTAATAATTTATATTGATAATTAAGGGAGATATAAAACTTATTCTCCATAAGAATAACATTAGGGATGAGTATGCAGGTTTGTAGCTAAAAGGATAATGAACAAAAATCAATTTGTTGTGAAAATATCAATATACCAGTACTAGGTGAAGCCACATACCAAGTTTCATCAATATACGTTCATAAATAAATGAGATATCAAATTTTAAATACTCTCCATAAAGATAACATTGGACAACGTACTGTGTTTAGCACTTTACATATCTCGGCAACGGTTGGACGTAGAATCATAATTTAAACACCAAAATTATTGTTTTATAGAGCTAAACTGATTGCTAAAAGCAAATGTGAAGTTTACAGTAAAATTAATTGAGGAAAAGCTAAAAACCGTTTTCCCTTAAGATTAACATGGGAGACATTTATGGACACATTTTTTGGATTTTTTCCGCAACCACTTAACCTAGGTTAATGATTCAAAATCGCTCTATAAAATGGTTGGAGCAAAAATTGTGTTTTAAAAATTTTAGGGTAAGAAGTGCAAAAAACTGATATTTGGAATATTTTGAAACCCCATAATCCCCCTTTCCAATGGTCCGATTTTTCTGATTTTCGAACTTAAAGTCGTGAATGTCACTTTACACATTTGAGCCAAATTTCATCGAAATCGGACGTTTTTTACTCAAGTTATCGCATTCACGGACACACACACACACACACACACACATATATATATATATCTATATATATATATACATAAATTTGAACGAATAGTGTTTTTTTCATCTGGGGAACTCAAAACAAAAAGTTATCATGGTCTCGGGCTTAAATCTTACCATGAGACCTACGGTAATAGCTTCATCCCTACAGGGGAAATTCGCTAAAATTATATTTTATAAATAAGATTGTATACCAAATTTATATAAAGGAAAGAAATTAAAATAATACCCCCGTAGCAGCAAACCTGCGTACTCAGCGAATTTCCAATGCATATATATGTATCTTAATACCACATAAAGCCACATACCAAGTTTCATCAATATATATTCATAAATAAACGATTTATGACATTTTAATTATTCTCCATAAGAATAACATGGCGGCTGAGTATGCAGGTTTGCTGAAGCAAGGAACACAAAAATGGAGTTTTATACAAATATCAATATAACTCATGAAGGTAAAGCCACATACCAAATTTCATTAATTTATTTTCATAATGAAGGGAGATAACACGTTACTTATTCTCCATAAGAATAACATGGGGCTGAGTACGCAGGTTTGCTGCTACGGGAGTCTTTGGTAAAAATTTGTTTTTTTGAGCCAATATCAATGGTCCACAACCAGATGAAGCCGTATACCAAGTTTTGTCAGTATACGTTCATAAATAAGCGAGATATAAAATTTTTATTTTCCTCCATAAGAATAACATTAGACAACGTACTGTGTTTAGCACTTTCAATATCTCGGTAACCAATTGACGTAGAGAAATGATCAAAATACCAAATTGTGTGTTTTTTTAAGCTGAATCCAATGGAAAAAAATAAAATTAGACTATTTCCAAAATTACATGTAAAAAATTCAAAAAACCCATTTTTGGGGTACAAAACCCCCCCAAAATACCCCTTCGGATAGGCCGATCGGGCTGGTTTTCGAACTTAAAGTCATAAATGTTGCTTTACACGTTTATACCAAATTTCATCAAAATCGGATAATTTTTACGAGAGTTATCGTGCTCACGGACACATATATATATATATATATATATATATATATATATATATATATATATATATTATATATATATATATATATATATATATATATATATTAGTCGGCATGGTAAGACCTAGGCCCGGGACCATGATAACTTTTCGTTTTGAGGTCCCCAGACCCCAAAAACACCATTCGTTCGAAACTGTAGATATATATATATATATATATATATATATATCTACAGTTTCGAACGAATGGTGTTTTTGGGGTCTGGGGACCTCAAAACGAAAAGTTATCATGGTCCCGGGCCTAGGTCTTACCATGCCGACTACGGTAATAGCTTCTTCCCTATAGGGGAAATTCGCTAAAATTAAAAATCGAAAATACTTGCACATAATAATTTGTATTAATACAAATCATTGTTCTGACAGCATGTTTCTGTATTTAAGATGTAATTTCTAGTGACCAGAATAATCCAAAAGAATAATATCCTAAGTTATTTTGTAAAAGGTGTTGTGTATGGGTTGTTTATGATTCCCGCATAAACCCCGCATGACTTTAAGAGGTTTTTACTGTTCTCTATCACCGTTAAATACAAAATTGCATTGGCCTAGACGAGTTAAAAAAATAAGAATCTCCAAATAACCCTTTACACAGTTCGGGGCACAGTGCTTGACGCCTGGTTAGCATATACTGTGGAATTACTTTTCGCCTCTACTTGGCTTCTTACCGTTAGTGTTGCAGCATACTTTTGACAACAGAAAGCAAAATTAATTAATTAAATTTAAAAACATTTCCTTTGGTAATTTTCGTTATTTTATGCTTTTGTTTATGAGAGATTTGAGTAGGTTCTCACCTTTCTCAGACGCCAAGCACCGTGCCCCGAACTGTACCCCTGCTGATTATCTCAAGAAGACTTACTGCTAGCTACCCAGCGTACCAGAGCTACTGATTAACAGTTAGTCCACGTACCGGCGTGATCGCTGATTCACAGATCACCAACCTTAGAGCTGTTGGACATCTCAATAGTGAATCTAATCAGTGTCCAATGTAAGGTCTTTACTTTCTCCCGCTCCATTCTCTGGTCTCAGCGGCGCCTTACAAAAACTTCGGTAAGAAATCGTAACCGTAGGATTACAACAGAAGAGTTCAAGTCGCTTTCTCAATAGCACTCTTGGCACCGCATTACTCTTGAGTCTCAGTATTAAAATAACATATTTTCAAGTGGTCGCAGTACTTATTTGCAGTCAGTTGCAAATCAGGGATTGCCAGTAAGTGCTCTAACGGTTGGCAAAAATGAACAGAAAATCAATTCTGAAGTTTGCCAGATCAATCCTGAGCAAAATCCTGAGAAAATTTGGTAAAGGTTCGTTACTGGATCCAGCTGGCATTGGTCATCGGGCTATTAATTAATGATCCTGGCTAAAGAATCAGTCGGTCTTGGTCAGTAACAAGGCTACACAAGTCATCTCGCCCATTCTACACTCATAATTCATTCATATTCGCCTTAAAATACGCCCTATTTGCGTAGGCGTCTTAAAGAGATATTAAGATCCCACATAACATGTTTGAACGTTTTGACCAGGCTTTTCAGGTGATGTTTTGATGTAAATATAACTATCCTTCATAAATTGGTAACTTGAATGCTGATTAGTAGCTGTATATATATATATATATATATATATATATATATATATATATATATATATATATATATATATATATGATATATATATCATATATATATATGATATGATATATATATATATATATATATATATATATATATATCATAAATACAAAAATAAGATATAAAGTAACATTTTCATTGTGATCGTACCAAAGATCGTTGTAGAATTATTCAAGTATAGTTGGTATCCGTCGTCAAAACAATCTCAAACAGCTTGTGACATTAAAAGAAATTAGTTTTTATCCGTTGAATATTCATTTATTGCATCTATTTTCTGTAAAAAGAGTTACATAGCTGCGCTTTTGGAGAATACAAACTACGGGAGATTACAGTTAAAACTGTATTTACCGAGGAAGCAGATAGGAATGCATTATGTGTTACGAGAGACCATTCTGCTAGAACTACCAACAGAATGGTAGTTGGTCCAGTTGGGGTTTAGTAAAATAACTATCATCGGTTTCTAAAGTTCGAATTGCTAACCAGTCTTTTCTAACTTAGAATTGTATTGTAGGTCAAAATTCATTACATATGGTATGTCTTTTGGCTGTCCATTATGAACAACTTCCCTTTCACCTTTGGTCCCTCCATTTGCAGCGGCTAAGGACAGAATCTCCGGGTTTGGTCCTCAACCTGTCAACCTGAGAATGTATGGTCCCTGACTATTGTACATGGATACTCTGTCAGTTGAGTTGACCAGTTGTAGGGCAGAATGCGGGTCCCCTGTTTGAGAGCCTCATCCCAGTTGTCACAGGGGCACGGGAGTTGGCCCTCTGAAGGGTCGATTTGGCTGCCGTCCCATTCCACCCTTTCCTTTCCTGCTATATCCTATCCTTCCGGTAACCTGCGCAATATTCCCGTTTGTGGAAGATGTGGCTAGTAGCTATGCTGGGGTTTCCTAATCCGCAAAATGATGATGATAATGATATGTTGTAGGTTTTGTCTCGATTTAAAAGTAATTATTCACATCCAAATTGTCATTCAATTTTGCCATAACACTGTTTACATTTAAATTTTATATGATCCATATTTCCCTTTATCTTTTTATATTTAACATTTATTTTTAAATATTACTCTTCTGGACATCCTTAAAAAATCGCTCATTTAAATCTGACCGCCATAATCTCTATCAGCAAAGCCAAATCGGCTGAACTATTACAGTATAACTTCAGAGAGCATTGTTTTCAGAGCAAATAAATGCCAAAAAGATAGAATGTGGCAACCGAACGGTTTTTCTGATTCATAAACGATCAGAACATAGTTTTAAATCCATGATACTCTTAATTAAATAACCCCTCCTTATTCCCCTCATTATCTCCCCTAACTTGGTGAGTTAGTGGAGGAAGTGATGATTCTGTCTTTAAAGGCCTCTCGGTAGACGTTTCTTCCGAAGATTTTGGTCGCTTATCTAACGTTTTACGAGTAAAAAAACGGGATTCTATTATATCAATAGGGAAATCGCCCAAGCAAATAAATTGCCAAAGTGACTCAAACTCGCAAACACAATACTGACTTGACGGAAAAGATGTATGATCTCGTTGTACGAAACTGCTATACATGTTATCCCATACAAAGTGTGAGCAGAAGCTCTTTCAATTAATCTACGTGCAAGCTCGCTGTGGGACTTCGCAAGCGTTGCGAGACTCCATACAAGGGTGAGCAGGTGTAGCGACCGCCGCGCATGTCTCGGGCAACTCGCAAATCAAGACGTCCGCAGTGTTCGCACCTTATCCGGCCAAGCAGCTGATAACATAAGTCCGACCAGACACCCCGTCACCGTCGTTCCCACCTTCGCTGACCTTCAGTCTTGAGGAGATCCACGGTGAAAGGTCTAGGTCAAGCTGGAGGGCCTTCATATTCTGTGGCACAGGTTGGTAATACGTCCATCGGACATAGAAATATTTGTGTCTAATGGTAGTGTGGTAGAAATGTTTGCGAACATTTGCCAACACTAAATGAGAAAACAATTTTACGACGTTTTGGGACCTGGAATCTGACCCCGTCTTCAAGTGCGAGGAATAATTAGAATATGAAAAAAGTAGTGACACAATCCAGGCAAAGCTGGAAAAACACAATCTAAAACAGAGCAAATTAAAAGTTCCATTCAGTAAAGTAAAATGACAGCAAACATATCTTGAAAAACCATAAACTAATGAATTTTAATCAAATAATTAAAGTCACCATGCATTATGAAAGAAATAATGTACTATGATAAACGCAATTAAAACAGGAATCAAGAATCAAGAATATTTATAGTCATCAACTTTACAGCATGGATATAGTATTAAAAAACATACAATCAAAGGAAAAACGTATAAATAAATTGGTGGCCAGAACAAATTTGAGTTTTTTTTTTAATAGTACGTGTAATGAACAACTGAACGAAATTGTTAATACTTACGTATACTTACATCACAACCTGAAGATCTAAATGTCATAAGTCACTATAAAATAATCACATACAATCACACAAAATCAAGTCTCAACTGATTGCATATTTGACCATACTTGAGGTAAAAATAATACAGTTAGACTATCAACTAAGTGTAATACATATTAACTGTATATTAACGTCTGGTATGGTAAAATACTATTCTACACTATAACATCCGACGCAACCTGGCTGCAGCTGCCGTACTACTTCTCTGGAATTACATTCAATAAATGTAATAAAATTCGACTGGAATGCAGACATACCTCGGGAATGGGCGTATTCCCGATACTAACTGTATATTGACCTCTACGACATGGCCGGTCCAGCGACGGTAGGTACCTTTTTACTCAGGCGTCCTAAAAACGATCATAAATGTTCCAAAAACATTTAAATGTTAAAATGCAATTACTTTTACGGAGAATAACAATTGGTAAAATATGTCAAGGTATAACATTTTGAGGGGGTCATGACCCTCATAACCCCCCCTCCCAATATATCCGAGCCTGGCGGTAGAGTCCTGTTGGCCCTGTTGATACTGTTAACCACAAGTCCGCCAGGAGCACTTTTTGTGTTTTCATGCAGGGCGTGTGTCAGTGAAGGTTGCTGACTTTCTCAAACGGTAAACTGTCTGATAATAGGAAAAGCATCATAAATAATTAATATATTTGGAGTAAAATAAGCAAAAAATCTACCTTAACAATATTGAAACATTTATACCGACCTTATAAAAGCTATTGTTCTGCAATATTTTTATTCGAGTCATAAGATGAGGAGAAACTAGATATTTTGCAAATTATATAGGCTATACGATCAATAATATGTATGGTAATTTATCTTCAAGTTGGTAAAGAACAACAATTTATGGATCACTGGGCTGGTTCAAAAATGATGTTAAGCCTATCCCATACCATTCGCTAACGACGAACGAATATTCGGCCGATCATTCTCCCTTAAGTTCCCTGATCATTCGTCACTGTTATCAACAATGTAAACATTAAGTTTTCATTGGTCGTGCAGCCCCCACACTATTCGCAAATACACCGAACATTCGGTATCCGGCAGAATATTCGGGCGTATTCGTGATAAGTGGGACAGGCTTTACGCTTCCCTCAGTTTCAAAACGACGATCTCCTGACACACAGCCCTCCAAGCTTTGCTCGGGGAAGGTCAGTCAGTTTGCTATGAATGACTTGGATTAATATTTCACCAAGTCCCACTATATTGACGAGCAGATTTACTAAGCTCATGTCAAGGTCACTCCAGTTTTGTTATTATAGCTAATGTCCCTTCAGGTAGTACTTTGATTTCATGCACATTTGATTCATTTTGGATACGATCACTCAACATGACATGCTTGTCATGCTTGTGCTGTATGGGGAGGTTCCATAAGTCAATAAAAGCTAAAGAAAATCCAAACTCTGCAAAATCAATTTTTTTAGAATTTCAGTAAATTTACCTTGGTTTGTTAGAGACACCAACAATCGTGAACTCGGCATTGGAAATAAAAAAAATAAAAAAACACTGCCAAGTTCCTCAACAACCTTTAAAATTTCCGCCTAGAAAATTCGACAAGGAACAGAAGGTTAAAAGCAAGATTGTCCGAGGATGTTTTTAATTTCAACGGCGAACAATAAATCGTGTATCTTTTATTTGTAACTCATTGTAACTTTTCATTTAACATTTGCACATAGGATTTTCAATAATTGCTACAGGTGTCTCTGATAGGGCGCGCATGATAATGTTATTCATAATTGTTAGAGTGTCTGCATAAAGTATGTTACTTTGATCCAGAATAAAAATGTAAAAAGAAAACACTTTGAAAGTTCACAGATATTTGATAAACAGCTGTTATGATTATTTTCTTTTTATTTTAAACTCCATGAGCCCAATGTTCATTTTTAACTTTACCCATTAGTTTTTTTACATTATTAGATTTTTCTTGGGGACATATCTATAACTTATTTTTATCCCAGAAATTAGTTTATTACATTTGAAAAAAACGAGTTCGCACGCAGCACGTTGACGTGAGGGAAGTGAATTTCCAAATACAAAACTTTTAAAACTCAAACCCAGTGTAAAAACATACATTTATGACGATTTTATTGAAATCTTAAAACATTGATTTTTTGGCTGATCTGATGCTCCTGGTTTAATTTAACTGCAATGTTAGGAATACAATTTTGCGCATTATAAGGTTAGGAGAAGGTCCAGTCAGGCCTAAAAGTAAGCACGAGGTTGCTGGGGATGAAACAAATACACCAACAAATGAATAACATGTTTTTCTAATGTAAAAACCCCATAAGACAACGTAGTGTTTAGCCGATAAACATTTTCTTTATTAACTCGGTAAATATTTATGCTAGAATGAGGAGAGAGGGCTTAAAACTTTCGCCTCACTAATTCCCATCTTTTTACATTCATTCATTTTACGTCCGGGGCTTTTCTGACCCTTTTTGGGTCCAAAAACTCAAAATTTGAAAGAATAAGCTCCGAAAAAAGGGGTTTAGAGTTTTCCGATTGTTTTGCCCAACGAACTTGTCCAACTGATTATAAAAAGAACGTCCCTACCAAATTGTAAGTATATCGGACAAAAAATGCGACCGCTAGTGTTTTAGAGTGCACACACATGTATATATATATATATAATTTTGAACGACCCCCCAAAACGAGTTCAGGGGGTCATGTAGGAACTTCTATGGTGGTACCGGGCTTAAGTTTCACCGTGCGGGTCATGCTAATAGTTCACTTTCCATAGGAAATTCACTAAACATAGTTTGAACCGTTTTTAAGATCAGAGTTGCAAGCAAGCAACCAAACAACCAAGCAAGCAAACCTTACTCTTCGAGTGTTGGATGCAGGATGTCAGTGAGCTCGAGTAACCAAATCCTTATCTCTGTTATCACATCAATCCCACCAGCCAGCAACCGTGTTCTACAAGCTCGTATCCCCGCCCTCTCGGCAGTAAGCTCAGCGTCTCCCCATTAGCCCCCATTAATCCTCCAAATCGCCCAAATTTCAGGGATTCCACGGCGGTTGCGCGCACGACCAAGCCAATGATGTGTTTACAACACGCAGCCTCAGACGAGAGGAGCCTCTCCATCTTGTTAAGAAAGCTACGGAATCGTTGTACCATATACCGCCTAAAGTTCACCCACCACCTATTCTACTCTAGATCTTTCCATCTTACAATCTTTTCCATTAGTGCTTTGTCTTGCCTTTTGTTTAATAGATTCCGTTGTATACACATCCAAATAACTAGGAGTATGTTGTGGAAGAACGGTTTATAGTGAGAAAGCCGCTACTCTCCCGAACAAAGATTTCACAATAGTATATTCAAACCTAAACGTAGTTTAAATAGCCGTTGCTCAAATTAAAAATTATAAAGCATGGATTTATAAGCATGGATTTTATCAATATCATCTGCATTACGAATTCTGTTCTTCTAATTTGAGGTTAATAAATGAGAAACCCACGTTTTTAAAATTCCGTTTATAAATTGCCAAATTTGTTAACAAATATACAGGGTGTTGAAAAAAAACCTTCAGGACTTCGGGATATGATTACTTACTTAAAAACTAAGGAAAAAGTTCCTATTAACACATGTCCTAAAATGCTCGGTTTTCCGTATATCCGTCTGTATGTGTTTTTTACATGACCAATTATATCTCACGAACCACTAAACGTATAAACTTAAAACTTGGTACGTGGATGACTATTAACAAGACCTATGTAGGTATGTAGTATCAAGTTTCTATTTTGTACCATTTCAAAATGGCGGTCATTTTTAGATTTTAAAGCTCAATATCATAAAAACTGAAAATTTTACGAAAAGATTTACAAGACACAGAAAAGTTGTGCAATGTTATCTTCTAAAGAATGGTAAAAAGATTATTAAGATCGGACCATAAATAACTGATTTATTGCAATTTGTTTAACAGAATACATGCTTATTTTGTAGCAATTATAGCAAATAAGCATGTATTCTATTAAACAAATTGCAATAAATTAGTTATTTATCGCCCGATCTTAATAATCTTCATACCATTGTTTTTAAAATAAAGTTGCACAACTTCTTTGTTACTTGTAAATTTTTTGTAAAATTTACGGTTTTTAAGATATTAAGCTTTAAAATCTAAAAATGGCCGCCATTTTGAAACGGTACAAAATAGAAACTTGATACAACATACCTAAATAGGTCTTGTTAATAGTCATTCTTGTACCAAGTTTTAAGTTTATACATTTAGTGGTTCGTGAGATATAATTGGTCATGTAAAAAACACATACAGACGGATATTCGGAAAACCGATCATTTTAGGACATGCGTTAATAGGAACTTTTTCCTTAGTTTTTATGTAAGTGATCATATCCCGAAATCCTGAAGGTTTTTTTTTCAACACCCTGTATACTTTCTTTCTTTCTTGTCCAAATAGATACTTGAATTAGCTATTTTACTTTGCTATGGAAAGCTCTCAGGTCTAAAGTGTTCCAACTCTCCAGATTCTAAGTTCTGAACAATTTTAAATATTTTTGGGTTTCATACTACTGTTACGTATGATGGCCAGAGATCAACAACCTTTGGCACAATAGCCTTGGCATAAGATTATTTTTTGTGTACATTTTGTGGGTACTCAATACATGAAGTTGGGAGAATTTCTTCCTTCCAACGTAAATTCTGATTCTCAACTCGTTGCAGCTGACTAACACATTCAGATAAATATCTGCTTGAAGTGGTCTCGAATAATGTCTAACCTTGCTCCCTTAATTCTAACAAACATTTATTCTATCAGTTTAAATAAAATGTTTTTTTGATCGATAGTGAATGTGAAATACATCTCTGGCAGTAAGGCTGTATAAAGTGTAGCATAGTGGATCGGTTTTAGAAGCATGTAGAAAGTCGTAGGATTTCACAATCTCGTCAAACAAAGTGGATGTGGCATTGGTCTAAATCTAAAGTACTGAAACAAGTACTGAAACACAGCGAATTACTTTATTTACCTGGAGTAAATGGCCACATTGCGTTCTCTTGTTGCCTTAAATATGACCAAAATTAGTACGTGGTAATCGCTTAATTGTTACGTCGTTCACAGTTCGTTAAGGCAGGTTGATTTGTGAAAAACCATTTGTTTCCAAAACTACACTACTGACGCTTAATGTCTTCCCCAAGTAATCGATTCAGTTAGACCACGATAGGGTATACATTTTAACGGAACAAGCACTAGGTAAATCATTTAGTAAAAACAATTAATCAAGCAAATTCACAGCAAGCCTTGACGAGACGTATTATTGATGTAGTACAAGTTCAACAGAATAACAATCAGAATTAAGCACGTCAACTACGATAATGAAATGGTCCGATTTGGATGAAATTTGGTATAAACGTGTAAAGCAGCATTTATGACTTTAAGTTCGAAAACCAGACAGATCGCCCAATCCAAAGTGGTATTTTGGGGGGGTTTCGTACCCCAAAAATGGGGTTTTTGAAGTTTTTACATGTAATATTTTAAAAAGTATAATTTTAGTTTTCACCATTAGATTCAGCTTTAAAACACACACAATTTGGTGTTTTGATCATTTCTCTACGTCAAATGGTTACAGAGATATTGAAAGTGCTAAACACAGTACGTTGTCCAATGTTATTCTTATGGAGAATAAGAATAATTTTATATCTTGCTTATTTATGAACGGATACTAATGAAACTTGGTATACGGCTTCATCTGGTTGTGGTATATTGTTAATTGCACAAAACAGCAATTTTTACCGATTATTCCCGTAGCAGCAAACCTGCGTACTCAGCCCCCATGTTATTCTTATGGAGAATAAGTAAAATGTAATGTCTCCCTTAGTTATGAACATAATTTAATAAAACTTGGTATGTGGCTTCACCTTGTTGAGTTAAATTAATATTTTTAAAAACAACAATTTTTTTGTGATCCTTGTTGCAGCAAACCTGCGTACTCATCCCCCATGTTATTCTTATGGAGAAAAATCGAAATGGAATATATCGCTTATTTATGATTGTATATTGATGAAAATTGGGATGTGGTTTCACATAGTTATTTATATTGATATTTGCATGAAAACCCATATTTTGTGTTCCTTGTTGCAGCAAACCTACGTGCTCATCCCCAATGTTATGTTTATGGAGAATAATTAAAATTGTATATATCGCTTATTTGTGAATATATGTTTATGAAACTTACTATCCAGCTTTATGTGGTATTAAGATATTATTATGCATTGGAAATTCGCTGAGTACGCAGGTTTGCTGCGACGGGGGTATTTATACATTATTATCACTAAACAGTTTCTGAGGTAAAATTATAGGCCTTTTAAGTCTTCATTTTGATTTCTAAAATTATTCAACTCCTTTCTTCCAAATTTGGAGTGACCCTTTAGGTATTCAAAGATAATCAGCTTATTGTAATTATCCGTTAGAAAACGGCGACCAATACAATTTAGCATTTAGTGTAATAAAATTTAGGTAATGTAACCAACACGTTGCGGCGTTGGTAGAGTATCATTTAATTTTTTTACCCTTTATACACTGCTTGGCTTATGTCATTAAAACAACCTACAAAAAAGGTATATTGACTGGTTAAGCTACACAATTACGCTGGTATCCAAAGGCGGGATTCAATAAGATTTGCACCGCATGTGTCGTTAACTGGGATTTTCTTGCCAAGTAAGAGGATTTTTTACTGCGGATTGACCCCTCGCCATCTTGTTTCCCGTTCACCTGTTTCCCGCCAATAATTCCCGCCGATTTCCACTCCTCGTGACCGACTGCAGATCTCGGGTCGCGCACGCTCGCATTGTTGGTTTGGAGCGTTTAACTTTCCAAATTCTGGGATCCTCCGATCCCTCAATCGGATCCACTAATTGCCAGTCGGAAACCCTATCCTTATATAATTAGAATTAAGTTAGACTTCCAAAATAATAAGATATCTTATGAAATTTTGTATTTTGATTTACACTATGATGATTTATTTAATATTATGTCAGATTTTACTGTTATGTCTAGTGTATATAGACCTTTATCGATATTATAAGGCATTTTAAAAGTGTTAATACTATAATTTTATCTCACGTTACTTTGCCCAAAAAGAGGAATTCAAACAAATTTACAAGGAGGAAGAGGAGGTGGAGGAACCACATATTTGCATCACAACACTCCAGCATTAAGGTTTGTGAAAGTAAGTATTATTTATTGTATAATAGATGTGTATGCAATTTTTTAACACTTTTGGCCACTGCTTAGTTTCCTAAAATAATTACAACATTTTTGAATTCTTACGACTACAACGAATACAATGTTTATTATTGACTTGCCGGTTTTCAGAATTTCAGATTTTATCGTGGGTTAGTTTTTAGATTCGTTTCATGGAACTTGGTTTTCATAGTTTTATTTTAATGTCAGTATTAATTTTAAACCTGCGTAATTCATTTAAGGTTTGTTTCAAAATAGCGATTTTTAACTCGTAAAAACATTGTAGAAAACAAACAATAAGAATTTGTTATATTTATAAAGTACTGTTCTGAAAAAATCCTCATCACTGAATAGTTTTTAAAAATTAATAAATTAATTGTGATATTAATTTCTGTAGCTGGTTACCCTTTGTATTTCCAATTCTTCGAAAAGAGCATTGGCATTACAATCCTCATTTGGTGAAAAACTTTGATAGAAATTGAATACTGATTTAATAGAAAACACATTTCTATTGCAATAGATTTCAGCTACCTGGAGCTCTGCTACCAACAAATACAAACCGATAATTCTTCATACAATATCAAAAGTTACACTAATTTATTTTTAGACAGCCTTTTCGTTTTAGACCGCTTCAATATAATTATTGTTTAACGCTATGAATTTTTCCCTCCATGTGCTATCCGTGGGTAAAATTAATTGAAGTTCATACAATCATTTTCATCATGACAAATATGTTTATATGAACTTTCAGTTGTCTTTTTGGGCAACACTGAACTTCATTTTTTAGTTCAATGCATATCCTGTCCAACTTTTAAACTGTAATTACAATTTGAGTCACTTTAAGGGATTGTTGCACACAAAAGAAACTGGAAATAATTGTTACCTGACTAATAAATAATTCAAGAATGTAACATTGAAAAATAAACAATCTTGTTCCAAAATTAAAAACAATTGAATCGATAAAATTTACTTTGTTTAGGAGAAAATCGTGCATGGTCGCGTATTCTTCTCACACGCACTGCTCTCGGAAGATAATACAATTGAGACCACTCGATATCGTACCCTTCGGGTCTTCGTGGCCCGGTCGGTGCGCCGACCATCATAATCTGACTCCACCGTCACGACAGAGGTCTGTGCGATATTTTATTTAAGTGAAAACAAGCAACGATGTTTGGTTAGTGCGGAGATAGGCGCGAACGCCACCCGGAGGCGCGCGTTCCGGGGTACGATCGGTCAGTAATTGAATGGAATCATACGGGCAAAGAGTAAATTGGCAGGTAGACATCAGGAATCGGACCCTTTCGCATCTTCGATACGGCATATTTTAGCATGTTTAATGAGCCGGTGCGATTTTGATGGTTTTGGCGTGAAACGGAACGGCCCTGTTATTAGGAGCATTGTGGCCGGTCGACCGTGACTAAGCTCTCGCAAGACGGACGGGGTCAGGTGCTCCGCAAGGTGCGCTCCTCGCTCCTCGGTCCGATTCTCTTCCATGTTCCCACACCGATGACTGACCTACTCGTCTCCGCTCCGAGTGCGTGGCGTGTTCTCACCTCCTCCACGGGTCGCTGGGAACAAGAGTGATGTCGCTCCACCTGCCGAACCCGGCTTTCTACTGACCCTGTGAGGGGTGAACTGCACGCGAATTTTCTCCTGGAGATATTTCGTGTGAAAAACATCTGATTTTGTATAGTACCGGCAATTGTTCAGCTGTACCGGACTCGGCCACGCCAATACGGTGCAGTGAGCTGGCAGTTGTTCCAGCCAACTCACTGTAACAGAATAGCAAACTGAAACATTTTTAGCTTTTAACTGATGTAGTACAAGCCCTACAGAATAAAAATCTACGACTGTTTACTGGTAATGATGTATAAAAAACACTGTGGTAACATACCAACTTCATTTTTTGAACAAGTTCAAAACGACGTCATGACTTGCTATACGCACTTTTAAAAGCAATCATTATCGTATTTGACGTTGTTTAATCCACGAATATCGTCCAAAATATATCTCAAAGACAAATATAGTCTAACGGTAGAGTCTAACTCAAAAAAGGCTTTGACTTTGGTTCGAAGCATTATGGGATAAATTCTCGAGGAGTTCAACAAAACTGGAGGTGCTAAGAACGCTCTCCAGTGGTAATTGTGTTCGTGTGGCGTTAGAATACAAAAGTCGTTGTTATCCCACAACAAAATATAAGATCCCTAAAACGGGATGAAACCCCTTCACAGGGAACACTGGTAATACTGAGATCCGGGGGCACGAGGGGCAAAGATCCATGGAACATTAAAAAATCCCATAATCGGGATGAGAATCTTTCAAAAAGGAACACTGGGAACTCTTGAGATCCCGGGGTCACGAGAGGGAAAGATCAACAGAACATTACAAGTCCTTAAAATGGGAATAAAATACCTCAAGAGGATACACTGGAACATCTGAGGTCCCGGTGGCATTAGGGACAAAAAGCAACAGAACATTACAAAATCCCTGAAATGGGATGAGACGCCTTCAAGGTAGAACACTGGTTACACTGAGGTACCGGTGGCGCGAAAGACTAGGGCTGGAGCACAGATCATCCATCACGTCCCTGCTGTGATTACATTACCTTCGAGGATACACTGGTATATCTGAGGTCCCGGTGGCATGGGGGACAAAAAGCAACAGAACATTACAAAATCCCTGAAATGGGATGAGACGCCTTCAAGGTAGAACACTGGTTACACTGAGGTACCGGTGGCGCGAAACACTAGGGCTGGAGCACAGATCATCCATCACGTCCCTGCTGTGATTACATTACCTTCGAGGATACACTGGAACATCTGAGGTCCCGGTGGCATTAGGGACAAAAAGCAACAGAACATTACAAAATCCCTGAAATGGGATGAGACGCCTCCAAGGTAGAACACTGGTTACACTGAGGTACCGGTGGCGCGAAATACTAGGGCTGGACCACAGATCATCCATCACGTCCCTGCTGTGATTACATTACCTTCGAGGATACACTGGAATATCTGAGGTCCCGGTGGCATTAGGGACAAAAAGCAACAGAACATTACAAAATCCCTGAAATGGGATGAGACGCCTTCAAGGTAGAACACTGGTTACACTGAGGTACCGGTGGCGCGAAAGACTAGGGCTGGAGCACAGATCATCCATCACGTCCCTGCTGTGATTGCATTACCTTCGAGGATACACTGGAATATCTGAGGTCCCGGTGGCATTAGGGACAAAAAGCAACAGAACATTACAAAATCCCTGAAATGGGATGAGACGCCTTCAAGGTAGAACACTGGTTACACTGAGGTACCGGTGGCGCGAAAGACTAGGGCTGGAGCACAGATCATCCATCACGTCCCTGCTGTGATTACATTACCTTCACGACAATGCGTCAACTTTCCAGCATCTTGCACTCAATAAATAACGTTTACAGACTAATGGCTGCGACCTTTGCTCCCGAGTTGGTTTAGTCGCAGCGAGGCTCACGAGCAAATGATCGCTTGTCGGGACAAATGAAGTATCAATTCAGTCGGCTTTGATGGATTATCGTAAATTACAGCCGGGTTGTTCATTACTCTCGATGTAAGTAAACAGGATTGATGGCTACGGGTAACTAATAATTTGCCATAAATGATAGTTGTTCGGCCCCAGACCACTAGAGGTTGGTTGTTGAACAGTCAATTATAAGTTTATTTTAAGACTAAAAGTATAACACAAACTAGTAGCCTCCAACCTTCAGATTAGGTTTTATTGGATGTAGGCCTACTATTCACTAAAATGTAAATCATACTAATATTATTTCTTTCCCATTTCATAAGAGTTCCAAGTTTCAACATGCTATGTCGTACGATAGCTTCAGAGATCTATGCACAGTCACGGATTTACTATTTTATCCTTACGCACTTATCCTAGGTGTAAAAAGTCCAGACCCCCCTCTACTTTTATGTTTAAACATTTATATACGTCCTGTGGGTAGAGAAAGCAATAAGCAACAAGGTATGATATCTTTTGACTGTTGACATTTTTGAGTTGCCCCAAAAATTCCCCATTTGGGAGACCCTCAAGCTTTTCAACAGAGTCAAAGGTTAAACTACCCAAACAACATTTCTTTATTAAAAATAAATAAAAATAGAGGGGATCCGGACCTTTTTACCCGGTGTATTAGGAGGGTAACCCTAAACAGTACTAAATGTCCAACACGTTTGGAAACGACTGTATGGAGAAATAAACATGCCACCGGAATGTCCTTCAGAGGAGTAGCCAAGTTAATTCAATTTAAATGTATTTTACCACAAAAATATTCCCGTTGGCTAACCCGAAAACATATTAAATGAGGATTGAAATCACAGCTGGTCCTGTTTTGAGAGGATGGTAGGCAACCATTCATAGTGATCTGGATGGTAATCTTATTCAGAGCGATTTTCAGCGATATTGTCCCGAGTTTGCTTTCTGGTACAGTAACCAGATTGATTCACTATACAAGCAACTTCACTGGTTACCATTCACACTCATATATTTGTATTACTTCGTAATGCGATGTTCTTCTGTCGAATGTGGAATACAAAAACCTCACTGAGAAACAACAAATAAAAAACCACAACTGCCACAAAACAGCGTTGATAATCCACGGTTCGGTGTTAATTACGAGCAATACTTTTAGTTCGAAACACCGAACAGTTATATTCGTGTTTTCACTCTAAGAGGTGGATCCGGTCACTTGCTTCTCCCTAAGACCAATGTTAACTTTTAAATCCCAACCTTCTTCAACGAGACCGCATTCAAAATTGTTGATTGATGGCTCATTTTACACAACACCTAGCGATTTCTGTAAGCAGAATTTTGAAATCATATAAAACACCAAAATATTAAACATTTGCAATGTTGTTATGGTTTAACTACATACATTTCTGCTCTCTGAAATCACTAAGTATTATGACTCTCAAAATGAGCCATAAATCAAGGATGAGGAGGGACTGGCTTTGGAAGTCAACATTTGCCTTGCTGGAAAAGCAGGTAGAAACATTAAACGATTTGTGACTGGAGCCCCTCTCCAGATATTTATATTGTATATATTTCACGATTATTTAGCTACTATACAGCTTCTATAAGTTCAAGTCGTTGAATCACTGGGTCACGCAGGTTCGGCGGAAGGTAACGTGACTTAAGCCGGGCATGGCCGCCTCAGCTCCTTGAATGTTCAGATATAAAACGTTAACAGCTTCCTGCGCATGCGCATCCCTACATCGCGGGCATTAGGTGTGGAGAATGCGCGGGCAGGACCTCACACCTCGTGGGTCGTTTCTTCAACGTCATAAATAACGATGATTCAAGAAAATTTATAAAAATAATTACGACTTATGCCTGCAGACTTTTAATTCAAATTGTGTTCTACACGAAGGTGAGTCACACGAGAGATAATACAATACAACGCAAGCAAAAAGTAAATCGTACATAAGGGGCTGCATGTAATTACAAAAAATTACTTTACACGTCATTAATTTCTAAGAATAAATAGACAATAGCACAACTCACCATCCAGTAAAACATATTTTTAAACACCAAAATACTCAGATGGAATTTGGTGGTCGAGTCAATCTCATTCAATTTTCGGTTAAGTAATTAGGTTTTGGGTCAAGTAAAACTCATTACATTTTTGGTAAAGTAAGACAAACAATGTTTTCGGTTGGGTACCGTACAAATTAAATCCGGCCGTGATAAAACTTCGAAACGGACAGGAGTTGTACCGAAAGAGGCGGGGTAAGAGAAAGGGAAACGGCCTACAGAAAACGTTATATTAGGTTAGGTTAAGTGCATCTTCTCTAAGCTGATTCCTGCCACAAGTTGGTCGAGCCTAATAACATTTGATTTCGGTCGAATCTAACAATTTTGCTTTTCGGTCGAGACGAACAAGGATTGATTTTGCTTTAGTGTAACATATAATCTCGGTCCAGTACAATAAATCTTAAGACTTTTCTTTCTAAGCCATGGAACATTTTAATTATTCGGTATTACGACACGGTTAGTTTTTTTTTCAATTTTTGATAACATTAGGTCCTATAAAACACATGTTATTCGGAGATAATAAGAAAACTAACATTTCGGAGCTGTGGGATTCATTGTTAATTACATCTCACCAAAGTATACGATACAAGTTTAAGAAACCAATAGAACTTAAGATTACCCAAGAAATAATATTGTAAAACCAAAAGTCCCGTTTGGGCATGTTATCTAAATTGGCGGGATTTTATTTTAATGGCGGCCGTAAAGGGCGCGCGTTATAGTTCCGTATCTTCGCCGCACGTGTATAACTGTTGTGAATGTGTAGTGTAGGCGAAGGCCCAATACCCCGTCAGATCTGCCAGACATTACGGCCTATATAGCCGTCTGCCGGCCCACCTTACCTACCTGCTGCAGCTACACCACGACCTCTGCCCACACCCGGTTGTTTGCCCACTTTCGGACGTCTTCGACAACTTAATTTCCCCCTTTTACGGCGCCAATACATACTAATAGCTTCATTCCCCGGTTCCACACCGTTAAACATATCCATTTAGATTTTAAAGCGAATATTTTCCACGTGTGGGTAGAAGTGTTCAATATTTTCCGTGTCTTAGGTGTGGAGGCCAAGTTTTCGGGGCTATTTCAGTGTCGGTTGTCATATTCGAGGTCACGAATGTTATTTTATATATACGTTTAAGAGGAGATAACAATATAGGTACCATGGGGTTTAATCTAAATGTATAATGCATTATCATATTATTATTTAACTTACACAAACACTCTGACAAACCCCCCATTATCTACAAGATCTACAAGACAATTTTTAACAATTTATAAAATAACAATTGCCTTTCTTGTTATCACCGGAACGTACTGGATGTAACAAATTAAAACACCTAGAAAAGTAATTAAAAATTGTTATGTATTGACAAAAGAGACTAAGATTTTCTGAAAAATCAGCAATGACGTTTAACATAAGGCATTCCTTAAATTTTATAACTGCGAACTTATAAGCTAAAATTTGGCTTCAACCTGGTTGCACTTGACATATAGCTCAGAGATATAAGAACCTAAAGAGCGGATCTTATTTTTCACTTTAATGACACAAATACGTTGTATACATATTTCTTAAATATAATCAAAAAATTTGTAGTATATGCTCCAGGTAACTATGAATATACGCGTTGGTCTGCATCAAAGTCGTACAACGCCGAAGTCGGACTCTGTCAAACCCGGGCACTTTGTGCTATATTACTTCTCTGCGGTAGTCCGGATTTGGCGCAGTCCAACATTGACGCATCTGAATCGTCAAAGGTTTAATATTCGTTATCCTGCGAATCCGGAAATCTATCTAATGGTTAGGATTTCGTTGCAAGTGGTCACAGGTTCGACTCCCGGGGCGCCCCACGACTTGTTGCAAAATGTACCTGAATTAAAAAAAATAATACCCCCGTCGCAGCAAACCTGCGTACTCAGCAAATTTCCAATTAATATATATGTCTTAATAACACATTATGCCTCTTACCAGAATTCATAAGAAATATATTCATAAATAAGCGATATTTAAAATATTCATTATTCTCCATTAGAATAACATTAGGGATGAGTACGCAGGTTTGCTGCAACAAGGAACACAAACTAATGGGTTTTTATGCAAATATCAATAGAACTCATCTAAGTGAAGTCACATACCAAGTTTCATCCATATACATTCATAAATAAGCGATATATAACATATTTATTATTCTCCATAAGAATAACATGGGGACCGAGTACCTAGGTTTGCTGCTACGGGAACCATAAGCGAAAAAGTAGTTTTTTGTTTAAACAACAACAAACCACAACCAGATGAAGCGATATACCAAGTTTCGTCAGTTTATGTTAATAAACAACCGAGATATAACATTTTTCTTTTTCTCCATAAGAATAACATTGGACAACGTACTGTGTTTAGCACTTTCAATATCTCAGTAACCAATTGACGTAGAGCAATGATCAAAATACCAAATTGTTTGTTTTTTTAAGCTTAATCCAATGGTATGAATTAAAATTTGATTTAAATGATTATTACATGTGAAAACTCAAAAAAAAAACATTTTTGGGGTACAAAACCCCCCCAAAACCCCCCTTCGGATGGTGCGATTTGTCTGGTTTTCGAACTCGTTCAAATAAATGGTACTTTACACGTTTGTACAAAATTTCATTAAGATCGGACCTCTTTTATGAGAGTTATCGTGCTTACGGACATATATATATATATATATATATATATATATATATATATATACATATATATATATATATACATATATAACAATTTGAACGAATGGTGTTTTTGGCATCTGGGGACCTCAAAACGAAAAGTTATCATGGTCTAGGGCTTAAGTCTTACCATGAGACCTACGGTAATAGCTTCTTCCCTATAGGGGAAATTCGCTAAAAACAGAACATCTTTCAATGTATCCGGTGCGGAGACCAACAGAGGGGTTAGATAGCACAAATCGTGCTATAACATTTTGTTTAAGTGGATTTTCGATTTTAGCGGTGCCAATAGAGGCAATTTAAAAAATCCATTCTTTTAAGTAATAATTGTGTAAAAGGTGACAAATTCCTTTCCCCTAGGTACATTGATGTTACCTACGAACCCAATAAAGCGGCAAAACTGTACCAAACCTTAGACAAAGCGTGCAAAGTGTGTGGTGTATTTCCTGTGTATCGTTCTAGCAAACAAACTTGTCTTTTACGGAATTATTCAATTTCAGAATTGCAAATAGAGAGAGGCGAGTATTCTTAAGCTCCCTTGGAACACTATCTTACTTAAATTATAAACCCAATTCAAACCGACAGAAGGTGAAACTCCATTACAGTTGGATTCGATAACCGATACTCTATTCATTCCAGATTCCAGATAAAAAATGAGTTCGTGCTTCTCCCTGCCTCCTCGCCGCAAAACCGAAACTGGCCACCTGTTGGGAAACAGTTGTAAACAAGAACAATGTTAGGGTCATAGTCCTACTATTGAAATCCA
Organism: Allygus modestus; assembly: GCA_963675035.1. Classification (NCBI taxonomy): domain Eukaryota; kingdom Metazoa; phylum Arthropoda; class Insecta; order Hemiptera; family Cicadellidae; genus Allygus; species Allygus modestus. The sequence continues at coordinate 26,779,723 of OY776112.1, read as the reverse complement.
TTAGGCAAAGGACGAGAATGAAGAAACAAGTGAACGAGCCGCCTACGAGCCAGTCGCCCCGGGCCGAGCGCCGGGTAACTTTCAAATTGGGAGGCTCCCGACGTTAGGAAACTATCAGAGTTACCATTGTGCCCTCACGATCAGATATCGGACTGTGTGGGAGTACAATGGCGCAAGTGGGGCAACTCACGGTCCGGCGTCTTGTCGTAGGACAGGGGTTTCTCTTTCGAATTGTAACAGATTTGATAACCGGTGTGACTGTTGCACCGATTGGAATGAGATGTCTTCCAACTGGAACATGGAAGGTTCATGTGGGTTGAATGATAATTTGAAAGTAGTAACGTGCATATAGCCTATATGTTTATGTGTATCCCTAGTTACAACCTTGCAATTGCAATGAGGTCTTAGAGCGTTGTCACTATTATATAGATCTTTGTCCGTATGAATATGGGAGAGAAGGCTTGTGAATTGGTGGATAAACATCAACCTCAGCTACGAAAACTAGCTCAAATAAATCCAAAACTGCTCAATGCAGCAGAATGCATAACTGTGCAACTGTAAACAAATCATGTAAACAGCCAATAATAATATGAAACCTAAGGTGTCTACTTAGTTTTACTGTGTTGTAGAATGTAGAAACGAAGTTGATGTCTTCTACCAACGTTTCGGAGACGTTACAGTCCTCCATCTTCAGGGCGACAACTCGCGTATGTACACATACAAACCACTTTACTGATTAAACCCAAATGGGGTTGTTTTGTTATATTTTTTATCTAAACGCTGCCTGATTTGGAGCTTTTTGAAATATTTATATTAAGATTTGCGGTTTCTAGGGGACATAAAATGTTCATTATGTTATGTGTTCGTCTATCCGCCAAACTTAAAACGTCACTCCCTATGGTCCTACTTAGTTCGGATAATCGACAGCATTTAGCGTACGATATTTGCTGATCGTTTAAATATTACTTTACTCATATCAATTCCAAGCACCGGCAGGTGGATCAGTATCGCTGACTCCAGATATTCCCGGACGCCCAAAGGTCGGACGTGTCGTTCCCTCGGGAGACCCTCCCAACTCCCTAGGATAACATCTCCGTCTCTGGGTGCGTGTCGTAGTGCGATTCATCACGGCGAACGCCGTCGAAATCCTTGCTGCTCGCAAAGTGCCGCCGGCTCTCGAATCGAATTTTAATAGAAACCGGGGGAAATTATTAATTATGTATTAATGGCACAATTTTCACGCGTCGATTCGCCAAGGCCGAATGCTTGCTTCAGTACGATTTGAAACGCCCCGGAGTTTAAAGAGATGCAATTTATTTCAGTCTTGTAAAACTGTAGGGCTAGTTTTTAGTGAACTTCCTTTGGAAAGTGAACTATTAGCATGACCCGCACGGTGAAACTTAAGCCCGGGACCACCATAGAAGTTCCTAACGTGACCCCCTGAACACGTTATGGGGGTTCGTTCAAAATTTTATATATATATATATATATGTATATATATATATATATATATATATATGTGTGTGTGTGTGTTTGCACTCTAGCGGTCACATTTTTTGTCCGATTAACTTCAAATTTGGTAGGAACGTTCCTTTCTGAAATCAGTTGGACAAGTTCGTTGGGCAAAAGAATCGTAAAACTCCAAACCCATTTTTTGGGGATTAATCTTTCAAATTTCGAGTTTTTGGGCCCAAAAATTGTCTAAAAAGCCCCAAATGTAAAATTAATGCATGTTAAAAGATGGGAATTAGTGAGACAAAAGTTTTAAGCCCTCTCTCGTCATTCTAGCATAAATATTTACCGAGTTATTAAAGAAAATGTGTTTCGACTAAACACAGTACGTTGTCTTATGGGGGTTTTACACTAGAAAAGCCTGTTATTCCTTTGTTAGAATCTAGTTACTTGAATTCTAGCAAATATTTATTTTATTTTGGAGTTATTGGTACTATTAGTTAATAAAGGGTATCAGGAAACTTACAATACTTTCTCCCTTTTAGCCCAACTTTAATGAATAAATGGTCGAATGTACAGAATATCTTGTAAACAAGTTGTTTTCAAAAACATCCGCCCAAATCCCTGTTTTGGAGGCACTACAGATTTCATTGCTACACAATGGTTTTAAGAGGGGAAATGCCCCCTATTCCCCCTAGGGTTATTAAGGGGCAACATATTTCGAATTAACTCTGTTGGTCAATGCTAACTTGACAAGCATATCAACTTTGAACAAAATTGATCAGTAAATAAGAGAGAAATAGCAATTTTTGTATTCCCCATAAGAATAACATTGGACAACGTTATGCATTTACCGCAAAATGAAAATTTAAATTTTCTCCGCAACCAGCAATCGTAGAATAGTAATTCAGAATACTAAATTATTTAGTTTTTTGAGCTCTTTTTAATGATGAATAGTAATATTTTTTATATTTATGTTTTTTTTTATAAAAAATCGAAAAAACTGAATTTTTGATATTTTAAGTCTTGTATTATCTGAACCCGAATTTTTACAGAAATGAGCGTGGTGTCATTTTGTTGTAAACCTGAAGTTCTGCAAATGACCAAAGTTTAATCAAAATCGTTAGAGCCGTTTTTGATAAATCTTGATTTTTCATGTTTTTTGGCGGTTTTTGGGGGATAAATACCATTAAAAATCAAAAATTCAAAAAATGAAAAAATACCTGGAGATATCATGGATTAGTAAATGCCCTACATACCAAATTTAATAAAAATCGGACCATTGGTTAGGGCTCTAGCTCTGTGCATATCCTTACAGACAGACAGACAGACAGACATGACGTAAAAATCACTTTTTTGGGTTCAGGGGCACCAAATCGAATATTTCCACTAACAACTCAAATTCATAAATTCTGAAGAAAACAATACTTTCTCCATATACTGTGTATAAGGGGGAGAAAGTAAAAATGTGATTCTATTCCATAAGTTAGCTTGAAACAGTTATTTTTGCTTCTGTACTGTGTTTTATTAGTATCAGCAGCTACTGATTTATATTCTTCTAAAAGATTAAAATTGGAACAATTTCCAAATCTTCAAAAGGCACATCTAGACGGTAGGTACCAAGGATTTCTATTGGTAAAACTGGAGGCAACGCTGATGAAAAAAAAATTGCGAGCCGTTCTTTACCAAATGTTTGTGAGGCAAAGAACTACTCGCTAGAATAGAACGAGTCGAAAAAGTGAATCAAACAAATAGCTATTCATGATTTGCAAATTAATGAACTTGTATTCGTTTATTTGCTCATAATTAATCATATTTCACGGCACGATTAAATGCATAAATCAAACAAAAAAATTAATTCATTCCAACTAGTAATAGTTCCCAGTGATTTGCATGAGTAGATTCAATTATAGGAAAGAAACAACGAATCAGGATGGTTCAAAGAACGAGAAATTTGCCTCACCAGTGTACCAACCTAACGAAATCACTGGCTCGCTTTTTCGACAAAAATTGTTAAGCAGTGTTACCTCCAGTAATACTAATAAACCTCATTGTTAGGCACCAACGAGATGTAAATAAATATAGAGCTCTCGTCTCGTGTTAAAAAAGTAAAGCCTGACTGGAGGATATTTTTGTTAACAAATCATCTGGTCAAAGAGTAATAAAGACTAACATAACTCGTGAAGAGAGTATTTGATTAGTTAAACATTTTGTTGTCATAGAGACCGGAGGGTATAGATGGTCAAAATGGTGGTCAGCATGTAGGCACAGTTTTTTACCCCAGGCGAGACCTCTATATATGTAGAGGTTAGGGTTAGGGACTCGTTACTAGGGACTTTTAAAAACACACAAACCTTGACTTAAGACTTGACTTTATTAGTTTAAATTGTGATGCCGCATTCCAGATTTTAGCTTTAAACAGCTGGTCTTGCTTCTTTACTGTGTTTTAAAGTATCAGCAGTTGTATTATTCTTCTATAAGACTAACAACAGAACTTTGAAAGCCCAGGGGGCGGAACCCTGAAGGTGGATGTTTTCTAAAATCCCAAAATTCACATCTAGACGACTTTCAAATAATATACAAATAATAACTTAAGACCTAATCTTTTTTTCAGAAGCCTGGACACAAAAATTGCATTATTCTTTCAAGAAATAGATGTGATGCGGGGCAACTTATTATAATTACACTTTTTATTGGAGCGTTCAAATAATTTTAAAATTGTAAAAAGCACACCGATCCCGGACGAACGAGAGGGACTCCACATTGACCTTCCCTCGATGACCCGGGCCAGACTGGCGCAGACCCACTGACCGTTACCCGTGACAGGTCCTCCATTGTCCCTCGGACACCTTTGTTCTGCCGCTGGCACGTGGGAGCAGGCTTTAGGACCGGCCGACAGCAACTCGACGCGACGCGATATGCAGTCGTCACATCCGAGAAGAATCGAACCGCGACGAAAACTAAGCTTTAGAAGTTAATAAGGCTGTTGTACAATATATCATCGGAGGAAAAATATAAATACTGTACACTCTCCGGAGTCTGGCGTTGCCTTGACCATTACGCCAACGACTCCCGATGAAGCTCTAGGGCTTAAATTTACTGTGAGGCAATTGATTATCTTTACCAAAAGTCCAGTACACATTGCCATCTCTGGTCATGCGCCTAAAACTAACCTTAACTTTTTTTAAGTTCCCAAACCACAGTTATACGCGGATTTTTCGCCTAGCATCTGCTACATGTAGCATTTTGTGACAGTTTGTGTCTTTCTTTCCAATTTTGTGCCCAATCATAAAGACAATACTGTATACTCAAAATGTTCACTGGTCATTCTTAAGAAGTTTTTTAAACTACCGTCACACCCACCTAATTTCACACCTCAATGAAGGATCATTCGTAACATCTGCAACAAGATCTTTCAACAGGCCACTTCCACTATACCTCACCCTCGCAGCAAGTGACGACCTGACCCAAAACCTCCTTTCCTTCCTCTGACAGGCCAATATCGCAGTAATCGCAGCCGCGAGCGCTACATGCCGTCTCCGCGACATTTCCGCCAATGGAGAAAGGTTTTGCTGCATGTAGCATGTAGCATTGAAAAATCAGTGATTTTAAATGTTATATAACATTTGCGGTATGTAACATATAGCATTTGCTACATGTAACATCTAGCAGGAGTAAAAGGTTACGAATAAAATGTTATATAACATTTGCTACATACAACAAATGCTACATATAGCAAATGTTATATAGCTTGTTTTGATACATAGTGTAAATCCGGCTTTACACAGCATTATTAGTGAATTTCCTTTGGAAATTGAACTATTAGTATGACCCGCACGGTGAAACTTAAGCCCGGGACCACCATAGAAGTTCCTAACGTGACCCCCTGAACACGTTTTGGGGGTTCGTTCAAAATGTGTGTGTGTGTGTGTGTGTGTGTGTGTGTGTGTGTGTGTGTGTGTGTGTGTGTGTGTGTGCGTGTGTGTGTGTGTGTGTGTGTGTGTGTGTGTGTGTGTGTGTGTGTGTGAGTGTGTGTTTGCACTCTAGCGGTCGCATTTTTTGTCCGATTTACTTCAAATTTGGTAGGGACATTCCTTTCTGTAATCAGTTGGACAAGTTCGTTGGGCAAAACTCTAAACCCCTTTTTTGGGATTAATCTTTCAAGTTTCGAGTTTTTGGGCCCAAAAAGGGTTAGAAAAGCCCCGTATGTAAAATTAATGCATGTACAAAGATGGGAATTAGTGAGGCGAAAGTTGTATGCCCTCTCTCGTCATTCTAGCATACATATTTACCGAGTTATCAAAGAAAATGTTTTTCGACTAAACACAATACGTTGTCTTATGGGGGTTTTACATAGTACATGCATGTTATTCATTTGTTGGTGTACTTTTATCATCCCCAGCAACCTTACGCCTCCTTTCAAGCCTGTCTGGCCTTCTTCTAACATTATAATGCGCAAAATTGTATTCCCAGCTTTGCAGGTAAATGAAACCAGGAGCATCAGAACAGCCAAAAATCACCGTTTTCAGATTTCAATAAAAATTGGAATAAATGTATGTTTTTACACTGATTTTTAGTTTTAAAAGTTTTTATGTGGAAATTCACTTCCCTCACGTCAGCGTGCTGCGTGCGAACTCGTTTTAACGTTAAAATTGTGCGTAACTCTGAAGTTCCATCACGTGAAAACTACTGGACCGATTGAGCTGAAATTTTGCAGAGAGGTACTTGAAAGTCCTGAGTAACAAATAGGCATATTAAAGTTGTGACAACCCTATAGGGCTATGCCCCACGGGGGTTCATAGTTCCCATATATTCCTTATGGACATTCATTAGTGAATTTCCTTTGGAAAGTGAACTATTAGCATGACCCGCACGGTGAAACTTAAGCCCGGGACCACCATAGAAGTTCCTAATGTGACCCCCTGAACACGTTTTGGGGGGTCGTTCAAAATTTTATATATATATGTGTATGCACTCTAGCGGTCGCATTTTTTGTCAGATTTACTTAAAATTTGGTAGGGACCTTCCTTTCTATAATCTGTTGGACAAGTTCGCTGGGCAAAACAATCGGAAAACTCTAAACCCATTTTTTGGGGATTAATCTTTCAAATTTCGAGTTTTTGGGCCCAAAAATGGTCAGAAAAGCCCCAGATATAAAATTAATGCATGTAAAAAGATGGGAATCAGAAAGGCAAAAGTTTTAAGCCCTCTCTCGTCATTCTAGCATAACTATTTACCGAGTTATTAAAGAAAATGTGTATCGGCTAAACACAGTACGTTGTCTTATGGGGGTTTTACACTAGAAAAGCCTGTTATTCCTTTGTTAGTGTCCTTGTATTACCCCCAGCAACCTCACGCCTACTTTAAAGCCTGTCTGGACCTTCTCCTAACCTTCAAATGCGCAAAATTGTATTCCCAGCTTCGCAAGTAAATGTAACCAGGTGTATAAGAACAGCCAAAAAATCAAAGTTTTCAGATTTCGATAAAAATTGGACAAATGTATGTTTTTACACTGATATTTAGTTTTAAAAGTTTTTATGTGGAAATTCACTTCCCTCACGTCAGCGTGCTGCGTGCAAACTCGTTTTTGTTTGAGCTGATGAAAATACAAACAGCTGATCTTGATTCGTAGTAGTTCCAAAGGCTAACCACAGAATGGAGCACACAAAACTATCATAGTTTTTATAAATCATTCGCGGGGCGAAGCCTGCGGGTAACAGCTAGTAATTGAATTAACACTATCGGCAATGTATACGTAACCCTATAAGTAGGTACACCCCATGTTATTTTATTTTAGTTTTGCCCCGAAAGTTCAGAGGAGAATATAGCACTGACTGTCCCTGCTAATTCACCTTGGTCCCGTTACGTGCGCTACTGTTTGTTTACCTTTAAAACGTCAAAATGAGTATGTCTGTTTGTAAACAAACTAATAACTGTAAATATATTTCAGCTAGCTGTTTAAATTTTAACAATTAACTTTATCCGCAAACTCTTAAATCCGGTCCGAATAGAGTCAGATATGCGATTGTGATTCAATCTGTGTTTGGGGGGCGGAGTTATCACTAGAAATCGTTTTTCCATAAGCGTGTCCCGAATTATAGGGTTATGTATACATTGCTATAGGGCGCCTGCATATAATTATGGATCTAGTATTTTCCAGATAACCCAAATGCTGGGATACTACTCATTTTCTGCAATTTATTTTGGCTGATAAATCCTTCAAAGCAGGATTTTAACCCTTTACATCCCAAATTAAAAAAAATTGTGGATTTTTTATTTTATTTTGGGTGTTTTAGGACTAAAAATGTCTTAAAAAAAATTCCCTCATAGAATTAGAAATTAGAAATGTGTATCCAATACTATGGGAACCTAAACTACCGTTCATATATCTATTTGGATATTGTAGGAGCACAGACGATATACCGTAGTTAATTATTAAAAATAACCTGTGTCCAAAAAGATGCTATGGGAACACAGAGGACTCTTTTTATATTGTCAGTATACTCTGTGTTCCCATAGTATCCTTATGGATACAGTTATTTTCTACCAAATATATAAAGATTAGATCAAATGAAACTATATTTCTATATATATTTCAGTAGCCAAAGATATAATGAAGTGAAAAATAATTGTTGCCAGCTTTGTTACAACTTAAAAACTCACCTCGAAAATCGCCGATTTCGTGGTTTGTCAATCACATGGTCTTCACAACTTTGAAATGTTTGGATTTAACAGGCCTGCCAACCCTAGGAAAATTTAATGCCCTTCCCAATAAGCCTAGAAATAAAGTGCATAGAGGTATAAACTCTGATCTCTACCAACAGAGAGGTAAAAAAATTAGAAAAATCCTGTATCCAAAAGGATACTGTGGGAAGTAAAGGGTTAAGTGCGAGATCTAACACTAATAAACATTTTTACGTGATGTGTCAATTTAAAGACGTCAAGGGGAAGGTGTAGATTGCATCAATTTCTATCCATATAATTTGCATTTGTCGTTGGGGCTCTGTTTCACAAGCCTTCGATGTATATCCTATGGAGGAATATCACAACAGCAAGAACAGATGTCACATACCCGATATAAGTATTGGGATGACTACCCAGTATGCATATACGTTATGAGGGGTGATGAAATTAAAAAGCGTGAGAAGAAAAACATTTTTACATCATACTACACAGAAACAGGTACTTTTCCATCTGTATTGATAGGCTGGAAAGTTACCCTTTGCCGTGCCTACACACGGAAAATTACTTTACCGTGCACTGCACGGTAACAGCTTTTTACCGTGCACTTAGTCAGCTGATGAAATAAACAGCTGATTGCAACAATACAACGTTAAACCACATGAGTAATTACGAGTATTGAATAGTAAACACATTTTGAGAGAACAAACAATTCTATATGATACTAAAGGAAACTTTTGAAAATGCATTTCAGTGAGGAATACAATGAACTAATTAAAATGTACTAATTTTTCTGTGTAGTATGATGTAAAGTATCGTACGTTACTCGCCCGGTAAGCTTTACCGTGCTCGCACGAAAATCCCGCACTCGGCTACGCCTCGGGCGGGAACTGTCGTGCTCGCACGGTAAAACACCACTTACCGGGCTAGTAACGTAATATACTATTTCGAGTTGGAGCAGCAGGTCCTGTTAGTAGACCCTAGGTGAAATAATATTGTGTAGCCTAATCAGGCTTATTATGCAATTTAATAGACATAAGGTAGTTAAAAACCGATTATTATGTTTTGGAAATGTTAATTAAATTAGGTCAATGTGCAGATAATACGAAATTCATTATAATTTACATTCGTCTTTAGGTCTCTGCCCAGTAGGCCTTCAAGGCTTTAATGTAAATCTTTGAGAGAAAAGACAACATATGTAACTTGCTTGATTAACAGCTGATCTCATACACACTAAACAGCGCAATACCTAGAGAAGATGTTACAAACATTACGTAATAAAATTCCTATTTGAATGACAACGCAGTATCCACAGGACGTTATGATGGGTGTTGTAAAGTCATAAGCATGAGAAAAAGAATATTAGCTCAACTTCGACCTACTGGTCTTACTATAGTTATTGAATTTCCTATGGAAAAGTTAACTATTAGCATGACCCGCACGGTGAGACTTAAGCCCGGGACCACCATAGAAGTTCCTAACGTGGCCCCCTGAACACGTTTTTGGGGGTCGTTCAAAATTATATATGTATATATGTGTATGCACTCTAGCGGTCGCATTTTTTGTCCGATTTATTTAAAATTGGATAAGGACGTTCCTTTCTATAGTCAGTTCAACAAGTTCGTTGGGCAAAACAATCGGAAAACTCTAAACCACTTTTTTGAGGGATTATTCTTTCAAATTTCGAGTTGTTGGGCCCAAAAAAGGTCAGAAAAGCCTCGGACGTAAAACTAATGCATGTATTAAGATGGGAATTAGTGAAGCGAAAGTTGTAAGCCCTCTCTCGTCATTCTAGCATAAATATTTACCGAGTTATTAAAGAAAATTTATATCGGCTAAACACAGTACGTTGTCTTAAGGGGTTTTTACGTTAGAAAAGCATGTTATTCATTTGTTGGTGTATTTGTATCATTCCCAGTAACCTCGCGCCTACTTTCAAGCCTGACTGGACCTTCTCCTAACCTTATAATGCGCAAAATTGTATTCATAGCATTGCAGGTAAATGAAACCAGGAGCATCAGAACAGCCAAAAAATCAATGTTTTCAGATTTCAATAAAATTGGAATAAATGTATGGTTTTACATTGGTTTTGAGTTTTAAAAGTTTTGTATGTGGAAATTCATTTCTCTCACGTCAGTGTGCTGCGTGCGAACTCGTTTAAAATAGTTTATTTGTTCATATGAAAAATCAAAAGCTACTCCTGATTTGTATAATTCTGCAGTTTCCAAAAGTTATGAAGCATTTATTTAGATCAGAAGATGGACAATAATTCACCCCTTTACTTTATATCCTTCCTGAACTGCCAGTAGAATTCTTGAAGCGCATCTAACTTAGTTATAACCTAACTGAGTAACGAACATTACCCTTATCAACTCCAACCGAGGCTATCTCTCAATTTAGAAGCTAGACAGGGTGACAGTGTTTTCGCAAGCTACAGCTTATCTGTACCACCTGCTGGCTTATCTGCCGTCTGATAGCGTATCAGTGACGTCACAAGACACCGCTGCTGCCACGGGATGGGCCTTCCCATGTCCCGTGAGTGACGCGCCGCCGTCGGAGATTGCTGATAACGCCGCAACATGACCCGGCTTGTAGTGTCTTGAGCGGTGGCAGCCACGGCAGGAATTGTTGCGCGTTATGATAACACTACGACGAAGATTCCTTGTAGATTGAAAATCTGAGTGTCATAACAAAAAGTATTTCCTTTTTTCTCGGATACCAAGCATAAGTGTAATATTACACTTTTAAATATTAAATGTTAATTGTAATATTATTTCAAAAGCATTAAATTTGACTGCCGATTGGAATCAAGAAGGAAATATTTTGAAAGAGAGCGTATCTTCAGGTTTGTGTTTGTTTTCACAAATGAAACATAAATTAGCATAGTTCTTTAATGTATAATGTTATAAGTAAGATTAAGAACCTCTACTGAGACTGTGGAGACCTGACATCCCTCCCAAGAAAGAAGATGGAGTTGACTATGTCGTTCATAATGTGATAAATTATCACTATCTTATGATTGATCACAGACCTCCCTCACCTCGACTTCCGAGAGGTGCATCTACCCAAATCGGAACGGAATCTGCTGCCACTCCTTCTTAGGAAGTCTCGCACCACTTTCCAAAGTAGTTCGGTAAGGCATATGGACACCGTGGGGGGGGCCTCCAGTCACGAAATATTTCTACTTTCTTCTCACATAAGACCAATGTAAATTAAACATTCCGTCCCTCCTCAACGGATTATCCTTAACTGTTGATTTATGGCTCACTTTAAAGAGCAAAAGATACCTAGCAATTACAATGAGCAGAATTTGTATTTTGCAAATAGTTACCCCATACAAAAATTGCAAAGATTAAATGGTTGGTTAATGTTCTTTACTTTCTGGATACCCTCGTATTGACAATTCCTGCAATTGACATAACTGTGCCTATAGTGCTTCTTTACAATCTAAAAACAGATAGATCGTAAAACAGCTGTTTTCTGTTTAGTGAGCAAATTGTAGTTTTCGCCTTACTTTTCCGCTTGCTGAAGTAATAAACAGTTGATTATTGATTGTTGCTTTATACCAGATAACTGACTGGTGACTATAACCTCAATTTCGAGAACTCAGCCAACATGGATGAAAGTGTATTTTTATGTTTTGTGGGATCCAAAATTGTAGTTGGAGGAAAAATTGAATATGTAATTCGAGGGTAAACTGTCTTTACCGCTTTCGCAAAATTACCAATGACTGTTTTATCTCCAGCAATAATAACCTATTTTAAGACTTAAACATAAATAAACAACTTTTTGATCAGCTATTGTAATCAATAGCTTCACAATCTACACAATACATAACTATTGCGTAGTTATACTTGTCAACTGGCCGCTAATGAAATAAGTACCGGTAACTCTTTTTTGAGATACAATGTTTTATGGTTCACAATTTAATGTTATTAATTTAAATTTGGATGAATAGCTAATACAAATAGCTTTAATACTTAGTGTAATGTAGTGTTCCCATAAACACAAAACTCAAAATTATTTTCAGAAGAATAACTGTATTACAATAATGTTAATACAATTTTCTCTTCAAATTCTTTCACAATTCCGAGAATATTTTTTGCAGTGACCTCCAATCACGCAAAATGTAGACACCATGTTAATCTTAAGATGAAGATTTCATTTGATCATATTACTGTATCCCATTATATACTGTCCGAGAGTTCATTACGTTTCACCACGTAATACACTAAATACATTATGTTTTATTCTCAGGTCTCCATATTTATGTTAAGAAATTTTCTTGGAAGAAGATACAACAATCGCTTACAAGGTTTTGAAGCAAAGTAAGAATCCATTACAAAAGAATTGATTTAATTCCAGTATCACAATTTACAAAAATCACTGATTATAAAATTGTACATAAAAACCTTTATAAACTTAATGACAATATAATAAGTAAATATAAATTAACAATCCAGTAAATGTGTTATTTATACATTATAAACAGATTACAGATAGAAAAGCTGTTTATAAAAATTTTACTATTATAATTTAAGACAGAAACCCTAAGGAAAAACATTTTGATTCACTTCAGTTCAGTTTGAAATACATAAATATTAAATTATAATAAATGGCTTCTTTACACAATATATTATTAATTACTGGGAACTTAAATATGTCATATAAATTCAAATAATGAATAAGTAATAGTTACCTACTTTAAAAAACTGTTTAGAGAAATGGGAAAGTATAAATAAAAGATTATAAAATAATGAACTAAGGAAGACAAAATATAATAATGTAAATAACAAACAAAAATAAATAGTCTTTTCTTCATAACAGTCATAACAAATAATCATATTCGTTTAATAAATTAAAAATGTTCTATTTAAAACGTGAACATGCAACTTAACTAAATGTAGCTCTACAAAAAAGAGAATAACTTAAAAAGTAAACCTAAGTGATGAATTAACAATAGCTTACCACAAGACAAAAAATACACTCGATGAACTTCAGTACAAGTTATATATTTTTTTAAAGTTTTTTTACATTTTGTGATGATTGCTGGAATAATATTTCTGAGTAATCCATTTTTTATTAATTTGATTTCATTTGAGTATTCCTACACGACTGGAAGGTCAGTTTTTGTAAGAGGCTAACCAGTATCCGCTCTAAATCTTGACCAGAGAACAAATTTACCATAAGTTTTCTATAAATATTATAAATATAATGGATTATTTTGATTAAAGGTGGTTCAAAGGAAGTTAGTATGTGTTAGTTTTCTGATACTATTAATTTAAATAACAAGAGACCAATTTCAAAAGTATTAAAATTCTGTATTTCGGGTTTGATTCCAATTCCAAGGCAAATAAATAAGCATTAAACGGAGAACGAAATTTTGTATTTTGAAGTTAAAAATTTAACTAGAACCCCTTAACCCCTTCAAAATATAAATATTGCTTCTTAGGAAGCAAAGGGTGGTCTCTTGAAAAAAAATGTTAAATAATACTGAAAACAATAATTTACCAGATTTCAATTTAAACTTATGACATTCCTGCTGCTGAGAAAAAGTCAATCTGACAGTCTGCATTAAATTAACACGAGCTGTTTTAACAGAGTAAACATTGACCAAAACAAAAAAAAAACAAACATAAATTAGCATATATACAAATTTGTACACAAAGGAATCATTCCAATATACCACTCATATTAACATATCAAATTACAGTCTTATCACACAAGATGATGTATTTTGAAGCAACAAAGAGGTTTCTTACGTTACTATACCACCTTCTCAAACTATAAAGCTATCCAGCTAGATTTAACTGATTATTAATAAGCTGCTATTTAATTTATTATTAATTAGCTGCTATAAACTACAGTGGGACACAAATAATTCAAATCTTAATAAATCAAATTCCTTGATAAATAAATTTTTGTTTTGTTCTGTTTCCCCTTGAACTTACCTACCTTCGTCTATGTAATTTTAACTCTCTAAATCAGTGCTTGCAGCACACTATTAACAAAAGCCAATATTCACTCATCACACCTATCACTCAGTATTCACTCATCACACCTATCACTCAGTATTCACTCATCACACCTATCACTCAGTATTCACTCATCACACCTATCACTCAGTATTCACTCATCACACCTATCACTCAGTATTCACTCATCACACCTATCACTCAGTATTCACTCATCACACCTATCACTCAGTATTCACTCATCACACCTATCACTCAGTATTCACTCATCACACCTATCACTCAGTATTTGATGTACTGTATTTCCTTTATTTTCTCTCTGTCCCACGGCACACCTGGCCGGCCTCGCGACACACAGTTTAGGAACCTCTGCTCTAAATAGAAGGGTTTGCGGTGAAAATCTCGATAATATAAAATTTGGTGGTCTGTTCAGACTACCACGACCACGACGCCTCTATAAATCAAAACTATATAGTAGCTGTAAGACTATGAATCAAAGTGCTGACTAGAAAACCTCTATAAATTGAAGTTGTACATTATCGGATAAAATACAACCCCCCCAGTTGCCGTATTTGAGCACCAATCGTTCATGTTAAAATTAGCGGGATGATTAAAATTAATTTGTGTATTGAAAACACCCAGCTCCCTCTCCCTTTTTATCTGGTGGAATTACTTAGAATTTGAAGGTTCATGCATGTAAGTGGAATGTGAAGTGTAGGTTTTAGATTGTGCTGATGAAAATGTTGTGTGATTAGGCGGCTGCAGTGTTCGGAGGAAAAATGTGACATAATGTCACATTTCCTTCTGTGGTGATGAAACCGCGCAAACAGTGCTGCCAAAGGCAAAACTAAATTACTTTACATTTCTACCTCTTCAAAATAACATATTATTTGACTAGTAACTATGACGTACACTGCATATAAACCCGATTTTCTGATTACACCCAATGGGTCGAATTGGCCATTCTCCAAGGAAACCAGAAACACCTGTTTTCATAAAATCATATAACCTGTCCAATCAATATTTTGTTCTAAAAACCAATACCAAAATGAAGCACAACTGTTTAGCTGTGTATTGGTACCAACCGCATCTTCCTGCGACAAAAATTACCCAATCTGGGTATTTTCAAAGAAATCGTGTTTCCGTTTGACGTTTTTTGAGCGACGGCTGCAGGAATCATGTTGGGCCAAAAATTCATTCGATTTCTAATTGTCATAACTTTGTTTTACAGCTGCTTCACTGTTCATTTATGTAATAAAATGAAAGTTCATAATGTGATCTTTAGAATGATATATATATATATATATATATATATATATATATATATATATATATATATATATTGTTCACTTTTGAGTTTATTATTATTGGTTTTTAACATTACAAAATTGTCGGTCCCAATTAGACCCACTGGGTCGCTGGCCACTCTAAGGCGACGCGGCAATTAGACCCAATGGGTCTTTGGCCACGGCTAGGGTTAATTTTCAAGGTTCCACTGTTACTTTGTTTTATCTGGCCAAGCATGCTGTTGTTTTTAAGTTTAATTTTCGTTTGCTGCAAGGCAGTATCACTAGCAGCACCAAATCATGTTATTCCAGGGTTACATCCTTCAATTATTTGTTCACAAAATAGAGAAGATAATCATAGATTAGACACCGAACTTAGATTTAACACTTATCTAAAAATAGTACAAAAGTCTTAAAATAACTTTCAACTGGAAGACAAAATATGTTATCAACTTTGTTGATGCTTAAATTTTAAAATCAGTCAAGGTCTGCAGACTTGGATCCACAGAGTTTTTAAGAGTTGTTGTGCACACCGATCCTCTTAAGGAAAGACTTGGCCCATGTTATATTAAGTTTCAAAGAGCCTCCATTTTCCTCTAACAGTTCTGGCTCATACTTATTCAGGATTTCTTTGGCTGTTGTAATGGCTAGGAATGAGGAAACCTTTTCCCCTGACCTTACGAGTTCTTTTATGCATTCCTGAACGAGTTCATCATACTTCCCTAACCTTAATGGTCGGCCTCTCTGAGAATAACCTAGACTGGTTACTTGACAGTGCTCTTTTTTCATCAGATATTTTTCTCTGAGTCCTCGAGCTGTGCTTTCAGGAATTTCATGACCTAGAATCTTAGCAAAATGTTGGCATGCTTTTAAACTCCCATGTTCTGCAGCACACTTTCCTATTTCCGCACGTATTTCTGGACTGTAAGTAGTGTAAGTACCTCTTTTTTTCGACCCCTTGTCTTTTTTCTTGGTCTGCTTTTTACAATTCCGCCTTTTTGTTACTGGCACTTCTTCCGAGTCACTAAACTCTGAAGTTTTTGAGTCTGACTTTTCTACCATCTCTTGTTTTTCTTGATGAGTCAAAAGTTCAGTAACCATGGGGAGGCTTTCTTGATAGCATTCAGAATTAAAGCTGGTCTGTATCTCGTTTCTACCCATGAGTTCTTGGCTTTCTTCAATCTTGTGTGATTCTTTTTCTGAAATTAGAGTCAAAATTGTCGGCTGAAGAGGTTGTGTTGCAAGGAAATGTGGAAGGAGAGGGCTACCTCTGTCTTGAGTGACTATCAGGGAATGTTGAGGTATAAGGCACGCCTGAGGCTGCTGGTTATCCGGTCGTATGGAAATATTGGCTATGGAAGGCTTTTCGTGGCTTATCTGATTATTTATTACAGCGATAGGGTAAGGAGGAGGAGCAGCTGGGATTGTAACAGTCGGTATAGAGGATGAGAAGTTTTGGAGTGTCTGATAGTTACTTTGTGATGTGATAACAGAGGCAGTTGCTGTAGTCTGATAACAAACGTTGTTACTTGTTGAATGCTGGTTCAACTGATACAGAGTCACAGGGATCGAGTTCTGCGTTTGAGGGAAGGTGCTGTACACATTGACATGCATTGTTTCCTGATTTCCACAGTTAATCGGCTCCAAAACCTGCATTTCTTGACTAGCCATTTCTTGGTTTTGATTCTGACTTTGACACTTATCGACATACATCTTGTAAAATCTCTTAACCGTCCTTTCTTTCACTGACATTTGCAACTTTTCTGAGAAATGTTCCACTGTATCTCTCACAGAATGGTTGCTTGCGTATTCACCTATCTCTTGTTTAATCTTCATTGTGTATCTTTTACCTCTAATAATTTCACTTCTACTAGAACTCCCGTTTCTTCTGCTCTCTGAAAACTTAGCTCCCTCCCTCTGATTTTGCACATCTGACGAACGATTACTCAAATACATCGCTTTGAATTTTCTCACTAACGACTGAGAAACATCTCTTTTCAAGCGATCTGAAAAATACTTTGCAGCGGTTTCCACACCGTAATTGACAGCGAAACGTCCGATTTCATCTTTGGTCGTCGATGTGAAGGCACTGTATATCTTGACTAAGTTGCGGATGGTGCTCTCACTCACCACCTTTCCGAGCCTCTCGGAGAAATACCTCACAGCTGAAGTGTTGCCATGCTTCATAGCGTACGCTGCCATTTGTTCCTGAAGATCCACTGTGTACTTGTGGTACTTGCCTCTTTTTCTCCTCTCCTCTTTTGTTGCGACCAAGAGAGCTTTCACTGCAGAGACTGTACTCTCCCTCCAAGCACCGGATGGTTGAACGATCGACTTTGTCAAGCTGTTCAAATCTGAAAAATTAAATACTGTAAGTTTTGTTAAAGCTAAAAAGATCCTTATTAATGTTGATGACCAGCTCTGACTTCATACCAAGGCCTTTCTTTTTTAAATTGATTGCATTATAAATTGTCATTACCACTTAATAAATTTACTCATAAGGCAATTAAAATCCATACATTTTAAGTGAATGTGGTGTTACTTACAGCGCTGTAAATGGCTTTTTAATAAATGATCGAATAAGACTTTTTTTATAAATTTAAACTAATATTAACTCTGCAGCTTTGGGCAATAGGTAAAGTAAGATAAACCTTCATCCCAAACCAGCAAGGAATCAAAGAGATGGATTTATTCATAATCTACACCTAGACTTATTGGTATTCATTTAGAATTCGCTCATTTTTTATCTGATCATGAAATACAGGGGTGATTAAAATCGACCTACAATTAAAAATATTTTTACACAAATACTGTACCCACATTCATGATAGTCAAAATACATAAAATGTGGTACAAAATACGACATTTATTTTGATAATTTCATATTGATTCTTTTGATTCTGATCATCACTACAGGCCCAATCACAGAATATAACTAAATTGGCATCCCTACCCATATCCTATAGCTTACCAGAAGTTATGGAAATAACTTTTTATTAGGTATGTGTCGGTATTAATTTTCTTTCAGTTCAGTTACGGTTAGGTTTTTAATAGAAATCGGTTTTCAGTTCTCCGTCATCGGTTATATAAATTGAACACAACAATTTTGTTTTCCCCAAAAGTATTATGTTTATGTACACCTAATAATATAATTAAAAATATAGAAGGGGACAATAAGTTTTTAAAATCGATAACCCTGCGGTATCGCAATATTTCAATTCAAGACAATGGTCTGTAATGTACAACACTAAATAGTTCACATGCGCAGCTGTCCAAGCAAACAGCCGACAGACATAATTCCACTCATCATATGAACAAATGCTTTAGAACACTTGGGTGTGACTCAAACAGTTTTATAAACATCCTTCTGATAAGTTAAACAAATTTAATTCAAAGTTTGATAAATTTTGGGTTTTATAATTAAATTTATGGTGCACTCCCAAGTTTTTGTCACACAAAATATAAAGTTAACTCAAGGTTTCATGATTTTCATGGTTAGGTCAATTCTGTAATCCTTGAGATTAGTGTGTCACATGTTTGACACTGGTATTTATTGATTTTTTTAAACACATTGATGGTACCAAAGAAGTTAATTCGGAAGTGAAACCCTCCAGACAACAAATCTCAACAGTTGGGATTTAATTTGTAACAGACTGACCTCTGGACTTTGTGAGACGTTTCTTGCCCAGCAGCCTGCGGTAGCCCTCCCCCTGGTGTTTGCGCTGGTGGATGCGGAAGGAGATTTTCGAGGTGAACAACGAGTCGCAATGTCTGCACTGGAACATTTAGTCATTTGTAAGCATCACTTTCATATATTCATTTGGAGGTTAGGCTCATTTGGAAAAGCTCTAGGCTGTGAGAATTTGGTAAGTTGAGAAAAGGATAGACAGCTAGCTTACCTGAAGAGAATAAAACAGGTGTAGCACAGGAGACACATAAAAAAACACACAAAAAATACTTGATATTTTGTCCCTCTTGGTGTGTGTTTTTTTATGTGTCTCCTGTGCTACACCTGTTTTATTCTCTTCAGGTAAGCTAGCTGTCTATCCTTTTCCCAACTTACCATATATTCATTTGGGTGATCCCTGCCCCTCACTTCATAGGCATCAACGCACACTGTAGATAGGCTCTATCCTTGGCTTCTAGAAACACCGCTCACTTGTACCGCATAGGAAACTTATTGCCACACTTTGTAAGGTATTTATGATTTGACTAATTTTATGTTTTGAACGTTCAAAGTAGGGGTGTGTGCGAGTAGTAATTTTTTTAATCGAGACGAGTAGTGATGATTTTTTTTGCGTTTCGAGTATTTTCAAGCGAGTATTTGCCATCAAATAAAAATCTCTTTATTGTAATATAAGAACATATTGTACAAGAAATAGCGTTATAAAATACATTCAAGTGTTGAATAAAATATATTTTTCATCTGTTGTTAACAGGTTTTCTTCACTAATGAGTAGAACTATAAAAAAACGAATACTCTGTGCCAGCATAACAAATCAACAGACTAAACAGTAAATTCCTCAAGAGAATATAAAGCCTTGTTGATGAGAAAAGTTTTAAATTTTGTTTTAAATTTTCTGTAGGAAACTTCTAACCGAATTTCTAAAGGGAGTTTATCGTAAAATTTTGTTCCAGCATACTTAGGTTTTTTCTTAAACAGCTGTAAGGGTGGAGACTTGTTGCTAAGTTTTCCCGATTTCTGGTTAAATAGTTATGATTATCCCCAACTCGCTCCAGTTCCTGAAATCTGTTTTTGATTGATAAAGTGGTTTAAAAAATATACATTCCGTAAACTGTCATGATTCTTTCGGACTTGAAATATTCTTTAACTGAAGTTCTAGGTTGAAGATTACAAATTATTCTAATGGTTTTTTTTTGCATTTTTAGAATGGAATTTAAATTGCACTGAGCTGTAGCACCATATAGTGATATTCCAAACGATATTACTGAGTGAATGTAAGAGAAATAGATAACTTTTAATGTTTTCTTTTCACAAAGGGTTTCCAGCCTAATTAATGCATATAAACCCAATGAAATTTTGGAGGGTAATTGTTCCATATGAAGGTTCCATGTGAGTGATTTGTCTATTTATAAACCTAAAAATTTCATGTTGTCTTTGCCTTAGATCTCTTTATTATGTATTATAATTTTAGGTTGAGTTTGTGCAGTATTATCTCGAGCTTGAAAATCAATAAAATTAGTTCTGGACAAGTTTAAAAGTAATTTATTGAAGTTTGGTTCAGTTGAAGTAAGTCAGAATTTGCCTTGTTTTCAATTTCGTTATTGGTGGGTGCTGTAATTTTCCAATTAGCATCATCAGCATATACACAGCTTACTAGAATCACTGAGTTGTGGAAAATCTCTTAAGTAACAAACAAAAGAGGGCCTAAGATGGATCCCTGAGGCACTCCATACTTTACTTCCGTTATTGGGGACTGGTAAGGAATTTTGTAATTATTTTTATTAGGGGTGTGCAATAGTGATTTCTGGCTTGAGCCAAGCCGAGCTTTTTTTAAAAGTTTTTAAAAGCTTCGAGCTTTCTTGAGCCGAGCTTTTTTATATGGGAATTTTCTCTAGGAGTGTGCAATATACCGGTAGTGATTTTCTGACTCGAGCCAAGCCGGACAGAATTTTTTCAAAGTTCTCGAGCTTTGAGCATGTTTGATTAGGCCTATATGTATTCTTTATTTATGTATCTTTCAATATTTGTCATCTTTCATTCACTTCTTCTAGATTTATTATTCCTACGTTAAATAAATAAAGGCCTATGGTGGGAAAATAACGAAATAAGTACGGTAGGCTTCTAAAATGGAAGATTTATTGAAACCACTTGTTGATAGTAACTAAGTAAAATAAACAATTTGTATTTCAATATAAGGAAGGTAGCCTACATAGAGAACAAATAACGTAAAGGAAGAGAACTAAAAATGTTTAACTAGACTGATGAGCCCACAGGTTAACTAATGCAGATATTACCGTATTTATTAATAGCCATAGTAATAATAATAATAATTGACAATATGGCAATATGTACTCTCCATTTAACCAAAGCCTTAGGCCCTAGCCTTGGGAATTGCCAAAACCCAGTAGCCTATCTCTCATTCAACTGTTTGTAAATAGTAAATTTAAGGATATCCTTTTATAAATATAAGATAGTTAAACCAGTTTTTATATCTTATTGTACTCACATGAATAATTTAATAATCGTAGGCCTAGCTTATGTTCTATCTAACCTATTACCTAATAGACTTAATCTATTGTATCTGAAGGAGGAAGAGGATCGTCAATGCATTCTTCTTCCATCACAACTTTAACAATTTGATAGCACACAATTACAAAATGATATGGTTTCTACTTCTACTGACGTTTATTCATAAATTCAAACAATCCCGTGGAGTTAACAATATGATTTTAATCACACAGCTGTAGCGTAGCGTAATAAAACTCTGCGCCATCTTGATCGCGACCTGCTCTTGGTTAGGGCCTTCGGCGTACATAGAATGATATAATCAAGCTTTAAAATAATACGACCACCGGTATTATAAACATGCGTTACGTAACCATTCAGAATGGTTATAAAATCCTTTAATTTTGTGAACCTCGCAATTTGTCAATTTTGTAACTATCCAATTTTTGGAGAGTACTAATTTGTCTGCACATTATAACGCCGTCACGTTTATTAGGCGTTCATCACCCAAGAGGGTGAACACTTACTCTACTCATCTTGTTCATCACGTACACCCTTGTCCCTAGCTGTTGGTCACGTTAAATCATTATTACATCATATTAACCATCATCACTCAACGTCTTAAGGCAGTTCGCAAAGTGGGCATGCCAACAGTGTTGCCAGACATAATTTCAGACTCCAGGGAATATAATTAATGTGTAATGTACGAAGTTGTAAGTTGTAGAATTGACTGTACCGATGCAACAATTAGACAAAGTGTTTTAATGGATTTTAGATTTTTCCTGTGGTACTTTTTCTGGAGCAGTACGGTTGTTGTATTATTAATTATTATTAGCTGTGAAATATTGCACAACTCAACTGGGCAACGGCAACACTACACTGCAAACTGAATAGTGTGATAGGTCCACTTGATGTGACTGAGCGTAGAGAAAGTAGCTCCATTGCGTTGGTTGATCACTGATCAGGTCGGCAGTTTAAAATATTACAGTACTTTAATGTTTAGTTATTTTTTTTACGAAGGACCGAAAGCATTAGCACTGCAGAATTATATTTGTTATGGAATTGAGCTCTACCGACTCAAACTACGAGAATTCTAACATTGATTCTGGAAAGTTGTTTTTAAATTGACTTTTGTAGACGAATATTTTCACTCGAACTTCGAACCTTTTTGCAAATCTCGAGCCAAGCCAAATACTGTAATACTCGGCTCGAAAAACTCGAAGTTTGAATACTCACACTCCCCTAATTTTTATTAAGAAAAGTATTTCTACAAACTGTTTTCTATTGCATAAGTACGATATGATTTCAACCAGTCCAATTCATTATTTTTTATCCCCAAATTGCTAAGCTTTGATAGCAATAAGTCATGGAAAATTGAATCGAATGCCTGGCTGAGGTCCATGAATAGACCTATAACTTTACATTTACTCTCTCTACTGTCAATAATTGATGTAAAGTCTGTGGCAGCAGTTATAACAGACCTTCCACTACGAAATCAATCTTGACAATCATCCAATGTTATTTTTTCCAAAGAAATATACAAGCTGATTATAAACCACTTGTTCATAAATTTTGGAGATTGAGGGTAACAGGGCAACTGGTCTATAGTTTGATGCTATTTGCTTATCTCCTTTTTTATTAATGGTTTTAATTTTGTAATTTTGAGCTTGTTTGGGAGTATTCCAGATATTATTGAAGAGTTTACCAAATGAACAATTGGTTTTAATAAAAGTGATCTAGTTTCTTCAGGAGTGCCACAGGAATGCCATCGTAGCCAGCACTAAAAGAATTTTTCAGGCCATTTATAATTGTATCAATTTCTTTTTCATCAACAAAGCTAAATTTAAAATTTCTGCCAACAGTTATTGCCTCGTTTTCAAATTGTCATTTGAGTCATTTTGAAATGACTCTAGGTTAGGTATTACAGTACTATATATAACATTTGAAAACTAATCATTGAAATGAATACAAACTAAGGCTGGCTCCCACTTCAGAATTTATAATCTTCCAAGATGTTTTATTTACATTATTTGAATTGTTAATTTGTTTTTTATAGTGTTGCTTTTCAAAGATTTCAACTTCTTCCTAAACTGTTTGTTCATTTTGCTAACTCTCCTTAACAAAGTTTTACATTTTAATATCCTGGCTGTTTTGCTAAGATTAACAATATTTTGTTTTTCTAAATTAAGTTCATTAGAGAATCATTTATGCTTAGCATGCTGCCTTGACAGAGTTTTAGGGAAACAAATATTAAAATGATGCATACAAGTATTATATAAAACATCATATTTTTTATCGAATGGTGAAAAATAAAGATAAAGATCCATCAGTTAGTAGTATAAAATAGTCTGATGGAGTTTGGATACCACTCCAGAACTGATAATCTAAACATGGTTTCTAACTAATACATGATTAGTAATACAAATTTTTGGCCAGTACAATTAAACTGGATTACGTATTGACAAACAAAACACAGTTTGATATTCATTTCCAGCCAATAAAACACAGTCCGGTTGTCATTTGGCCAATATCACCTGGTCCAGACATGGCTTATAATCAATATTAGATGACGAAATCGTTAGTTACGGCCGATATTAAGTGGCCCGGTCGCCACTTTTGCCAATATTATGTATACCGTCGTCATTTTAGCGAATTTCCCCTATAGGGAAGAAGCTATTACCGTAGGTGGCATGGTAAGACTTAAGCCCGAGACCATGATAACTTTTTGTTTTGAGGTCCGCAGATGCCAAAATCAATATTCGTTCAAATTTATATATATATGTATATATATATATATATATATATCTATATATATATATATATATATATATATGTGTGTCCATTACCGCAATAACTTTTGAAAGAAGCGCCCGATTTTTATGAAATTTGGCACAAATGTGGAGAGTAACATTTATGAATTTAAATTCGAAAACCAGATCGATCAGTTTATGGGAAGGGGCTTTTATGGGGGTTTAAAATTTTCCAAAAATTTTTGTTGGAAAAAGTTTTTTGAACTTTTTACCCTCAAATTTAAAAAGCACTAGATTTTGCTTATAGCCATTTTGTAGAGCTTAAAAAAACAAACAATTTAGTATTTTTAATCATTAAGCTAGGTTTAGTGGTTGTGGAGAAAAGTCAAAAAATGTGTCCATAAAATTTCCAATGTTAATCTTATGGGAATACGGTTTTTAGATTTTCCTCAGATAACTTCACTAAAAACTCCACATTTCTTTCTACCAATCAGTTTAGCTCTACAAAACAATCATTTTGGCGTTTTAATTGTTGTTTTACGTCCAACCGTTGCAGAGATATTCAAACTGCTAAACACAGTACGTTGTCCTTATGGAGAATAAATAGAATGTTATATTTTGATTATTTATGTATGTATATTGATGAAACTTGGTATATGGCTTCAACTAGTTGTGGTATATTGATAATAGCACAACAAAAGTTTTTTGTTGATTTTTCCCGGTAGCAGGAAACCTGCATACTCGGCCCCCATGTTATTCATATAGAGAATAAGTAAAGTTTTATATCTCCCTTAGTTATGAACCTAAATTAATAAAACTTGGTATGTAGCTTCACCTGGTTGAGTTATATTGATAATTGCAAAAAAACACATATCTTATCTTCCTTGTTGCAGCACACCTGCGTACTCATTTATAATGTTATTCTTATGGAGAATAAATAAAATGCTATATAACACTTAATAATGAATGTATTTTTGTGAAACTTGATAAGTGGTTTTAGGTAGTAGTGATACCGATATATATGCATTGGAAATTCGCTGAGTATGCAGGTTTGCTGCGACGGGGGTATTTGGTCGATATTATGTTTTCCGTCGTCATATACAGCTGAAATTACGCGGGCCGATCGTCATTTAAGGCCAAAATTACGCGGGCCGATCATCATTTTACATGATGCGATCGCCTTTTGCGACCGTTACTAAGCGATTTGCCTGGTCGCAATCGTTAGCGATCGTCCGGAAATCGGCGGGAAATACTCGCTCGAACTTTCGGATATTTTCAAAACTTTGAGTCGAGTTAAGAGTATTAAAATACTCGGCCGAAAATTAGAAGTTTCGAGTACTTGCACAACCCTAGTTCAAAGTCAATGCAGCAAGCATCTCAGCCGACAATACTAAATTTAAATATTCCGCTAAATTGAATTGTAAATTTCCGCTTTTCACAAGACTCAAGTTTAAACTGATCCTGGGAATATTTTTAACTTGAGGTTAGGTCAAAACTGTTTTCCCAACAATTGGGTCTAGTTGATTAGTTTAATCCAGAGAACATAGACATTGGCAACACTGCTTATTTGTTACGCTTTATGTGACGGGAGTATATGAGTGGTCGTGAGGCCGTAAAGTGACAATGAACAGTGATGCATTACATCTCTTGCACATTGAGAAACAGTGAATGTACTTTTTATATTCATTCCTATAAACTCTATGTTGCTTCAACGTTTGATTGGTTTTGTATTGGCATATAGTATGATTCTTAAATTGTACTTGATTCAAATGAAATCTTTGATTACCTCTAGAATAATCTGCAACTAATCTTTTAGTGTTGCAAGAAATGTTTAATTTTAGCCTATCTTTATACAAATTTTAGCATATTTGAAAAATAAATACTAAAGTGTGGTTATCCTGTTGGAATAATAAAATACCACACACAACACCACCTGTGTTGGTGTTTTTAAAATACAACAATTTTAAAACTTAGGTGGTCATGGATATTATGGTTAAACCTTGTTGTACCTGCATAAGTCTGCTTTGTGGTTTTCTTCTTCGCAGTTTATAAACACTGTTTCCGTCAATATTCTCTTTGTCCTCATCCGACAAAGTAAAACTGAGAGGATTGTGGTAGAACAGGAATGAAAACGGAGACTCAGAAGAAAACGGAGTGAACTCTTTAAGCTCCCCAATGCGATACTGAAACCAAACAGCAGTTGTTAGAGTGATCCACTTTATTTAAGTATCCACAATGGGCACACAGTTTGGTAGTAATAATGATAAGATTATTTAAAAATATGTTTCACGCTTTGAATGCCAAGCTTATAGAATAATTGTCCTGCAAAGGTAACGCACATTACAAAATTTTATATCCCAAAAATGATGAAAAATAGGAGCATAGAGGAAAAAATTTATAAAAAAATAAGATAAACCAAAATGTGAATTTTTATAATTACTGTAGGTTATAGCTTGTTAGATGGGGAAACTTACATCATCAACATTTATAAGAATGACAGTCAGCATTCTAGAGAAGTAATAAATGATAAGTCTAAGTAATATGTTATTTCAAAATATTTGCCAGGAGAATCACCTCAGCATATCTCGTTGTAAAGCGGATAAAATATTTAAACTTAATTATTCTTGGACACACAGCTAACATTATATAATCACAATGGTGGGGTGTAAAAAATACATAAATGGGATGGGAAAATTTAAATGTAAAAGTTATGACTTTGGCAAGAGGGCCAATCTCCCCTCCCTCCAAACACAGAAAATACAATAATGGAGCCCGTAGGTATTTTTAGATTCCTGAGTGAATGATTCAATTGTATTTTGGTCTACTACTTGTTAATAATAAACAAGTTTCTTCCAAAAACAATCTAAGTAGAAATAAATGGTATCAGGAAACTGACACATACTTTCTCCCTTTTAGCTTACTTTAATGATTAAATTAATTTTTATTTACTAAATATAGAATACAAAGCACGGTCGAATGTCCACAAAATCTTGTAAACAAGTTGTTTTCAAAAACATCCACCCAAATCCCTGCTTTAGAGGCACTACAGAATCCATTGTTACACACGTGGTTTTAAGAGAGGAAATGCCCCCTATACCCCCCACAGGGTTATTAAGGGGCAACATATTTCGAACAGCCTCTGTTTGTCAATGCTAACTTGACCTGTACATCAAGTTTCAACGAAATTGATCAGTAAATAAGAGAGAAATAGTAATTTTTGTATTCCCCATAAGAATAACATTGGACAACGTACTGCGTTTACCGTAAAATGAAAATTTAAATTTTCTCCACCAACCAGCAATTGTAGAATAGTAATTCAAAATACTAAATTATTTAGTTTTTTTGAGCTCTTTTTAATGGTGAATAGTAATATTTTATTTTTTTTTTTATAAAAACACCAAAAAAAAACTGAATTTTTGATGTTTTAAGTCCTGTAATTCTGAACCCGAATTTTTACAGAAATGCGGGTGGTTTCATTTTATTGGAAACCTAAAGCTCTACAAACGACTAAAGTTTAATTAAAATCGTTATAGCGGTTTTTGAGAAATTTGGATTTTTCAGGTTTTTTAGCGGTTTTTGGGGGATAATTAAATAAATTTTTAATAAATAAAAAAAATACATTTTTTTTTAAATAAAAAAACGCCTGGAGATATTGTCGATTAGTACATGCATACCAAATTTCTTCAAAATCGGTCCACGGGTGTCGTCTCTAGCTCTGTACACATCCATACAGACAGACAGACAGACAGACAGGCACACAGA
This sequence comes from Allygus modestus, assembly GCA_963675035.1. Lineage (NCBI taxonomy): Eukaryota > Metazoa > Arthropoda > Insecta > Hemiptera > Cicadellidae > Allygus > Allygus modestus. The sequence goes on along the minus strand of OY776112.1, from coordinate 26,751,627 downwards.
CATCACGTAAAAATATTTTTTTTGGATTCAGGGAGCACCAAAACAAATATTTCCACTAACAATTCAAATTAAAAAATTTTGATGAAAACAATACTTTCTCCATATACTATGTATAGGGGGAGAAAGTAAAAGGAATAGGCCTAATGAATTTGCTATATATAAAATAAGTGGATGTTTGAGCATTAGTGCGGAAGGAGCAATTGATGGTCCGGGTGGCTAACCTTACTCCAGTATCAAATCAAATCAATAGAAGCAAATGAAATCGAAGGAGCACTACTCTTCAAATAATTCAACCCCACCTTGCCTTACAATTCCTTGTTTATATGCCACTGCTTTCCAAAACTGTGGAGCAAATCCCTTATGGATTTTCAAAGAATCAATAGGCCTATAGCCCAATCAAAATTAGCTACCTATTACTATTAGCTCATCAGTTCAGGAGTTAAGCTTACTGCATTAAAAAACTAAATGTTTCATAAGCACAGTTCAAATAAGTGTATGTTAATGGTGCCTCCAGAATATACTTCTGCATTGCATCCGAAACATCAACTGCCCACCCAACACTGAGTGGATTCTTCACCCAAGGAACATAAACCTCTTATGCTAGTTTTATGGCAGGCCTTCAAACCTGGAAGAGGAAGTGGTCCAGGTATTTGTCCCACTTGTTCGGGTGAGCCTGTACCAACCGCTCCAACAGAGGGTCTACCCAGCTGCAAGACGACTGCTGTTGGTCCAAGTGGTCCAGCGTCGTGGACGAAAACACCTCTCCCAGCTTTGACGCCTTCACAGGAACAATACACACTATTAAACATTCTGCGCACGGTTGAAGATTAAATTAAAATACATTTTAATGTGCTTTTAGCGAATTTCCCCTATAGGGAAGAAGCTATTACCGTAGGTCTCATGGTAAGACTTAAGCCCGAGACCATGATAACTTTTCATTTTGAGGTCCCCAGATGCCAAAAACACCATTCGTTCAAATGTTTATATATGTATATATATATATGTGTCCGTAAGCACGATAACTCTCGTAAAAAAGGTCCGATCTTAATGAAATTTGGTACAAATGTGTAAAGTACCATTTATTTGAACGAGTTCGAAAACCAGATGAATCACACCATCCGAAGGGGGGTTTTTGGGGGGTTTTGTACCCCAAAAATGTGTTTTTTGGGGTTTTCACATGTAATTTTAATTTAAATCAAATTTTAATTTATACCATTAAATTCAGCTTAAAAAAAACAAACAATTTGGTATTTTGATCATTGCTCTACGTCAACTGGTTACCGAGATATTGAAAGTGCTAAACACAGTACGTTGTCTAATGTTATTCTTATGGAGAAAAAGAAAAATTGTATATCTCGCTTATTTATGAACGTAAACTGGCAAAATTTGGTATATGGCTTTATTTGGTTGTGGTCTATTGATATTTGCACAAAAATCCATTTTTGCCCGATCGTTCCCGTAGCAGCAAACCTGCATACTCAGCCCCATGTTATTCTTATGGAGAATAATTAACGTGTTATCTCCTTTAATTATGAACATAAATTAATAGAACTTGGTATGTGGCTTTACCTAGTTGAGTTATAATGATATTTGTATAAAAGCCCATTTTTAGTGTTCCTTATTTCAGCAAACCTGCATACTCAGCCGCCATGTTATTCTTATGGAGAATAATTAAAATGTCATAAATCGTTTATTTATGAATGTATATTGATGAAACTTGGTATGTGGCTTTATGTGGTATTAAGATAAATTAATATGCATTGGAAATTCGCTGAGTATGCAGGTTTGCTGCTACGGGGGTATTTATCATTAAAGCAACTTATTTCAAGTATTATTATTATCATGGTAAATTAAGTATTTCATTGTTATTGCTCGATAAAACACATAAACACAAATCAAATAATTTCCATTGCTAAAGAAAGACCTTTTTCAAACTGTAATAGGCCTAAGCGAGAAAGCTACGATTTAAATTTTAACTTAACCCCTATTCTTCACTACTTATCGTGATGTATGTGATAGGTTTCTTCATCTCATTAGGAATTAAATGTTATAGCATTTTACACGAAATCAGTTTAGGCTTGGTTAACACGGGCGATAATTTAAAATACCCCCATTGCAGAAAACCTGCATACTCAGCGAATTTCCAATGGAGATATAAATGTCTTAATACTACCAAGTTTCATAAAAATATATCCACAAATACGCGATATATACAATTTTAATTATTCTCCATAAGAATAACATTGGGGCTGGGTTTGCTGCAACGAGGAACACAAAAAATGGGTTGTTATACTAATATTAGTGATGTGTCAAAACCAAAACTTGAATCTCAAAACCACCAAAACTTTGGAAAAGTTTCGGTTTCGAGATTCGATTGGTGAGTTTCGAGAATCAAAACTCGAAACTGCTGAGATTTGTTGTGTCTTTATTGTTGTTTTTTAACAGAAATCACGCCCGTGTTTCGATCAATAATGCAAAGGTCAAAAGCCTACTGTCATCAGTCGTCTACCTTCACCTTTTTTGGATTATTGATTTTTTATTTCTGAAAGAACAACTCTAACCAAAATATATAATTAGTTTTAATTAATTTTTCTGGATTTATTTTTCATAACCATACCCAGGCAAGTAAATAGGGTTTCGCGATTTGAGTTTCGAGATTCGATTTTGTAAGTTTCGGTTTCGGTTTCGAGATTCGAAATTTCTGGTTTTGACCATCACTAACTAATATCAATATAACTCCTAGGTGAAGTCGTATACCGGTTTTTAATAATTTATGTTCATAATTAAGGGAGACAGAGCTTTTAATTATTCTCCATAAGAATAACATGAGGGCTGAGTATGCAGGTTTGCTGCTATGGGAGTCTATGGAAAAAAAAAATTGAGCAAATATCAATAGACCATAATGAGCTGAATCCGTATACCAAGTTTCGTCAGTATACTTTCATAAATAAGCGAGATATAAAATTTTTCTTTTCCTCCATAAGAATAACATTAGACAACGTACTGTGTTTAGCACTTTCAATATCTTGGTAACCATATGACGTAGAGGAATGATCAAAATACCAAATTGTGTGTTTCCTTAAGCTGAACCCAATGGTAGAATCCAAAATTTGACTATTTCAAAAATTATATGTACAAAATAAAAAAAAAACAAATTTTTGGGATGCAAAACCCCCCCCAAAATACCACTTTGGATGGAGCGTTCTGGCTGGTTTTCGAACTTAGTCATAAATGTTGCTTTACACGTTTATACCGAGTTTCATCAAAATGGATTATTTTTACGAGAGTTATCGTGCTCACGGACACACACACACACACACACACATATATATATATGTATATAGAGATTCGAACGAATGGTGTTTTTGGGGTCTGGGGACCTCAAAACGAAGTTATCATGGTCCCAGACCTAGGTCTTCCCATGCCGACTACGGTAATAGCTTCTTCCTTATAGGGGAAATTCACTAAAACACTTTCTGAATACAGTTCAAATAAACCTTTTTTGTATGTTTAATCAGTGGTTTGGGGGCTAATCAATAATACAGCTTTTAAGATACAGAAACCAAAATTTGCACGTACGTTAAATGAATAAGGTAACAAATAATAAAAAATTAGCCTATTATTATTTCACTTGCTTGAATACTTTCAAAATGGCACCCGTTTAAGTATTTTAAAATCAAATCAGAATGCGCTTTACGGTTTGTTTGCTCAAGCCGGGGACAACAAGCAGCACTCAGTTGCATGGCACCCGCTCTTTGGTTGCACTATGATACTTTGGTATCTATGACCACAGGCTGTCTTTGTCTCAAGTTAGATTTTCAGCCAAAAATTACAAATTAATCAGATCACAAAATTATTTCATTTTAGTTTTAAGAGCCTTCTTCACCGGAAGGCCAGACGCCATCTTTGAGTTTTGTTCCATAAGGCCAATGCTAACTTTGTGCCTCATTTACTCCTTATCTGATCGTCACAAAACGTGTGTTTAGGTGTCAAAAAAGGTGAAGTGGTTCTCAAGGGAATTACATTTTTGATTTTCTTAATTTGGGCGTTATGATTTCAAAGTAAATTGTTTCATTTTCAACTGTATTACTGGACAGCTTCACATTAATTTGTAAAAAATTCTCAATTTTAAACTGCATTTAACTACAGTTTGACACTAAAATTAATTGTATTTGATGATCAGGTGAGGAGTAATGGAAACTCAAAGTTAACATTGGTCTTATGGAACTAAACTCTGAGATGGCGTCCGGCAACTTCCAGTGATGAAGACTCTTAACGTCTGCCATAAGATTTTACAGCCAATATTTGCCAAAAGAGTTTGTCAAATTAGAAAAACATGTATATTTAATTAAGTATATACCAGTTTATCTGATGTGATAAAACTGTTACTTTATTGGAAAATTTAAAAATGTTATAAAAGCTAAATCATAAATGCAAACAAAATTTGAATGGTTCAGGAAATAAATCGTTTCTTGTTATGCCAAATCACTGGAAAATGCTTCTTCCTGTTATGTTCACTGGCGTTCAATGTGTCCTCTAGGCTACTAGACTGAATGTAGTTATACACTTTACAAAGGACGAGCACACACACTCAAAAATCCCAGATTGTTCCCTAACAGTCCAAAATCCTTTCTCTTAGCTGTAAACTTCGAGCACTACCATCCCCCCCCCCAAAAAAGTACCAATCAAAGAGAAAGTGTTTAAATGCTTTGGTTAACACGGTCTAACTTTTTCTTCTGTAAGTAACACAAAAACAACTGAAACAAAAATTTCATTTCCATTAAAGGAAATAAACTTGGGTTTCTTACCCTTGCCACATACTCCGCACTGACAGCCTGGGTCAGTTCCTGTGAGCAGCCAATCAGAGAGCAACGGGCGAACCCGTAGTTGCAGAACTCGTGGAAGATGAAGTCCGCGAGTATCTCCGCGTGGCCGGCGCCAGGGACGGGGCGAGCGCAGCACCAGCGGGAGTCCGGGTCAGCCATGGTGGCGATGTACTCGTGGCGGCTCGTCGTCTTAGAGTACGGCCCGTGCAGCTGTACCTCCACCTACGACAGCAACAAGTCTCTCTTTAATATGCAAACAACTATAGTAAAGTTATCAACATTTTCATGTTATTCTACGATCATTGAGTATGACGTTGTGATATTCAACCCAATCTATTATAATATAACAATCACCAAATTGAATAAAACATGTTGAACGATTTTGTTAAAACTTTAAAATTAGGGGCATTTTGAACATTTTTATTTTGTTACAAATCTCATTTGAAAATTGGAAATTTTAACATTGGGCTTATGGAGATTCAAATTAAAACGAGATTGCTCACAGCACGCTGACGTGAGGGAAGTGAATTTCCGCATTAAAACCTTAAAAAGATCAAATAAAGGGTTTAAACCAACACTGGTTACATTTTTTGAAAATTGTAAATTTTTATTTTTTGGCTGTTTTGATGCTCCTGGTTATATCTGCTTAAATTCACTAATAGGATGCCAATGTTGTACATTATAAAGTTAGAAGGAGTATTCTCGGGATAACAAGTTGGTATAAGGGTATGGGGGGTGATAAAACGATATTAAGATATGAAAAACAGCCTTTTCCAGTGTTAAATCCCCATAAGACAACATAGCCTACTATATTTTGACAATTAACATTTTCTTTAGTAACTCGGTAAGTACTTGTGCTAGAATGATGAAAGAGGGCTTAAAATCTTTAGATTTTTAAGTATAATAAGTTAATGTGCAATAAATATATTTTGAGGGCTTTTCTGACCCTTTTTAGGCCCAAAAACTCAAAATTTGAACCTTAAATCCCCAAAAAAGGGGGTTAGAGTTTTCCGATTGTTTTGCCCAACGCAACTGATTATAAAAAGGAATGTCTCTACCAAATTTGAAGTAAATCGGACATAAATTGTGACTGTTAGCGTGGGAAAACAAATATTGATATATATAAAGTTTTTAGAGACCCCTGAAAACGTGTTTAGGGGGTCACATTAGAAACTTCTCTGGTGGTCCCGGGCTTAAGTCTCACCGTGTGGGTCATGCTAATAGTTCACTTTTCCATAGGAAATTCACTAACAAAAGAATAATAACAGCTGTGATTAAATTAACCAGTGAAATGTCAAAGTAGCACTTGCACAGATGTTTTCTTAAAAATAATGACTAAAACCACTGAATAAAGACTGAATTTACAGTGGACGTCTTATCACCTATGAAATGAATCAACAAAGTTATCAAGCTATCAGGCTGGTATGGCTCGGTCTCCCAGCTAATTTCTTAAATAAAACACATAGAGACCGACATAACCAACCAAGCTATTTAAGACCCCTGTTAAAAGGAGATTTTCCTTTATATTTATGACAGGAATCAACTCCCAGGGAAATTTGTCGGTGTATCTCAGATACAATGTGTATATAATTTAATGAACAACACACCTTCCTCCACACCCGGACAGCACTGCTGCATCCTCCCCCCCTGACCACTCGTTGGGGGGTAGTTGGGGAGGGGGAGGGGGAGAGAGGCGCAGGATCCTCCACTGCATCTGAGTCCTCCGACTCACCTGCCACAGAATAACGACATTCATAAATATACAAAGGCAAGACTATCGGCACAATTAAAACATATTATAAATATTGTACAGTTTGAAAGTTGGGACAAATATAAATACCCCCGTCGCAGCAAACCTGCATACTCAGGAAATTTCCAATGCATGCATATGTTTCTCACTACCACATAAAGCCACTTACCAAGTCATAAAAATACATAAATAAATAAGTGAGATATAGTATTTTATTTATTCTCCATAAGAATAACATTATGGTGAGTACGCAGGTTTGCTGCAACAAGGAAGATAAGAAATATGGTTTATGCAATTATCAATTTAACTCAACGAAGGGAAGCTTCATACCAAGTTTTATTAATCTATGTTCATAATTACGGGAGATGTACAAATTTACTTATTCTCCATAAGAATAACATGAAGGATGAATACGCAGGTTTGCTGCAACGAGAAAAATAAGAAATGTGTTTTTATGCAATTATCAATATAACTCAACCAGGTGAAGCTACTTACAAAGTTTAATAATTTGTGTTCATAATTAAGGAAGATATCTTCTATGCTATTAAAAGAATTTCTTGATTTTTGTTTGACGATTTTCGACCCCTAAAACTATTTTTTTATATAGGTACATATTTGTTAACAATCAAAAGGTCTTAACCTCTATATGTGCCTTTTGGGGTTTCCATAAATTCTCGACTACAGGGCTTTGCCCCACGAGCTATCAAAGTTTTAATGTTAATCTTATGGACTTATACTTTAATTAATTAAAAAGCTGATTGTAATGTAAATCTATCTATTAATACGCAAAGGCGATTTTTTTAAGAGAACTCTTCCATTATTTCTGAACCGATTTTAATGATTGAGGTACCAAAATGTTGGCCCTGATTTTTAGTTGTGCATAACAGCTTTTAGTTTTGGATATTTTCATTCTAAAGGGCACGGGCCACCCTCAAAGTTTATTTTTTGCCCATAAGATTAACATGGGGAATAATTATTTAATTCAATTGCAGCTGTTAAAATACATTATGGACAGGTTATTAGCAATACCAGATGTTACAAGTAAGGAATGTACTTATCTATATAAATAAAATATATTTTCTTTCTACATAGCTTTGAGCAGTGAAATATTGTGTATGCAGCGGGGATATTTGAATTTGTGTTACAATTTGTTTAAATATCTGTCCAGCCAGATGATCTAGATTGTTCCACGTTTTACAAATCAAAGTCTGGTCTGAATGAAATAAAACATTTTGCCAATTTTCGTGTGAACCAGGAAACATGTATAAGCTGTTTCAAATCATCGTACGCCATTATGGTCATGCGCCTTAGTCCGTCACTGCTCCAAAGTAGATCTTATGGTTACAGGTAACTCAACCTGTCACTATTGAATGCACCGTATTTGTTCTAATGAGCATTTAGTCAGCAAATTATCTTTTACCACAGAACGGAGTAAATACGACTACTTTTTACTAAGCAACGGTAAACTAAACAATATAAAATAATGGAATGGTAGTGAAACATTGGGTACGGAACACATAAGTCCTTGCAACATGGTAGCCCTATTTAATGCTCAGTTTGCCTAGGCAGTCATTGTGATTATAATGCTGAATTGTTTATGTGTTTTTAAGTGTCCATTATGCACAAAATACAGGAGTTAGTGAGCAGATATTTGTAAGAAGATGGATCTATCCCAAAAAACAGTTAAGGGCTTAGTCCTGTTCCATTGAGGCTCGGGTCCTAATAACCTTCAAAATGTTGGTGTTAATCATATTACTTACTAGACTGATTGAGCAAACGTTTAGTAGAAAGACTCCAGACATTGAACCATAATCAGAAACAGGCCTATATTTTCCGTCTCGTATGTCCTCTTAGACTTTAAAATTTCAATTGAAACGTCACTGACGTTAGTAGATAACTGGACCAATTGAGCATAATTTGTTAGGAAGATAAATAAATAATAATACATCGGAATAAAAGATTTGCCTGCTCCTGATCAAAATTGCGTTAGGGCTCTCAAAATGTCGGAGCCATTGAATTTACGGGTAAAGAAATATGTTTTAACCACGCCTAATCTTCGGAAAAATATAGTTTTGTATAGAAAATTATTCTTGGGGGTAGGGTTAAGATTATTTGTAAATAAAAACAAAAGAATCATAACTGCTATTTTAAAATAACCAGACAATTGTAAAAATAACACTCACTTGGTAAAGTATTATTATGTGATTTTTGTGTGAATAGTGAGTAGAACCAACGTGTACACTTTAATATAACATTAATACGGTATATAAATGTTTAATTTATATATTAATTTCTAGAAGAAGATTAAAAATAAAGCGGGCATGTCCAAAATACAAAGAAAGGAGCAAATAAGTATAGCAAATATTTGCTCGCCTTGGAAAGGAACCGTAAAGATAAGAACTCTAGGCATTTTTAACAAACTGACTGGCATTTTTAGCAAAACAAATGTGCCCTTGGTGCTTTAAAAAATGTAACTAACTTTTCAAAAATAACACAGTACAGTGATCACGAGCGAAGCCGCGACGGGATACAAGTACAACTTTACTTGTTCTCCAAAAGAATAACATTATGGCTGAGTATGCAGGATTGCTGCTACGGGGATGATAAAAAAATCAATTATTTGTGCAGATATCAATATACCAGTACTAGATGAAGCCACATACCAAGTTTCATCAATATACATTCATAAATAATCGAAATATCAAATTTTAATTATTCTCCATAAGAATAACATTGGACAACTTACTGTGTTTAGCACTTTGAATATCTCGGCAACAGTTGGACGTAGAATCACAATTTAAACCCCAAAATTATTGTTTTGTTGAGCTAAACTGGTTGGTAAAAGCAAATGTGAAGTTTACAGTAAAATTAATTGAGGAAAAGCTAAATACCCCCGTAGCAGCAAACCTGCATACTCAGCGAATTTCCAATGCATATTAATTTATCTTAATACCACATAAAGCCACATACCAAGTTTCATCAATATACATTCATAAATAAACGATTTATGACATTTTAATTATTCTCCATAAGAATAACATGGCGGCTGAGTATGCAGGTTTGCTGAAATAAGGAACAGTAAAAATGGGCTTTTTTACAAATATCATTATAACTCAACTAGGTAAAGCCACATACCAAGTTGTATTAATTTATGTTCATAATTAAAGGAGATAACACGTTAATTATTCTCCATAAGAATAACATGGGGCTGAGTATGCAGGTTTGCTGCTACGGGAACTATCGGGCAAAAAATGGATTTTTGTGCAAATATCAATAGACCACAATGAAATGAAGCAATATACCAAGTTTCGTCAGGATAAGTTGATAAATAAGCGAGATATATAATTTTTCTTATCCTCCATAAGAATAACATTGGACAACGTACTGTGTTTAGCACTTTCAATATCTCAGTAACCAATTGACGTAGAGCAATCATTAAAACATCAAATTGTGCGTCTTTTTAAGCTGATTCCAATGGGAAAAAATAAAATTTTACTTTTTCAAAAATTGTATGTAAAAAACTCAAAAAAATCATTTTTGGGGTACAAAACCCCCCAAAATACCCCTTCGGATTGGTCGATCCGTCTGGTTTTCGAACTTAAAGTCATAAATGCTGCTTTACATGTTTGTACCAAATTTCATCAAAATCGGACCTTTTTTACGAGAGTTATCGCACCCACGGACATATATATATATATATATACAGTTTCGAACGAATGGTGTTTTTGGGGTCTGGGGACCTCAAAACGAAAAGTTATCATGGTCCCGGGCCTAGGTCTTACCATGCCGACTGCGGTAATAGCTTCTTCCCTATAGGGGAAATTCGCTAAAACCATTTTCCCATAAGACTGACATGGGAGATTTTATGAACACGTTTTTAGCGAATTTCCCCTATAGGGAAGAAGCTATTACCGTAGGTCTCATGGTAAGACTTAAGCCCGAGACCATGATAACTTTTTGTTTTGAGGTCCCCAGATGTCCAAAACACTATTCGTTCAAATTTATATATATGTATATATATATCTATATATATATATCTATATATATATATATATCTATATATATATATATCTATATATATATATATATATCTATATATATATATATATATCTATATATGTGTCCGTGAATGCGATAACTTGAGTAAAAAACGTCCGATTTCGATGAAATTTGGCTCAAATGTGTAAATTGACATTTATGACTTTAAGTTCGAAAACCAGAAAAATCGGACTATGGGAAGAGGGGTTTATGGGGGTTTTAAATTTTCCAAAAATCAGTTTTTTGCATTTTTTACCCTAAAATTTTTAAAACACTTAATTTAGGTTTAGACCATGTTATAGAGCTTAAAAAAACAAATAATATGGTATTTTGAATTATTAACCTAGGTTAAGTGGTTGCGGAAAAAATCCAAAAAACATGCTCATAAAATCTCCCATGTTAATCTTATGGGAAAAAGGTTTTTGGCTTTTCCTCAGTTAAGTTTACTTTAAACTTCACATTTTCTTTTGCCAATCACTTCAGCTCCACAAAACAATCATTTTGGTGTTTAAATTGTGATTCTACGTCAAACCGTTGCAGAGATATTCAAAGTGCTAAACACAGTACGTTGTCCAATGTTATCCTTATGGAGAATAAATAAAATTTGATAAGTTGATTATTTATGAATGTATATTGATGAAATTTGGTATGTGGCTTCATCTTGTACTGGTATATTGATAATTGCACAAAAAATAAATGTTTTGTTGATTGTCCCCGTAGCAGCTAACCTGCATACTCAGCCCTAATGTTATTCTTATGGAGAATAAGTAAAGTTTTATATATCCCTTAATTATGAACATAAATTAATAAAACATGGTAAGTAGCTTCACCTGGTTCAGTTATATTGATAATTGCATAAAAACTCATTTCTTATCTTCCTCGTTGCAGCAAACCTGCGTACTCAGTCCTAATGTTATTCTTATGGGGAATAAATAAAATGTAATAAATCACTTATTTATGAATGTATTTTTGTCAAACTTGGTGAGTGGCTTTATGTACTAGTGAGAAACATATCAATGCATTGGAAATTCGCTGAGTACGCAGGTTTGCTGCGACGGGGGGTATTTGGATTTTCTCTACTACCACTTAACCTAGGTTAATGGTTTAAAATACTATATTATTTGTTTTTTAAGCTCTATAAAATGGTCATAACAAAAATTGAGTGGTTTAAAAATATTAGGGTAAAAAGTGCATAAAACTGAGTTTTGGAAAATTTTGAAACCTTATAAACACCCCTTTTCCCATGGTCCGATTTTTCTGGTTTTCAAACTTAGTCAAGAATGTCACTTTACACATTTGAGCCAAATTTAATCGAAATCGGACGTCTTTTACCCAAGTTATCGCATTCACGGACACATATATATAAATTTAAACGATAAGTGTTTGTGGCATCTGGGGACCTCAAAA